>JBBJLR010000153.1:13449068-13461770 GCA_037577145.1 Brachypetersius gabonensis
TGTGTGTGTGTGTGTGTGTGTGTGTGTGTGTGTGTGTGTGTGTGTGTGTGTGTGTGTGTGTGTGCGTGCGTGTGTGTCTGTGTCTGTGTATGTGCAGCTCTGTGTGGGAGTGTGTGTAGAAAATAATCAATTTTTTGTCTCTATTCAGGGACAGCCTGGGACTAGAGGATTTCCGGGCTTTCCGGTACGTTTCTATGACCTTAACTAGATTGAGCAGGCTTGTGTCGACAATCTATGTAAGATTAAATTTTTTTTGTATTCAGATAAATAAATATAAATAAACAGAGACCATTTTCACAATTAATGGGGGTTTATTTTATAAAAGAAAGTAATTTAGCACATCCTCTAAATGCCCAAAACATGGCTTTTTTTGTGTTCATTTAATGCACAATTTTAATTTATTTGCTGAGCTTACATTGTTGCAAAAGATCATATATAAACAATGCCTTATCTTTGCACAGGTTACATTTGGACAGAAGGGTGTGCTCTGTAGAGGCTGTGTACTTATTTGAGTCCCTGTAATCAAAAATAATGAGCAAACTTATATGTTCCACTGCACTTGCTGTAGTTTGATAAAGTGGCCAAGGCTTAATTGCTCTTTTCAGGTGTTAATTACTATCCATAATGAGTGATCTGCTGGACAAATACACTGGGCCTCACTAGAATACAGTAGCCTCACTGTTCCTTCAGCATGCCACTCTTTTACACTTGACTTGTGCCATGGCCTGACCCCTCGAGGAAATGCCTTTTTCCCCCCTTATAAACATCCTCATATCAGAGTGGCAGTCTAGACAGCCATGTGAGTGCTCCATGCCCTCTCATTAAGGCCAGTCTCACTCTACTCCTGCTCTCTTTCTCTCACAGGGTCCCATCGGCCTGGACGGAAAACCTGTGAGTTTCACTTCACACACTTTGCCAAACATGATTTCACACCCGTTCACCTATTTAAACTCACCCAATTCAGGTTGGAGACCTGAGACGTTTTCTTTAGATGATGTGAGGGTAATTGATAAAACTAGTCATTACGATAATGAGGAGGATAATTGTGTTAATAATGATTATGGCAATTTTTTTGCTGAGCACTGACTTTTATTACCATAATAATGGCAGAGAAGGAAACTGGTAGTGATGTGTGTGTGTGTGTGTGTGTGTGTGTGTGTGTGTGTGTGTGTGTGTGTGTGTGTGCAAAATGGCTCACCATCTGCACTGAGGAAATAATAATAGAAGTAATTACTGTGATGACTGTTTTTGGTTTATTTCTGCAGGGGCAGAATGGTCTGAAAGGGGATATGGTAAGCATAACTTGTGTATATTTTGCAAAGAAGAAATGCTGTGGTATTTTCTCCACTTCAAATGTTAAAAAGCCAAGCCTACTGTAAATTCTAGTGTTCATGAGACCACATATTATAAACTCAAGCATATTCCTCATGCATTATGAAATACTACATGTCTAAAACCACCGAGACGGGCTTTCAATCACACGCGAAAGAGATTATCGTAAAGATAAGTGTGTCTGAATTCATAAACCTCAGCAGTGGAGCTCTTTATTTTGAAGGCGGTTTGTATCACCACTGTTTATTTAGCTCAGTGAATGTGACCCACATGATTCTACTGGGATAACGGTTTCGCACTTTGATTTACTGGCTGAGTAACTCGATAGCTGTATGATGCCGGCGGTTTGAACAAGGGGAACCATTTATTGATCCTGAGCATGATTTGTCAGAGGTTTAGCGGGTCCTTTATTTTATTAAAAAGTTGGCTGCAGTTTTATATAAACACAGCTTTTCGGGTCTGCACTTCAGATCTTAATTATAAGAATATTTTCCTGATGTCTGCTGTTAATGTGCTGAAAAGCATATAACAAACCAAAACCATTTGTTCAGTAGCTCCACACTACTGAATACAAATGGAATACAGAATACAGCCAAATTACTTTTTTTCTTTTGAAGCGTCTACAGCGAGCTGTGAACAAATGTGTGAGTGAAAAACGGAGGCAGTCTTCCAACGAGGTGCCATGAATATAAGTTAGCCTCGTTCCATCACTGTGACACCTTTATGGGGTCAGCATTGCTGCTGAATGGCCCCCAAAGAGCATTTGAATGAAACACAATGACTCAGAGACTATGAACCCTCCTTCATCTGGGATTTTGATTTACTTTTTTATTGACAGGCTCCCTCTCGGTTTCGACTCTCTGTTTCTGTTCAGAATGCAGTACAGAAGCTAATTCACTAGTGGCTTAGTACGAACATCATGGCACCTTGGAAGCTGAGAGGCATTCCAGCAGTTTCATCATTCCAGCTGCTGCGTTTAAGACCCTGGGTGTCTGTGTTTCTGGCTGTTAGCTGTTTTTTTAGAGTGCACAGGTTATCACAAGGGGATTCGTTTTTATTGGAGGGCATTGGCTGCTTCTTTCTGAGAATGCACAGCTGCTCTTTGGCCCTGGCCTGTTACGGACCTACAGAAGCTGACTCCCACCAGCCAAAACAAATCACATGTCCGTCCATGGCCTGGACCAGTTTGTCTGCTGCTGATGCCGAATAGCTGAAAAATTGATTCATGTTTTTACTGTGAGCCCCTTTCCGCTTTTCCCTCCCCAGCTAAGTCAAGGAATGTTTTAAAAGGAGCTGAGGGATTTCATATGAAACGCATTTGCAAGGCTGTGTTGGAATGGACACTGCATTAATGTATTCCGTTCGGATTTGCTGCACTCTGCTTGGTTTGTGATTATTACGTATTTTGTTTAAGGCATCTGCCAAATGAACTAAACTTAATTAGACTGAACAGCATCCATCATAGGTTTTCTGATACTCACACTGAAAATGAGTATCTGCCTGAATTAATACCAAGCCAAGGGGGTTTATTCAAAATGAATAATCTCGAACTGATTTAAAGTGTCAATCTAAAATCATCATACTCTGACTTCTCATTCAGGCATTCAGGTTTTCAACAGAAAGAATTAGCCAACAACTTGACTAATACAAAACCGCTGCTGTTTCTGCTACTGATAGCAATAATAAGTATAGATTTCTTTGTGAAATCCATTTACAAAACACACTTCTTTAAAACAGGTAATCATGTCTGCTCATTATATTATTTATTCCAGGGTCCGCGTGGTGCCAAAGGACTTCCTGTAAGTGTTCCTTCTGATATATTTGTTTTTCTGCACTCTGTACACACAGTCTGTACTAAACAATACTAAATACGTATTTTCATTCCAGGGTGAACCAGGTCCAAAAGGCGAGAAGGTAAGGTTCACGTTCAGGTTTATTATAACTTTTTAATATAATAAATAACTGTTGTTCAAGGAGAATCACTTACATTATTGCTGATGTGTGTTTTTCAGGGTGTCTGTGGTGATTATACACATCGGGTAAGATATTTCCTGCTCTTTCTGTATAGCTTTGTGCATTCTGAAATCTTTTCTGCACTTTAAATCTTTGACAATTTACCAGCATCTGTTTGTGTTACAGCCTGAACAGTACATTGACCATCTATTTATCGCACACAGAGAGTACACAGAGTAATTGCATGTCTGCAAAGTGACGCGAAAAGAGGAAGAAAAGAACAGTGAACTGACAAATTGCTGTCATCAATGATGGATAGCACATGGAGCACATGTAGCAGGAGGCCCTTTCTCTGGGGGACCCCCATTCTACTGCAAACAAGACAATTATACCAGCAGCCTACTGTAACAGATTTGATAAGGCTGCGTGTTAGTGCTTGCCAAGAAAAAGACTTTCTTATGTGGGGCAGGGTTTTTAGTAATGGTTTTGACCAATTTAAAAGTCATTTGATCCTTTTTAAGGCTGTGTTCTATTTTTTTAACTCCAGTTCATTGTAGAAAAGGCACGCAAGTTACATTCAGCTGACAGTGAAGACCAATCTTAATGAAAGCGCATTAGCTGTACAATAGACAATAGAAAACCAAATAGAAGTGGTTTTAGCAGTGTTCCAATAGAAATGATTTTTCCCAGTTCACATTAAACACGAAAGACCATTGAATTAATCACAAAAGCTCATTAATACAAGCATAGAAACTCAATCCTCTTGGATTTTAAATTGCTTTACGCTGATTAGATTTTATTTTTTGTGTGCACGGTGTAGCTTTGAGGGGAAACAAAACATGTTCTTTACGCTTTTGCCATGTTTTTGTTATTTTCTGACATCGGCCCAACAGGAAAAAATGAAAGAATATGTTAATTAAAATGTAAATGGAATGTAAGCATTTATAATGCAAATTAAGAAGTAATTTATTGTGTAAAAGTCTTTGAATTGAATGTCTTGACTAGAGTTGAGCGTAATTACAAGAAACAAATAAGAAGAGGGAGAACTGAAATGGGTCTTGTCAAACAGGTTGCATGTGCAGCAGGAAACTGAAAGATAGCCTCTATATGGGAGGTCTTTAATGGTGGGTGGTTGCGTAGAGGTCCTTACAGTTATGTTGGGACGCGGGGTGGGGGTAGGGAGGGATGGGGGTTGTTGGGGGGGGGTTAAGAGGTCACTGTGTGCTAGGCTGGAAGGACCACCTCCTGAAATAGAGATGGGAATCACTGTGTGTGTGCATGTATGTGTGTGTGTGTGTGTGTGTGTGTGTGTGTGTATTTGTGCGTGTGTGTATGTGTGTTGGGCCACTTTGAGCAGGGACTTCCACTGAAAACTCTGGCAGCGTTACGCTCCAGTCAGGCTCTGATGTTAAAGGTTTGTGGGGTCCTCCCTGTCCCTCATGCCCAGAACCGTTTGTGTTCCAGATCTGCTGCAAAGAGAGAGCCAGCCCAGGCCTGTCCTCTGACTGAGCCACTTGGTGTGGGGTAGTGGGGGGGTGGGGGGGTCAAGAATCTGTCACTGAATATTATTCAATAATGAAACCGTGTGTTCTGTATATGCAGTGTTTTCTTTTCCTTTCTTTTGGGCCTTCTCAATCTTATGGGACTTTTTGCAGTTATGGCATGCTTAAAGGTGTGCTTTACATTCCATTTTAAATAATAGTAAACCAATTAGGAAATGTTTTTTACAATAAGATGTAACATTCACGTCACTTGTCTTTGCTATGTAAAGACATTTTAATCATAGCACACCTTGAAGCATTTTTTGGTAATTAGAGTGAAAATCACCTCTTATGTAGAGGGGGTCAACCTGAGAACACTTGCCTGCTTTCTTTGTTTGCGTTTCTTACATTCCCTCAAATTAACTGAAATTAGGCATGGTTTTAATTACAGAATTTATTTTTAAATACATTTTCAAAGCAATTACTTTGGTCCTGTTGCCTGTTGAAACACGGAATGTAAACACATTTTACAGAAAGAAGGCAAGCTGTATTCTTCCTTAAGTAAACTACTATACATTGGTGGGAAATGGGCCAATAACTCTTCAATCTGTACTTCATAATGCTGGTGATTTCAACAGAAACGGCGTATTGTGCACCCCTGTGCTGGAGGACAGGCCACAGTAAGTCTGTTGCTTAACTCTCTTTGTGGCAAGACTGAAGCCAGCCTGGTCTATACAACACTGCTGCAGGACCCGGCAATGGAGTCACAGTGGGGTCGTCCAAAACATTTCAAAATTTATATTTGGCTTGCAGTATGTCATCGCTGTCATATCAAAACCCACTTTTCTTGTTTAAACACCAGCTGCCTTTTGCAGTATGTGAACTTTTCATTATAAATAGATGAAGACAAACGGTTCAATTTACTTGAAGTCAACCTGCTTTAAAATGAAGAAGAGTTTTTGCTTCTCAAATAAAGTTACCACTTCAGACATACAATGTTTTGTTATGACACTGATACATGCCCAGTGGGCTTGGATGCTATATTGAATTTGGCTTTCTGTTTGAATTATTTATCTCCACTCTACACTCAAATTGCTGGGCCTTGTCCTTCTTAGTTCTCATGCCTCTTTCACTCTTTCTCTCTTTTCCACTTCTCTGTCTCTCCATCTCTCTCTGTCTCTCTCCCGGCCTGCTATTCACTATCGGTTTCACTTGTTTTTCTATTTCTTTTCCCTCTTCCCCTATCGTCACCTTTTTGCACCACGGCCCACCTGTGCTTTGTGACCCGAGCAGATGTTGCCCATCACCGTGCGCAACATGCCCTCAATAAGCCCTCTAATTCTAAAGCGCCTGAAGGTACATCTCTCTCTGCCACCTTCCATACCCCCACTGCCAAGGATGCCAACCGCCGTCGACCGACTGCCAGCCAGAGCCCTGGCCCATTAGTAACTCTCTCTGGCACAGAAGTGTTTGCTAACCTTCTCACTCAGCATAGGAAATGCGAGAACAGGACAGGAACTGTTACACACTTTTATTGAGCTGTTCCGGCTGCAGTCAAATAAATCCGATTTCTCACAATAGTCCAGCAATTTCACGACTGCGCTTACGATTCAGTGCTTATTGGAATACTGAAATACTCAAAGGCTGTATTCCAAAGCCAAAAGCTTTTATTGCTTGATGCCTAACCCACAGTGGCAGCCTTTTGTCCGTCTTTCTCTCGAGTTTAAACAGCTGCCCATGTGTTTTGAGGTGGCGCCGTGCCACGGAAAAACGATCCCTAGAAATCTTCTGCCCTCGCTCAGCTGTCCCCATGGAGATGTCAGACAAGGAAATGTGCAATTATTAGTACGCTGACAGGAAGTTATCTGGAGAAACTCAAATATGAAACACTGTTTTTTTTCCTGTGCTCTCAGTGATGAAAGGTTTGAAAACACAACTGCCACAGAGGGTTTGCAGGTCATGAATGAGACAAATTATATTATCTCAAGAACCATTTCCATCACATCCTCCTAGAAAAGATTTTGTCTCATTGACATTTGTATAAACCCGTCAAACGCAGAGAGCATCATTTTAGAATTAGCGCCTCAAAGAAAGCAAACGTTTGGAAAAATCCCATTCTGTAATCCCTATAATGTCAGTCTAAAGATAACAAAGGTACGAGACAGAGAGCTTATTTGGCAGCAGTATGAGGACTCTCCGAAAGGGAATGCCAGCCCCTCTTCCACTCTCTCAAAGCCTCTCTGTGCATTCAGACTTCCCTGGCCTCCTCTAGATAGGCCTGGCGCAGGCTGACCCCGGCTGGCATCCGCCCTCCATCTTATTTCTACAGGTGTGCTGTGTGTGTGCCAGATTAGGGCACCATGTTTGGAGACAGCGGTCCATACTGTGAAGGGCCACTGAATAGAAGAAGAGTGGAAAGCATTCCACCATTGACTTGCTGGGCTTTCAGTGCTGGTTTCTGTCTGTACTCTGGATAGGGATAGTGGAGTTTATTCATTTAATGGATCTGCATCTGGGATCATAAATCATGTCCAGACAAGCCCTGTCAAGAAATAAATTGATAAAATATGGCTTCTAGGCTGATGGATGGGTTTTGCATTCATCTGGATTTTAAACTTAGCTACCACACAGAGATAAGCGAGAGGGTGTATTTCTTTTTAGCATCTTAACTATCGTTATTATGTAACTGGAGTTGCGGACAGAATATGTAAGATCACTTAGGTCACAATTCGAGCATATTTTGAGACTTTGGGTGAATTTTTTGGTGATGGAAAGGAATTCTAATCTATATTTAATGCTTCCAGTTCACCGAGGCTGCTTTCAATGTGTAAACCAGATAAAATTATCAGAGCACCAGGATTTGTATTCTGAATAATCACTTTACTACCCAGCCTCTTTCCAAACAAATAGGAGAATATGATGATGCCCAGTCGACTCCTTGTGTGAGTACTTGTGTAACTAGAACTACTTTCCTGTAGTTTGAGTTTGTTTAGTCTCTTTCTGTGTTTTGGTTTTTCGCTCTGGCCGACAGTAAAAGTACCAAAGGAAGACCACATGACTTGGATCCAGCTGACCTTGTTGAAAAAGGCCAGAGAAGTCTAATAGTGTAGGCTTTGTTCAGCTGATGGTCAGTACTTGAGACGCTGCAGGATTTTAGGTGGACCCAACCCATACTGCTCTGATTACACTACATTTGGAGCCAAAATTCAATAGCTGAGGTTGTTTTCCAAACATGGTATAATAACCACTGGTAGATTAACCGTTTGCCTACAGTATGCCCTGTCATTTCTCTAGTTAAAAGCTAACACGTGTTTTAATTTGATCTTCAACTGAGCTTAAAGGGTTTTCTTCCTTTCCCTTTCAGTCGCTGTAATCCATCGTTTAAAAGTAGATTGCATTTGCATTTATGTAGCGACTAGCTGGAACTGAAACTGAGGAGACCCTAATGCTGAGGTTGAAATTATTGTAATGTACCTATGTAATGGCTTCCCTGTCTCAGATGGTAATGTACTGCCTCTCAGCAGGGCGAACCTGGAGCACAGGGACCGCCGGGCCCTCCTGGCCCTCCAGGGCCTCCGGGCCTGACAGGTGCTAGTGGACCACCAGTAAGTTAAATTGTATTTCTGCTGCAATTCTGCTGGTTACAATAGATGACCCATGACATACTCTAGTGTTTTTAGTTTTTGTATTTGGAGTGTTTTGTCTAATTTTTATATTTGGAGTTTGTTGTGGATTATTGATGTATCATAATCTTTTGTGATAAAGGGAAAACCCGGAGAACATGGGAAACCTGGAAAGGATCCAAGGGTGAGTGTGTATGATTGAGATAAGTTGGTTTATCTATACATCTGGTATAAATATTTCAAACGGGTGCTGATATGATTTCTTTGTTTGTGTCTCTGCAGATGCTGACAGGAATTAAGGTATGATGATGTTAGGGATACATTTAGATGGTAAGAGGATTAGTGATATATGTGGTTCTTCATGTGATTAAAAAGCAGGGCTAGATGTTTTTGACCAAGCTTTGTGTATTTGTTAAATGCTAATGCCGTGATTTAGTAAGATCTGCCAGAGTAGTTCTCTGGAAGATCTTACATTAGACAAAATGCTCACAGCTCACACTGAACACTTTTTAAAGGGATTAATTTTACAGTGTAACCTGCTACTATTTGATCATTGCAGAGTCCAAGATTTAGCTCCTCTGCGATGCACTACTGCTGTGTTAATAGCATTTTCCACAGACGGGTTGTAAACAGGACTAAGGTTCAGGCGCGGTTCAGTTGGGTGGGTCCCGTCTCCTGCTGCCAGCCGAGAAGGGGTGGATACGCCGCATTTCGCTCGTCCACGTTACTGTTGGATAACTCTACATTTCCCCAGAAGCATTAATTGCCATGGATTATTTAGGCTGGGGAATTTTAATTGTGGTACATTGAGACTTGCAGGACCCATAAAGCAGCACACCCTGGCCCTCTGTAAAAGCAACACACCACTTCATATCTCAGCAGGAGCTGGAGACCTGCTCATTATCTGTCCACTATAAAGGGCTACCTCCCAAACCTCCTATACCTCCCACACAACACTTGGCTACATCTGATCATGCCTGT
Organism: Brachypetersius gabonensis; assembly: GCA_037577145.1. Classification (NCBI taxonomy): domain Eukaryota; kingdom Metazoa; phylum Chordata; class Actinopteri; order Characiformes; family Alestidae; genus Brachypetersius; species Brachypetersius gabonensis. Next base: position 13,458,439 of record JBBJLR010000153.1, read on the forward strand.
ATATATCATTTGTAAATTCAGCTCCAAAATATGTGGATATGTGGGAAAAACAGCACTTAGAGTATTAAGCATTTAATGTATGATCTCATGTCAGTGTGTTCAGTCAGCAGTAAGGAGGTGTCATTGAACAAAATAGATGTTATTTTGTGGCTTGAAATCAATATTCTTTATTTTTATTTTTCTTGACAGGGTGAACCAGGTGTACCAGGACAAAAGGTGGGTTCATCAGTGAAACGAATGATTTTGGTTATCAGTAAAGTCATGTGGAAACTGTAGGGAATTTTGACACACCAGAAAGCGATAGATCACAGAGAAATGTCACCCAGAAGCTTGAGTGAGATACGAATGTGAGAATTGTCAGTTGTCCACTCCAGATGAGGAGATACCACCTGGAGATAGGGTCTTGGCTCATCACACCGTTAATATGCAGTGGAGAAATATTAGATGATTACGAAGTATTCAAATAATCTGTTACATGCTTTATATCGTGCTTGCACCCTTCCTACGCCCAGAATATGATCTGCTCACTGTGTATTCTGTGGGGTGGTGGTAACCTAGTGGTAGGGTACTTGCCTCTGGACCAAAAGGTCATAGGTTCGAATCCTACCTTCAGCATCACCACTTGGTCCCTGAGCAAGACCCTTAACCCCTCCAGGGAGACTGTCCCCTGTAGGTAGGGAATGGAAGTCGCTTTGGATAAAAGCGTCTGCTAAATGCCATAAATGTAAATATTCTCTCCTCACTCAGGGTGATCGTGGTGAGGCAGGACCTGAAGGCTCCAAGGTAAGAGTGTAGAACATCACTTTTTGGATACTGCAGACAATTAAATCCTATCTTTACACTGATTTGTACTACACTGAATTTAGATGTGTACATAATTTCCACAAAAATGCATTGCATGAAAATATTTACAGTCCATGTTACAATAATGTTTATATAATGTCTGGAAATGACACATTTGAATCATGTAATTTCTCGAAGTCTGGGCAAAACCATATACCATTACTTGCATCCATTTTTCAACATCATTTGCCAGCAGCTGTTTCTCAAACCTACCTGGTACGGGAACCAATAGAAATGGTCCACAATGTCTCTGAATAAAAATATCATTACATTAATTTCTACTGAAAGATAAGAAGCACCTCCGTTAAATATAGATGGTTTCATTCTCACAGTGTTGCTGTTTTCCAGTTGAAGGAATCACATGTAACGTATTAACATATGGTTACGCTCACACCACATTCAGAAACACACAAAGAGGAAAAGACAGATACTCAACGTGAGGAATAAACAGTGCACACCCTTTCTCTTGACATCTCATCACAACCGTTTTGCTTTCTTTTCCACAAGCTTAAGCCTTTCTCACAGACTCCCACATGCATTCTCTCTCTCTCTCTCCCTCCTCTCTCTCTGACATTGCCAGCTGATGTTTCTCGGAATGCATGATTGTATGACTTTTCCACAGCAACTCTCTTCATATTTCTCTCACATTCTTTTTTCAGTGTCACAGTTTTTCTCAGTTACACACACTCATGCTGTCACTGACCCACAAACACGCACACATACATACACACACACACACACACACACACTCACCAACATCCCACCTTAGTCGTTTTCTCCCAAAAGCATATCTTGCCAAAACAGCAGTGGGTGTGTGTGTGATTGACACTTTTGTGAGGACTGCTTGCTGTAGCTCAAGCTGCATATGTTTTTGCTGTTTGAATTTCAATGAACTTCACCCTGAACTATAGCCCACACGCTTTGTACTGTGTAACCTTGATTTTGGATTAAGCCTTTACACATCTGAACTCTGGAACAACCTGCTGCTCTATTCCCTCTCTATCTGGCCCTGTAAACTTCGGCCTTCCTCCACAGACAGTGTGGATACTTTCCCATGCACGCATCCAGATAACATCTCACGCCAGGTTATGAGTAACCTTCATATGGGGCACAGCAGGAAAACGCCTTGTTATCCTTTTCAAAGCACCCAATACTGGATTAAGTTTGTAGTCAGATGTCTTTGTTTAAGAAATGTTTCAAGTCAACCCAGGTGGAATGTAAAGTGCATGTATGTAAAGGGCCTTCCTGCTGGAGGTACCCATTTTTTTTACTTGCGCCACCTGGTGGCTGCTATAAGACTTCGCACACTTGGCTTTCAGCTTGCATGGACATTTGAAAGAGAGATCCATCTTTCTGAAAACAAGTATTCCTTTGAGAACTAAGATGGTCTCCTACCAGACCCCAGATCCTCACTCAGACATGATATGAGAAGTCACCTGAGCCCAGACCATGGCTTTAGAATTCCAAATTCAGGAAAACACATGTGATGCAGCACATTAACAGCACTATTAATCAAGATGTGACCTGTCCTGCTTTTCTAGAGCACTTATATCCTACAACATACTATCTGTCTTGTGTCTGGATGTGTTTATATCTACCAGACCTTGCCAAGTCATGCTCCTGTGCAAATAACTATATATATTCTTACATGTAATCCTTTTACCAAAAAGGAAATGTCAGGGGTTATTATATTATGGATGATGTTGGAGACACAGAGGTGCATTGGCCTGTTGACCACTTTGTCTAGACACTGTTATGGATGTAAACAACTTGTAGACTGGTGAGCTATTTTAGGATCAGAGCCTTATCATGCTGTTTTTTTGGCTTGTTAATGACTTTCTTGAGAAGTGTATCATGATGACTGATTTCTGCTTTTCCATCACTGTTTCCTCAGGGATCCAAGGGGGATCAAGGGCTGAAGGTAAGGCCAAGTGTGTGTTTCTGGATTTGGTAGCTGTACTCATGGCCGTTTGCCAAGTGCTGAAGATGATCAGACATGGTCGTTCTCCCTTCAGTGTAGATTCGTTCTCTCTCTTACAATCAGCATAAGAGAGTGGTATTTTACTCCAACTGCATCATCCCCAGTATCCGATCCTGCTTTTGAGTGTTCTAAACTTCCTACTTTATTCTGAATACAGTAGTCAGCCCAGAGCACCTGCAGGAGTGATTACACAATGTCATTTGGCTGTTTCTCAGCAGGAATATTTTCAGTCTGTAAACATGTGTGGGTGGCACATTAAGTTTACACATATTGATGCACAAGTAGCCCCCAGAAAGCCAGACACTATTCTGCCTGTCTGTCTTATGAATGCTGAGTATTGTTTTCCGTCGCCAGCAGTGCAAGAGAAGCTGCACCAGAATGTGTGTGTGTGGGCTGCCAAACAGCGGAGACAGAGGCAGGGTGTGATATCTTAAATAAACCCTGGGCACTTATCAGTGTGTATGAGTGTGTGTGTGTGTGTGTGTGTGTGTGTGTGTGTGTGTGTGTG
>JBBJLR010000153.1:13478353-13499827 GCA_037577145.1 Brachypetersius gabonensis
GACTGTCCCCTGTAGTTAGAGAATGGAAGTCGCTTTGGATAAAAGCGTCTGATAAATGCCATAAATGTAAATGTAAGGCTGAGATGTTAGTAGAGTCTTTGTATTGATGATTGGGTCAGGCGAAGGCACTGAGGAGAGCCTATAGGACACGGTGCTGTTTTTACTGTTTTCCTCCTCTTGTCTTCCTCTCTTTTTCTACAGGTCTTCCTCTCCCCTTTTCCTCCCCTGCACCTTGGCCTGTGACCCCTGGCTCTTTTTGCTGAGTAGGGCCGGGTTGGCCTCTCTGTCCCTCTCTCCCTCCCTGGCCTCCTCCTGCTCCTCCTGCTCCTCTAATGTTGTATCCTGGGTTAATACTCTTCCTCATTCCTCCTCTTCCTTTAGTCCTCCTCCACTTACCTTCCTGCCAACTAGCTTTTAATGTTCTCTGTCTCAGCCAGTGTGCACAGCTCTCCGTGTTCTACGATTATCAAGATCTATGCTTTAATATGAGACTTTAATATGCTGGCTTTACAAATTAGACCATTAGAACTCTGAGATTTGAATCTGGAAACTGTAAGCATCTAAGCCCTCAGTCCCTTTGTAGGGTTGGGCACTGTGTTTTATCGCTGTACTGGATGTGAAGCTTCATCTGCCACTCTTTACGGCTGTTTTCAGCTTGAGAACTGTACACTCTAGTCAGAGACAGAATCTTATAATTCCTAAGTCATGAAATTCCAAATTCCCAAAGCCTTTGGACTTGGTGTGCAGACATGGAAATAAAATGAAACTGAATCAGAATCATGTTTATCGGCAAGGTATGTGAGCACTTACAAGAAATTTGATTCCGGTCGATAATGTTTCTCCTGCAAAACAGTTTAAAACAGTTATCATGTAAAGACATGATGAAATGATATACTGAACAATATAATGTACAATAATATACAGTCTACAATATTATTACAAAATGTAGATATATTTATAAATGGAAAGATCAATATTAGTATCTAAATAAATATATAACATGTGTAGAGAGAGTGTATATGCAAATGGACAATACAATATGATAAACAATCTATACAAAGCGTACATAAAGAGCAGCCACAGTGAATCAGTGCGACAGATCAGGTATGTAGGAGGGTAATGGCGAGGGGAAAGTTTTTGGGTCGGCTGGCCCTAGTCTGCAGACTTCTATTAAACCTGAAACTCTGTTATTAAAGTTTAACTGATATTGTTTAGGAAGAAAGTAAATAGTCATTGATGAATGATGTCCAGGTGAACTTTTTGTCCTCCTAAAATCAGTCAAACATCTAGTGCTTTAAATCATAATCTGCTCAGTATTGCTGCTCTCCCTCTAGTGGGTAAAACGTTTAATTGCATCTAGTCTTTTACCCTTTTGCAAAATGGGAAAAAGTCAGTAGACAGTCAACAGATAATGTCAGGACTGAGCTTTGCCATCAGCTTTTTGCAGATCACACTCCTCCTAAATGAGATATGAGAATGAGAATATCTCCAGATAGTGAGAGTCTGCACACCAATATCTCTGGCTGATAGCCCTCCTCCTTAACACACCTCCAGCCCCCCACTCACACCTAAATCCCTTTATCCTTACGCTTTATTATAGATCAGTACAAAAGCACATTTACTCTTAAAGCATACGAACATGCCTTGAATTACTCTATTACTCTTAATGATTGTGCTTTTTGCAAACTTCTTATTTAAACTGCTTTATACTGCTTCTTTTTTTTGAATGCACTGTTGTTTGCAGGGGGAGAGGGGCAAGAGAGGCAACAGGGGGGCCAAAGGGGATAAGGGAGACCAAGGAGCCCCTGGATTAGATGCCCCTTGTCCATTGGTATGTCCTTCATTCAGCACGGTACATCAAGGCAAAAGGTGCCAGTGGCATCTGGGATGAAGACTGGCATCCCAGCAGACACAGACATCACCTTATGTCTTGGTGCAGTAATAACAAACACCCAAAGTGGTTCTGGTCCAAATTTGTGAGTTATATACTGAGAAAGGAATATGTTTCACGGGTAGAAACCTTGTGACTGGCTTTGTGCGCATCAGAAGCTTTATACATACACTATATTGACAAAAGTATTGGGAGACACCTGTTTTTCAGTGTTTGGGCTAGGCCTCCTTCTCTCAGTGAATGCAATCTTAATTCTTCAGCATACCAAGACATATACCAAGTGCCCAAAGCAAGCTGTGGATGGGGTTGAGAGCCCCAACCTCAACCTCATCCAACACATTTGGGATGAACTGGAACATCAGGGCTCTACGGCAGGGTTGTTGAACTCCAGTCCTGGAAGGCCGTGGTCCAGCACGTTTTGGTGATTTCCCTGCTCAAAAATGGTCTGGTGTAGTGAATGTGTTTGAGGAGGATAAGCATCAAACTGTGTTGGACCCAGGGCCCAGGGACCAGGGCCCTACAGGACCAGAGCTTGACCCCCCTGCTCTGCGGAATGAATGGGTACAAATTCCCACAGAAACAGTGTGGAAAGCCTTCCATAAAGAGTGGAAGCTGCGAAGGGGGGGACCAACTCAATATTAAAGTCTATGTATATGAATTCAATATGAATAAAGTCCCTGTTGGTGTAATGGTCACCTGTCCCAATACATTTCTCCATATAGTATAAATGGCGCACTCAGACATGTTGAAAGACTCTGAAGAAGGAACAGAACTTCCTAGGGGTTTTTCCATTTGCAGGATTTGCACTGACAATAAAGGGATCATGCTGACTCCACTGCGCAAAAGTCTTTATATTTCAGTTTTAGATGAATTCTTTTAGCAGATGCTGTTATCCAGTCCATTTCAAACCCATTAGTTCAGCATCTTTCGATGTAAGTATCCAGCTTTAAAAATAGAGTTCTAAATGGCTGATGGCCTTTAAATAGCTTGGAACTGTAACATTTTGCTCTTACAAGAAAGGGAAACAAAAGGGGAGCATCGCTCCAAAAAATTCTCTTTGGTGTGGATCTGTAATTGGCCTCTAGCCCCGTGGACTTGGCAGGTCTCCTCTTGTCAGTGTCAGGACCGATCTGCATGCTCTGGTTTGGACCGGCCTGCAGGCTCCGGGCTGTGCGGAGTGGCTGTGACTTCAGCGGTGCCCTGCATGGGGCACTGTAGAACAGGAGGTTGTTGATGTGATTAATTTCATGAACAGGGTTTCCGAGGCTTTAAAGGGGAGAAAGGTGAACCAGGCCTGCCAGGCCTGGATGGGCTGGATGCCCCATGCCCTGTGGTATGGTACTCTCCCTCTCTCTGTGTCTGCCTTCTCTAGCGTGCTCACTCACTTCCTTAACCCTTCACACAACACTATAATCACGCACTCTGAACAGAATGTGGTGTGGCGAAATATATTCCAAACATGTTTCACATGCCTTGTTGAAGTCATTTTTCCCATAAAACCACTAATGACTCTAATGATTACAAACCTAAATGCTTAACCCATACAACCCATGTTATCAAAATCACATGTTGTCAATACTAAAACCAGTTTATACTCTTATTAATGAAATCTCTTAACACTTAACTTTCATGCTCTCTTAGTTGTTCGAATGGATCACTTTTAAATGTAATGAATCATAATGTTGGAATATACTCAGTAAATGGATATTGAAAAATAAGCCATTTTAACGTGCGTGAATGTTGTATTTATGTAGCTAACAACAACATATAGAATTCATATAGAAGTTACCACCCAGAACTAACATTTAACAATATTCTGTAATATTTAGTTCTTACGTTTCATCCACATGGGTCATAAAAAAGTGCGGCTGAGCCTGGCAGATATTTCCAAAAAATATATGAGGAAATGAGCTTTAATGAAGCATGTGTTGTTGGATTTTTTTTTTTTTTTCACATTGAAGTAGACCAGACCTCATTTTAAATGCTTGTTTTCTGTAAATATGATTGTTAGCTAATTATTCAAATGAAATGGCACGATAAATATTACAAGGTAAAAGTCATGTGGTTGATATGACAGCCTGCATGTGCGCCACGCTTATGTTTTTTTATGGAATTTATTTGTTCTGATACTTACTCTTCTCTTCCTCAGGGTGATGATGGTCTACCAGTACCAGGGTGTTGGAATAAAGTAAGTGGTTTCCAGTGACCTTAGCTGTTGTTTTTGCAGTGGCTTTGGAATTCAGGAATTTTTCTAAACTACTAATCCTCCAGTGCTTTAATCAAAATAACACACTAGAAGTGGAGGTGAATTTTTTAATTGGATTTGTACAATTTGTGAAAAGAATTGACTGACTTAGGTGAAAAGTGTCCTTAAGTGATGCATACGTTATATAATGTGGCTTAGTAGTCTTTTTAAATTTGAATTTAATGAATTTTACCTGTGTATTATTTGATCCATTTAAACAGTTTAAATAAATGTTGTCTCAGAGAATAAATAGTGAACAGCTTTGTACCTCCATGCATGAAATAACTTGCTGTGTTCTTTGTGTTTCTTGTTTTGCAGTGATGTTAATTCCGGAATGCCTTGTTTGATTGTATATAGAATATTTATTTTTGTACTGTTTTGCTCTGTTGTATGATGAGGAAAAAAATTACAGAAAATCCTAAAAAATACTGGCAGGACTTTTGTACAGATTGTTTATTTTTTAATACTGGTCATGTTGTTTATGTAATGGATTTTATACTGTGCCTATGCATTACGTCAAAATGTTTTGATTAAGGAGGAAATATACTGTGGCAGCATATGCATGATATTTGTGCATTATGTTAACTGATATGTGCCTATTAACTTATTTTATAATGGTGTTTTTGATGAGCTGTAACAGACCATGCTGCACTGATCAGTGGAGCTGGATTTATGAAGTGGCCTTCCATGAGGAAAACCCTCATTTCTGAGATTAAAATGAACACCAGACGTTACATATTATACCAAGGCAACACTGTAATCTCTGTTTACTGGAAACGGCTCATTTCTTAAAAAATGTGCTTACCATATGTTTTATCGAACTGAGATTTCGAACAGATACTTGTTTGACTCTCAGTGCGTAAATTATTGGAATTTGTAGACACACGTTCAGTAAATATTTTAATCTCTTTGAGAGGGTTTTCTCTGAGAATCTTTGAAGAATCCAAAGTTTAAAGATGTTAACAAATTAACAGAGCAATTGTTGGGCAGCTTTAAGAGGATGATCTCCTTTCCCTTCTCTATGCAAAAGCCTTATGCTTTATTTTTGCCTTGATAGGCCATACGTCGACGTGTAACGTAGCGATTTATGATTCTGAATCATGCTTTAAGCAGCTACCTTGTTAGTATGCCCTCTCCATGTGTTAGAATAGTGCCAAAGTCATATTACACATCTGACCAATACTCATGAAGTCTTCCTTTAATTTATCATATTGTATATTGCTGCTCAGTTGACAAGCAAGCTGCTGCATTTGCTCTTATGCTTCTATGCCCTATTGTACCTCATCTGACCACCAGAAATGAAGAAAGAAGCCAAGCAATATACAGACTTTACTTAACAAACACTTTGCTATTGCTTTTTTGTTCACATCTTAACAGTATGTCCGGGTCACATGTGGAGGGCCCTTAGCTAATTTTTGTTTGTTTGTTTTGTTTTGTTTTATGGTTGTGTTTATTGTTTAACAAGTGTTGAAGAAGTGATTAGTTTGATTAAAAGAGTGTATCATGTTCGATTGCTGCTGCTTACCATGAAAAGCTCTGTTTGAATTCCATTGTTGCCTGTCATTGAGATGAACTACAGTCTGCGACAATAATCCGCTTCAGTAAACTCATCATCAGGCTGTAATACCTCATACTAACATGCTGTAATGCTTTTACCCTGCCCTAGTAGTCATGAGAAATATCAGAATGTCAGAAAAGCTATCTACATGAACATCAAAAGGAAAATAAATAGTAGTTAAACTCTGGCTGTTTTAAACAAGTCTTCTTTTTGTTCAGAAAATCGACAAATGATCACATTTAATACACAGAATGTCCAAAAGCAGACACATGCACATCATGTGGATTTCTTCTGAAATCCAAGGGTATTAATGATTAGGTCTGCATCCCTCACTGAGAATCCCAGAAAATGAAGGTCCATCACTCTAACGAATGCAGTTCCTTTGCTCCGCAGTACACTGTTCATGGGAGGTCTGCCCTAAACATCTGAGTGTTTTTCTGCTCTCAACACACCCACTTAAACCAAGGAAAGGCTTGCTAGTGAGCTGATTAGTTGGATTAGGTGGGCGCAGTAGGCATGGTGACATTATGGCTACCATTCTATTGGCAGTGTGTTCCTAAGGAGAGCACAGACTGAGTGTACATTTAAACAGCTGTCAGTACAGGGTGCACTTTAAAGTAGCTGCATTTTGCTGACATGTCTGAATGTGTTTGGACATACAATGTTGAATTCAGTGTTGAATTGCCTTGGAGTGACAGGTCAGAAGCCACTGGCCATGCTCATGTTTTGTGCATCGTGTTCTGCATAACTCACGTGTTTGTGTCGACCTAACTTGCACCTGGTGAGTGAAACAAGTGGTTTGATTTCACACTATTAAACATTAAACCAGTAGACAGATTATGAGAGATTAAAGGGGTCATCTCATAAACAACTGAACTTCATTGTTGAAGTGAACACTGTTGGAGGTGAACCACACAATCCCTAGTTTATCGAGTACATATTTGTAAACACAGCCAGGTTTGAATCTATCTTGGCTGCAGTGCTTCATTTACGAATGGCCAAGTGCTCAAGTTATTTCAATCACCCAAAAGCAAAAATTCAATTGTATGTACTTTCAAGCGGTCTGAAAATCAGAAAGCAGCTTCATGTGCGGTTCTGTATGTTTCTGCTATTTGACACAATACAGCGAGTCTGTTTTACATCAATCTTAATGATTCAGCAACCTATGCCTAATAAAATGGAACATGTTCATGTAAAATGAATTAGAAAATGATAGTATAAAATAGATAAACAGATAAATCAATACAAATGTAAAAGGACCGCAGAGTAGATATTGATTTTGGCCCTTTTAATTTCTAGTCAGTGGATTAAAATGTAACAACAGCACTGAAATGACTTGTCTTTGTTTTACTGAAAGGGTCAGAATCCTTTCCAGCTGGCTAAGAAGTAACACTGCGAAGAAATCCACCTGCTTCTGGTATATTTTTGTTCTAAGCTACAAAAGGAAACTTGAAGAGATTGTAGGAGATCTTTGAGTTCTGCTCCATGGCGGCAGTTTGGTGGACGTTCCAGACGGCTACAGCCAGCCCGGGATTACTGGGAGGCTCCACAGCGGCGCATGAGAGAGCAAGGCTAGACTTTGATAGGACCTACAGAAGGAGTTCTCATTCGCCATTTCTTCTGCAGAGAGCTTTACAGAAGAAACGGTGGCCACCCAACGAGTGTATCGCGTTCTCCACATTGTATACACATTACTTTCTTTTTATTTTCTTCACTATGTGAAAAAGAACATTGTAATTTTGTTTTCATTTGACACCAGTAACTGTGATCCGAGAATTCAGCGCAGCTCACTGAACATGTCATCTCCTGACTAACAAACAAGAAAAGAACACCAATCTTTTGATGATTCCTGATTTCAGTTCTTCACTGCCTTTTTGTCAGTGTGAGAGTGGCTGCCATTGCCTATGTCTTCACTCTCAGCCTGACACCTCTACTCATTTCACATCCAAGTGTGTTTAAATGTATGTACTGGAAATATTTCATAGTTGAGAGAACATGTAATTAAATGATCTCTATTTAAAAAGACAGATACCAGCAACGGCATCAATGGTAAGGCATTATTATATTTAAACTATACATCAATTATGTTCATAAATGATTTGGTAACATTTGTATAACATGCAGTTACTGTTATTTTAATTACAGTCAGTGTAAAGTACTTGCATAGTACTTATATACTAGACAATAACATATTTCAGTACTGATGTAGAACTTCTACAGTATTTTTGATCTAGTGCAGATCTTCAGTATTTGTCAATACTGTAGATCACCTGATAGAGTTGGTGTAGAACTTCTACAGTATTTCAATATTAGTGCTGAATTTCTATAGTACTTTTAAATAAATGTGGACCTTCTATAGTACTTCAATACTAACACAGGATACTAGTGCTGTAATTTAATATTGCAGTTATTACAGAACTTCTAATGCAGAACATTTTACTTCTAAAGCTAAACTGTACAAAACTGCAATCTTTTGACTTAAAAAATAAAATGAGCTCAAAAATGCAGTGTATTTATAGTGTAGCTATAATATTTTTATGGTACTCCAATACTGTAGAACTTTTAGTGTCATGTCATTACAGTGGTTTAAATGCTTTAACAGGAAATATCACATTTATATTGAAACATATCATAAGGAAAAGCTGTTCTGAACGTAATTTTTGCAGGGCAGCTAAACTGTGTTGATTGTTTTTGAACAGTATTTAAATTGCCCATAAAACATTAGTTTGACTGTTTATTTTTGGGAAAATACTGTTTCAGCCTTCTGGCCACATGGGTGTTTGTACTTTTCTTTTCTTTTTTTTTTAAAAATTATGTTTTTGAGGTTTTTAAATGTTTACTTTTTATGGAAGGCCAAAGTGGAGCTGCTAGTTCTGAGCAGCTGTTGATGCAGTAGCTGTAACAGCCTATTTTTAGTTGTCCGGTACAAAGTTATTCTTATCAGATGCATATAAGGCACACACATATAGTCACAGTACAGCTCAGCACCTGATATGATCCCATCCACCCTACCACAGTCTGAAACTGGAAAAATCTTTTCCTTTACAATGCAACGCTGTGACCTGGTTTTATGTATAAAAGCTGGACGTTGGAAAAATGTTTTATTATGTTGATTGACTAATGCACGGAAGCATTCCTGATGTCATAGTGTATTCTGACTGCTGTCCTCAGCTCAAAGTTGAGACTTGCAGCTTCTAAATGCTTTGTTCATTTGCAACAAAGCTGTTTTTCATATATCAGATTCCTAACCTAGCAAAATGACAACAAAACCGGTTTCACAACCAGACATTTACTTAGGCTCACATCCAGCTTCATTTCTAAAGCAGCCACATCAGCCAGTTAGACCATTTTGAAGCTTTAAATGAACATGACTCATTCTGGTTCATGATGAGGTATGTGTGTTGTTTTCAGTATTAACCAACCAGCAATCGAACAGATTCATAAACAGCTTTGCAAATGCATGGTTGTAGCGCAAATGTGTTTCAGACATGTTCTTATAACCAAATGACTATTCTTGGATAGCATCACTACTAAACATTGTGTGCAAATGTTTAAAACCCTGGTTTAATCATTCAAAGCAACAAATGTAAATATACAAATAGGGTTTCGGCTATTTATTATTAACATTTTTAAAAACATTTTAGCAAACATAATTTATGAGATCATTATCCACCTAAGCACATATGCAAGCAATCATTTTACATACAGTATACAGAAGTACCTTTTGACTGTTGATTTTGCACATTGTAAAGAGTGACAGAAATGGTTGCAATGTTTGTACTGTATGTCACTGATTTTTTTTAAAAACAGAACATTTCCCCACTGACACAACCTGTGTTGTGTCTTGATCTTATCTCATCCTTTGTACAGTAATATTCTTCATGTAATGTGTACAAAATAGGATACTAAATGGTATAGGTAAACAGATTATCGTTTATTAACAATTGAAAATGTCTTGTCTTGTCTTTTTTTGGACCTGGAGGTGGTCTTCTGTTGAATTTTATTTAGATTAATTCAATTCTTTGTGTAATTGCATGCAAAATCAGCCGCAACAGTGTTGAACATACAGCAGGGTGAATCCAGGTAAAGTACATTAATGGGAGACACTTTAGAGTCTCCTTTGGACAAATGAGGCTAGATGGATGAGTGTCCAAAATATTCTAAAGCTAACAAGACAAAAAAACTGTTGACTGATCCATCTATGATCCAAATCATGCAACATTTAACTATAACCCTTATCATACTAGATAAATACTGTCTTTCACTCATAATTTCTGAAATTGTACTTTTCCTAGGCTTTCTAGCAGGTCTGAGCACAAATTGCAATCAGTTCAAACCTAAGGCTAAAAGAATTTTCATAATTTCATTGATTTTAGTGGATGGAGTCTATTGGTCACACGTGACTACTGATTGTTCACTAAAAATTAAAATGAAGATCAAATGTTCGATGGTTGTCCAGGATACAAAATGTCACTTTAGACCAATAAGAAGAAGCTATATGCGATTTTTCCTTTTTGTATTTAGTTAATTGTGGCATATGAATGGGTTAAGCTAAGCCCCACCAAAACAATGCTTCATATATACTTTTGCTACCATTTCAAGCCAATGTCTAAAGAAACAAGTGTATAAAGGCTGATTCAGTTCATGATCATTAAAGGAACTGCATTTAGTGTAAGCCATTCATTGACTGATATACTATTATATGCTTTAATCATCCCTTTATCTGAATTCACCCTGCATGGCTGAACTCTTCTTTTATTCTGTTGTAACAGCTATGAAGTCTTTTTGGACACATAGACCAGACACTTGTAGACTTGGATGCCAGTCTATGTTCGATTCATTCTGATTTTTGTTGATAAATTGCATTTTTTAGCCTTGTCAGGTTAGTTCAGTTTGTGTGTGAGTGACAGAGTACAGTCAGTTCATCACAACACATTATTTTTTCTTATATTGGATTTAGAGAAAGCATGCCATGTTAGAGCAGTTGAACTGAAAATGGATTATAAGGGCATTTATTCATACTAATGCATTTTAATATCACATGATAGCAAGAGCAATCACTTGCATGTCAATATGTGTTTTTATGCACTATGCTGTTTCACTAGGCTGGCAGATTTAGAATGGTCTGTCAGAGTTTTCTTGTTTCATTTTCCTGTATGGTTTGAACTCAAGTACTGAACTGAGATGTAAAGATTTATTGTTGCAGATTCAGAGTATGCATTGCAGGATACTGAAACCCACTGTAAACCAAAGATTTATTTATATGTCAAATTTTGCCCTCACAATGTAAACTTTCATAGGAGTTTTTCCAATCATGTACTTTTTTTCATTTTTTAAATCATGTAGATGTTTTTTCGAAATATTCAGGCATTTGCCATGTTCTGTATGAGAATGAGGTCAATGTCACTCAATAAATGGTTGAGAAAAATAAGGAAGACACCTTGTCTTGTCTGAACAAGTATGTTATGTTTCAGTTGTACCACCAGTTATTGTATGTGTATTGTAATAGTGCAAATAAATGTAAGAAAATGAACATATTGTACCTGTATGTAACTCTGAGGACTGATTACCGTGTATTGTAACATGGACTGACCCATGGCCAGGGTAAACTTTATACACTACATGGACAAAAGTATTGGTGACACATCTGTTTTATATGGTTTGGGCTAGGTCCCCTATTTCCAGTGAAGGAAAGTCTTAATGCTTCAGCATACCAAGACATTTTGAACAACGTCATGCTTCCAACTTTGTGGCCACAGTTTTCTATGCCAGTATGATTGTGCCCCAGTACACAAAGCAAGCTCCATAAAGACACGGGTGGATGAGTTCGGTGTGGAAGAACTTGACTCACTCGCACAGAGCTCTGACCTCAACCTCATCCAACACCTTTGGGCTGAATTGGAACAAAGATTGTGAGCTAGGTCTTCTCATCCAACATCAGTGACTAACCTCATAAATGCTCTACAGAAAGAATGGGCACAAATTCCCACACAAACACTCCAAAATTATGTGTAAAGCCTCCAAAAAGAGTGAAAGTTGTTATAGCCGCAAAGGGGGACCAACCCTATCTTAAAGTCAACTTATTTGAATGCAATGTCATTAAAGTCCCTGATGGTGTAATGCTCAGGCGTCCCAATACTTTTCTCCATATAGTGTATTTTCCATTTATCCAATTCTGTGTGCATTGTAGTAGTGTAAATAAATGTAAGAAAATACACATTTTAGACTTATCTGTTACTGCGAAGACTGATTCCAGTGTGTTGTAACATGGGCTGAACCATGGTCCGGGCTATTCTAATGTAATGCCATTTAAAAAAAAACCCAAAAACCTCATTTAAAGCATCATCTCATCTTTGTCTTAACTCTGAGCTTGTAATAGCACAGTGTGCTCGGTAGGGGTCGCAGAGCTGAGTGCTCTATCCCACAGTGCCAGCAGAGCAGCTCGAGTGAATCTGAGTGCAGCAGCAGCAGGTCAGTCGCTCCGGTCTCCTGCTGCAGAAGCAGCTGGTGCTCCACTGGAGAATGCACGGGATCTCAGGAACACCTCAAAAGAACAGAAGGAGTAACGCGATGACACGGTAAGGAAGTTCTGATAATCTTCTGGTTAAGGTTAAGAAAGTGTCAAAGCTATTCGATACACCTTATCACTGTTCGGGGTTAAACAGTCCTCAGCTGTTCGGGGTTAAAAAGGAATTTTCTGTGGAATTTCCCTTGCCTTCCTGAAATTAGTTTTTGTAAAATGTCATAAATGTAAACACGGTAAAAGTTTCAATGTTAATATTATATATTATATATATCTGTGCCATAAACCAGTGTCCCATCAACAGTTGTGGGGCCCATTTTTGCACTCACCCTGGACAGGTCCCCACTTTCTCACCCATATGCATCTAGGGATATTTTAGTATCTCAATTTCACCTGACATATGTGGGTACCAGTATAATGCAGACTACCCACAAGAAGAACCTTGGCTTCCCAGTCACAAACTGAACCCAGAACCTTCTTGCTGTGCGGAAAAACTACCCAAAGTGGCACCAATATGAAAATTGGGCTGATGTTGATGAGAATGGATGGTGATGATAACTAAAAAGTCAGTTATCATCAACACCAGTTGTGAATTAATTGTTTTTATTGATTTCTTGACTTGTTTGTATCTGTATAATCAGCATGAAGTAGTTTAGCTCACCTAATCACACTGAAGGAGTGTTTCATCTCTGCTTTTTGAATGAGGTACAATACAGTCAGTCAAGGCAGAGGTTATTAAAGGTACTGTAAAAAATGATCTCTCTAATTCTAAGTGATAAAAGATTGAAAATAGTATATAATAGGAATGAATGAAGGCTTATTTTGGTTAAAAATATATGATTTTGTATGATTTAAATATAAAGTATGCAGACCCTGTATTGCAGTGGTCACCAGCCCTAATCCTGGAGATCTACCTTCCAGTGGAGTTTGGTTCCAACCTGCAGCTCTTCAGAGGTCCTTGATTGGCTGGATCATATGTATTCATATTTGAATAGCAGGTGCAGCATGTTAGATGCTGTTTGGAATTAAGCTATGCAGGGAAATTGGTGGAAGGTTGGGGACCACTGCTTTGAAGTAATGCTCATGGCATCAGAATACAATTATGCAACAAGCACTTTCATTTTCAGACATTATTTAATTATTTTATTTATTTAATTTCTTTATTTAATGTTCTGTTTTGTTTGTTGTTTGTTTCTCTTTTATAGCCTCTTGTCACTGTGAAAGCTGAAATTTATCTGCTGTCTGTCTGGATAAATCTCAGTGTGCATACAGTGAGGTACTAAAAGACCAAAAGGCCTCTCTATGGTGCCGGGTCGTTCCCTGGCCATGGGGAATGGTTCAGTCAAAGCCCCTCGGCTAGAGGAGACATGCTTGGCCTCCAGTATTAAAGAGACTCCGGTGTGGGAGTCCACAGAGCACCTGAAGCTGCGGATCGCCAGACTGGAGGAGGAGCTGGCCCGCCGGGACCAGGAGCTGCGAGCTCAAGAACTTCAGCTGCAGACCCTGCAGAGAGAGCTGGAGGCCAAAGTGTCACAAATCGAAAAGCTTCAGGACGCCATTGGCTACAACAACCTGGGCCGCTCGCCCCCAGTTCCAGGCAGGCACAGTCATAGGCTGCTCAGCGTCATCAACCAGGGCTCTACACGTTTCCACAGGGTGGCTGTGGAAGTGCATCGACGCCTCAAGGCCAAAGAGGGCGTGTCTGCTGAGCCCACGTCAGGACAGTTCTGCCATGGCCACGCGACCCATCATGTGTCCGTAGAGAGAGCACGTGTGCGCAAAGATTCTGGGTGAGTCAGCTCAAAGCACAAAGAGTGCAGACTTAGGATGGTATGACTATCAGTGTAATGAAATGTCACAATATAAAATAGTCGTACCACTTTTATTTCAAAATACTTACTCCCACAGTTTTCATGCAAAGCATACACCAGGACACTGCAGGGGTGAGTGATATACAGTAATCCCCCACTTTTCATGGGGTTACGTTCCAAGAGCGAAACATTTTTATAGTGTAAACTCTAAATATGCCACTAAATATACTCCCAGAACACTTTAATATCATTTTGAACTCAGTTTAATGCATTACCCTTAAAGAAAGTGTAAAGGTAAACCCGTATTTGCCTCTTTAAATTTAAATTCCCCGCTGGGATATGGAAGCCTGCCCTGAGTCCCCTTAAGCATCCAGAAAAAATATATTTATTGCCAAAGAAAAATCCACGTGTGACTGAATCCGCAACTCCTGATCCGCGTAAAACTGGGGGATTACTGTGTACTGATATACTAATGTTATCAGCATAAATACATTCTTGAATACAGTCTGTTTCAACTTGTCAAATCTCATGATAAAAAAAGTATTGATCTTCAGTTTTTACCGTATCATCTACCCTTACCCCAACACATGCCTGCGTGGCTGAAGTAAAATAGAATACAGTAGAATAGAATATATCTTTATAGATCCCAACCAGGATGGAAAATTATCTGTGGCCGTCCAAACACAAGTAAACTGTGGTGTTGGAGGTAAATACCTCTTTGTTTAAACTGAATTTTTTAAACATTATAGAGCAAGTGTGATGCCTGTCAGTGATTAAGTGAATAAAAGAAACCATGATAATGCTGACCGCTGACAGCCCTATCAGAATTATTTCATAGTTGTCTGACCTCAATTTTTCAAGCCGATTGCAGTTGTAAGATTTAGATGTATGTTACAGCTAACAGAATCTCATTTAGAGGGCGGAAGTGAGTATTGTTTGTTAATTTGTGTTCCAAGGGGTCTGTAGTTATTTAAGCTACAAGTCAAAGTAGCCAGTTTGATAATTTGATAATAATTACATTTTATCCATCCATCCATCCATCCATTATCTACCCCTTATTCCTGCATTCAGGGTCGGGGAATTACATTTTATACTGCAGTTATTTCTATGGCAGTTAATAGGTAGTCAGTGTCATGATCATCAGTGACCTAACCACTGCTTATCTTGGTTCGTAAAATTTTGTCATTTTGGTCACATTTTCCCTATCTTTGGTACAGAAGCTACGCAACTGATTGTTTGGCAGGTTCGAACCATGTTGTTCTGTTTCTTTATCAAGTCAGTGTATAATACACTGACTCTCCTGGAGAGGGGAAACAGTAGAAAGCTCCTGTCAAGGCTTTGTAGTGTCTTCCTCCCAAAGCAGGCTTGAAAAGCACACATTACCATAACACACTATGAAGGGGATGGAGTGGCTCAAGAGAACACAAAAGGTGGGCCATCTGTATGCATGGGCAGGATCATTACTGATTTAATTAAACAGGCCGTACAAATCTGCTCTCTAATTCATTCATAAGTTTCATTTTAGGCTAATGGAGAGACCTTGTTCTTTCAGAAGTGGTAATGAGAGGCTGTACTACTGCCAGAGAGTAAACATATAGAGCACTTGTGTATAATATTGCTGAGCCTTATATCAAGCATAGTGTAGATACTATAAAATGGGTAGTTCCGCTGTTTCACAGTGTTTGTTATTTTTCGGTTCTTTGAAAGCCAACAGACTGTTCAAACCAATTAACTGCCAGTTTCAGGCATAAACACGTGATAGGGCATGATTTTTTTGGTTGGAGGCAGCCTTGAATTCGATATTCAAAACATTCCTTTAAACCGGTTCAGCTTCATTACCTAAGTGTAATATTTTTATCCATGCACCAAGAGCACTCTTAAGTATCTAGAAAATAAGATTCATTATGTGGTTATTAATGTAAGCACACAGTAAACCTTTGTAACAAACCTTCCCTAAAGAAGGGGAATGGTACACTTGACATGTTGTATTTTACTGGTATTATAATTGTGCTTGACAGGTCTAATTATTGGCTCTCTTATATGAAAATGCCTTGTCAAATAATAATAGGATAAAAAACACATTTGTCAAGTTAAAGGCATCCCTAGTTATGCTTATGAAAAAAATTGAACTAAAACATGTTCACTGTTTTATTTGTCCATCTGAGGGTGTGAGGGCTCAGGAACTTCTATATCATGAATACTTGTAATAATGGCTTTGTACCTGAAAATATCCATGTCTACTCTTAGGGTAATAATAAGTAAGTTTAAAACAACTGGAGCTGTAGTGCATCTGAATGGAAGGTCACAATATGACAAAGCAACACGGTTGGAGATATAGAAGCATTATGGAGTCACTGAGGCTCCAAAACTAGAGTTGGATTCCACCATCCCACCTCTATGCGAGAAAGCTGTTTGGAAGACATACCAGAATGGTGGAGGATCTGAGATATTTTGGGCTGTTTTCTTTGAAAGACCTTGAGAAATGTGTTAAAATACATGGCATCATGGGCTGGATATGTTTTTTTCTGCCAAAAAAGACAAAACTGGGTCATGGCTGAATCCAGTAGAACAGTGATCAAAGACTTACGTCCAAATCAACTCAAAAATGCCTCAGTGACCACAGAATCAAGCTTTTGACATGATCATTCCAGTCCCTTCATCCAAACCCTACTGAGGACCTGTGGCTTGAACTGTATAGTCCAAAAGACAGAATCTAGGGGCTTGGAGGAGCTGGAGAGATTTTGAGGAATGGTTTAAGGAATGGTCTCAGATTGCTGCGTATTCTCCAGTCTTATCAAGCACTGTATTGCTCTTGGCAGTAAAAAGGGAGGCAGGTAATCAAAACATGTGGTTGAAAAATATCATGGGTTTGTGTTTTGGTAGTTTTTATAGTTCTCATATTTTCAGCGTGAAACTGAGCTTTCTAAGGTTTGTGGTGGCCTAGTGGGTCGGATACTTGCCTCTGGACCAAGAGATACCACCACTGGGTTCCTGAGCAAGACCCTTAACCCCAGGTTTATTAAAAGTAAACTAATAAAGGCATTTTTAATGTGATTTTCTACCCACGGTTTTTGAGGGTGCTAAAAACTCAAATATGTTTCAAATAAATTCATATCTAATTGTAAAGGGTAAAGAGAAGTTTGACATTGTGTTTATCTGCATGTGTTTTCTGCTCTAGCACTAAGAAACTGATCAATGAGGCCATCATGAACAATGATTTTCTAAAGAAGCTGGAGCCACAGCACACACGAGAGATGGTGGACTGCATGTATGAGAAGGTTTTCACTGCCAACCAGCTGGTCATCCAGGAGGGAGAGCCTGGGAACTACCTTTATGTGCTCGCAGGTCTTTTTCTCACCCAGCCACACACTTCATTTTTCATCTTTCGTTTTTCATAATGCTCTTAACTGTTTTTATCCTGTCCTTCACTTGGGTGGGTGTGAGTGCAGAGGGCTTGCTGGAGGTCATGCAGAATGGAAAGCTCTTGGGTCAGATGCGGCCTGGAACAGCTTTTGGAGAGTTGGCCATACTTTACAACTGCAAGAGAACTGCTACTGTCAAAGGTGAATGTATGGCTCAGTCAATGTATAATAGACTTGCTCCGCTCATACTTGGAAGAGGGCCAGGAAAATGTTTAGTTATTGAACACACATATAATATACACTACTAGTCATGCCTTGTTTTACTCTCGTGAAGCATTGATTGGTTGAGTGAATAAAACAGGTTGCATGGGAAAAAGTCATACCTAACAATTATCTAGTAATTCACATTATAATTATTAATATTAGGCCAGCAGTGATTAATAAAAATGTGACATTTTCTGGCCAATCAAAGTACTCAAATAGTGAACAAACTGCAGATTTATTTGTTGGCAAAGAGTATTGTGTATATTTTTAGTAAATATTAGTGTGAATATTAGAAAAAGCTTTGACTGGTAGTGTGTGTACACACACAAATTGCTGGCACTGATGCAGCCATGTGCCTAATAATGAAGTTTTAGTACAGGATAATTTTAGCTACAAAGTAAAGATAGTTAGGAAGTCGCTTTGGGTACTTTATGCTTGTACTTTACTAGATGCATTACTTTACTAGTACATGTAATTATTTGTATGTGATTAATTCATTTCTAGGCCTAATGTCAGGTTTTTGTTGTGGCTTAGAGTATCGTTGAATTCTTTGAGGAATGTTTTGTGGTGACATAAACTAGGAGAGACGTTCATCATTTGCACCAGAAATGTTTTGATTTCTTCACAAATAGAAGTTCACATTATTCAAAAATAATGAATAATTATTTTTGCCAAATGATGTTAATGCCAAACAGGTAGTACTGTGACTTGTGAAAGTAGAGAGGTGGTTGTGACTGTAGTTTGTCTTGTTGTATTAGCTGTGACTCTGTCCCACATCTGGGCTCTGGACCGGCAGACGTTTCAGAGCATCATGATGAAATCAACTCAGGCCAGACACGAGGAGTACTTCAGTTTTCTTCGCAGGTGAAAATACAGAACACAGAAACACACTGTGCATGTTGAACACACACACACACACACACACTTGTTTTTTATTTTTTTATTTTTTGCTTTTTACACAGTAAAGTCAAAGTAAAGTATATTTTATACTCATACTTCATTGAATAAATATGCTTCCCTCGTTTTAAATTGAATCACCCTGTTGGTGCAAAATTACAATTTTATGCCTGTCAAATCTGCCGCAAGTTGACTTAAATGAAAGCAATGGGAATAAATGGTTTACTGTGATAGGGCGCAAAGTGCCTAAAGATACAAAGTGCCTACATAAAGGTGTTTCCTGATCCTGGAATTATCTGCACTTGTTTTAAGTCATAGAAAATGTACTTCATAGTATTTTTGTTTTTTTCTGAGATATTAACAGAATATTGTTTTCTGTAGTGTGTCTTTACTGAAGGGTCTTCCAGAGGAGAAACTTGCCAAAATTGTTGACTGTCTTGAAATTGTAAGTGGCCTAGAGCCTTGAAAAAAAGCTTTACATTTCTCTGTGTTGATGGGGTAATATTCAGTGTAGTGGCCCTGACTGAAATGTTCTGTTGATTTTATCCTGATTGTAGGACTATTTTGATAAAGGGGAGTACATTATTCGTGAGGGTGAGGAAGGAAACACTTTCTTCATTATAGCAAAAGGAGAGGTAAGGGTCTCTGTGAGTAATGAGGAACAGTGCATTCTGGGGAATTGTCTATACTGAGTAAAAAACGTTCTGGGTTTATATTGTTTGAAATGTTGAATATGTATGAGCTCTGAGACATTGGGCAGCTGTGTATATGAATCCAATTGTTTTGGCAGGTTTCAGTAACCCAGAGCTCAGAGGGCCATCCTGAGCCTCAGGAAATTAAGACCCTGGGAGTTGGAGATTATTTTGGAGAAAAAGCTCTCATAAGGTTTGGACCTTTTCCTATTTCCTTTTTTTTTTTTAAGATTTGTTTTCATTTAGAGAACAGTGTATTGTCTGTGAATCATTATCACAATCTTGTGCTTTACCAAACTGATACTGGGAAAGTATGTAAATAAGCCCTTCAGCCAATCATGAGGGTTATTTTTTTCTTGACCAGTTTAAGTTTAAGAAGATTTTACCCATGTTATATAAAACAGTTCATCATTACCTTATAACAAAACATAATCTGGTTTAACTCTTTTTTGTTTACTGCATGTGTTCCTTCATCATTTTCCTTGTTCTCAATATTAATCTGCAGTGTAGAAAATATATTTAAAATGTATATATATTAGGAAAACATGCGATATGCGATAATGTAGTTGAGTGTTGCGATGGCGATTTCACATGCGATAAGTGAGTAAAAACTTAACCTTTATAGTGTTTATGTTTTTCTACTTTGGATTTGCTGGTAACAGAGACTCCAGACACAGACTAGTTTATGCAGAAATAAAAATGAAATGCATTTTATTTACTTAAACAGAGCATTCTATACCTCCCATTAAACACTGGAACCATTGAATATGGTTAACATTTTTTTAAATAATTTTTTAAAAAATAAATATTAAATAAATGTAAATATAATTTAAAGATCTTCGCCAGAAAAAAATAGAAAAAGGAACAATCTATAACAGAAGCACAGAAGATGAAGAAACTGCCCAGTGATTTTTTGCCCTCTTCTCTGTGGCACTGGGTGAAGAGTTTTGGAAAAACACCATTTATTGCAGTTTAGTCAGTCTTTCGCGATATGGATATTTTTTTGCTATATGGATATTGCGCATGTTGATATCGCGATGACGGTAAATATGCAATATGTTGTGCAGCCCTATTATGTATATACAGTATATATATATATACATGTATATATATTAGTGGTGGGCAGTTATCGGCGTTAACGTGCTGCGTTAATGTGAGACTCTTATCGGAGCTGGGTCTAAACTAAGCAAGCTTTAGCGGCTGCTAGCCAGGCGTATTTGGCTTGTTACTCTCGGCCACAGAGCGGGTCCAAATATAAAACAGTTACGGGGAGCAGGGTGAGTTTTTTCCTCCTATTTTCTCCAAAAAAAAAACTGAGTGACAGTCACTCACAGGACGGCCATGTAAAACTCCAAACACTCCTGCGCTACCACACACTGAAACATTACATCTCCCAGCCTCACTAGAGGCTCAATTACCCAGAATGCAAACTTTCTTAAGGCAACAGGCTCATTCTGGAACACTTTAATCGATAACGACATCAATAATTTCTTACCGATTCCCATCCCTACCCCTGAGTCTTTTCCTTCAGAAACTCTTTTTTTCTACTCCACATCTTTCCTTCAGAATATTTTTACAGCCAAAACAGGTGGGTGGAGCTATCAGGCCAGTTTCTCCTTCCTACTACAAGCTTGTGAAACTCAATGAAACTAAAATGGAATAGGAGTGTTCGTTATCCGTTTTTTACACCTGCTACCTACAGCAGCTTCAACAGCCAGTACATTATTTTAATTTAAAAATGATAGCTAGACTTATTATTTTTCATTTCAATTCATAGTCTTTTTGTTTGGATATATAATTGCTTGGATATGTAATTTAAAAATAGTCGAATAATGACTATATATTTAGGGTGGCTTGGGATTTGGGGGGGGAGCTTCAGACCTTCAGACCTCGCTGATTTTGCAAGTTTGTCCAATGACAAAGCAATGAAAAGTCTCAGAACAGTATCATTTTAATGGTAGGTTTATCTTAACAGTGACAGATAGCAGATCAAAAGGAAAATTGAAAAAATAGCTTTAAATAAAAGATAGAAACTGATTTGCATTTCATTGGGGGAAATAAGTATTTGAACCCTCTAACAAAAAAAGACGTGGCAAAACCCTTGATTGCAAGCACAGAGGTCAAACGTTTCTTGTAATTGATGACCAAGCTTGTGCACATTTTAGGAGGAATTTTGGTCGACTCCTCTTTGCAGATCATCTCTAAATCACTAAGGTTTCGAGGCTGTCTCT
>JBBJLR010000153.1:13499927-13512396 GCA_037577145.1 Brachypetersius gabonensis
GGTTTTGTAGCCCATTCCAGCCTTGTGCAGGTCTACAATTTTGTCTCTGACATCCTTGGACAGCTCTTTGGTCTTTCACATCTTGGAGAGTTTGGAGTCTGCTTGATTGATTGATTCTGTGCACAGGTGTCTTTTATACAGGTGACTAATTGAGCAGGAGTGTCTAACCACTCTGTGGGAGGGGTTCAAATACTTATTTCCCTCAATGAAATGCAAATCACTTTCTATCTTTTATTTAAAGTTATTTTTTCAATTTTCTTTTTCATGTGCTATCAGTCACTCTTAAAATAAACCTACCATTGAAATGATACTGTTCTGAGACTTACAAAATCAGCGAGGGGTCAAATAATTATTTCCTCCACAGTGTGTGTGTGTGTATATATATATATATATATATATATATATATGTGTATATATATGTGTATGTGTGTGTGTGTGTGTGTGTGTGTGTGTGTGTGTATGTATGCTTTAATCATTTTAATAAGTCTGTCATATGAGGAGTTATTGTTATTCTGTTTCCTGTATCTTTTTGGTTGAGTGCTCTGTGCTGAGAGGGCTCCTTCTGAGTGCTGCTCTGTGGAAGGATGTAGGTGGAGGAATGCTAGTCATGAGAGAATTCATCTTGTCACACTGAGCCATTGTCTAGATGCACAATCTTACCAGTTTACACAGGAGAAACAAGATAACTCTGATAACTCTTTATGTTCTTTTGAATCTCATTACAGTGAGGATGTTCGTTCAGCTAACATCATTGCGAAGGAGAATGACACACAGTGTTTGGTGGTGGACAGAGAGTAAGTGACTTTAAGCCTCTACATTTTGAGCTCTTGTTTAGCATCCTCACTTATCATTTTCTCCTGGTTTCCCTTACAGTAACTTTAATCAGATGGTAGGGACTTATGAGGAGCTGCAGGCGTATCTGAGAGAGTATGTGGAGCAGCTCTCCATAAGCGATGAGAGGAGGAATGCAGCGTAAGCAACGCGTTTTCACACACTCTGATACACACTAGGGCTTGATAAATGTTATTACAACAAATACATTGAGCATCCGTTTAATGCAAGTTTTAGTTTTATTTCAAAACCTTAGAAAACAGCATCACATTGTGTTAAAGCACTGATGAACATGCTCTGCAAGGTAGGAATTTAAGGGAAGAAAATTGTGTTATACCTGTTTACAGTTTTTGTGCATGCAGATATCTGATAGGCCGCTGTGATTTATAGGAAAAGAAAAGGGTTATTCCACAGGATTTCTATTTTGTCATAGGAGGGAGTAGTACTTTTAAAAAGTATGAAATGGTCTAAAAAAGTCAAACTGTCAATGTGTCTGTCAGTTAATCCATCGGTTGACTAAATTGATAGTTCAGCCAGCCAGTTATCTCCAAGACATAAACTTATTGTTACTAGGAAGCTTTTATTTCATTAACTTCTCAGACAGGCCTATCAAATAGGTCAGCCCAATATTAATCTAAATTGCTGGGTTTAAGACATGTGTTGTGGTGCTGCAGGTCACAGTCTCCGCTGTGTGAGTGGGGTCCAGAGGCAGCTGAGTTGTGCAGTCTGAGGGAAAAAGCAGCACGCCTGTCCAGTTGCTCATTCCTACAGCAGCTGCATGTAGTGGCTACGCTGGGCATGGGGGGCTTTGGCAGAGTG
Source organism: Brachypetersius gabonensis (assembly GCA_037577145.1). NCBI lineage: Eukaryota > Metazoa > Chordata > Actinopteri > Characiformes > Alestidae > Brachypetersius > Brachypetersius gabonensis. The sequence continues at coordinate 13,501,578 of JBBJLR010000153.1, forward strand.
GAACTGGTGAGTCTTCAGTAAATACTTTACTCTTGACCCCCAAAGAAAATACACACTGGTGCTTGTGTGCCTTTAGTCAATGTATGTATGTGAGGTATTACAGACCCTAAATCAATGTTTTAGTCTTTGATTCTGTAATGACTGGTAGATATGCCAGTAGGTGTCTCGTCCTCCTGTGTCCCCAAGTGTCCAGTTTCTGTCTGGAAATTAAGACCCCTGCCTTAAATAATATTCATCTATTATATACTAAATATATATTTTATGTAAATCACATAGCTAAAAAAAAATCATGGGAAATGGGTTGCTATCAACCCAAAGGATGCATTTTAGAGAGCTCCCTGTGAACACATTGCATTATGTGTTTCAGGTAAAGCTTCAAAATGAAGATACTGCTTTTGCTTTGAAGTGCATTAAGAAGAAGCACATTGTGGACACTAGGCAACAAGAGCATATATACTCTGAGAAGAACATACTGCAATTGACAAACTGCAACTTTATTGTCAGGTCAGTTTAACAAGAAATATATGGTGCTTCTTGAGGTATACATATATATATATATATATATATATATATATTTTTTTTTTTCATTTATATATTCACTCGTTTGAAACAGTACATTTTTATTGTGGTCAGACAGTAATTGTAGCCAAGATCTTTTGTTATTAATACATTTTTTGATAATATTCACTGTATGCAGACTCCTTCGTCAATTGCAAACACTTATTTGAATAATGTTGAATTAACATGTTTAAGTCATTGAAGCCATTGCATATAGGATTAACATTCTGAATGTTGATCAGCTTGATCTATGGAGCAGAATACAGGGCTGTAAAAGACACCTGATCTTTATATGCCTAAGGCCTTACTGTATATACAAGTGTTGGTACATATACGTGTAAGTAGCCCCACAGTACATATCAATGTTAAGGGTAGTGGATGTGTGTGGCAGAACCTTTTAAGGGTTGCTAAGAAGCAGCCTGAAGAATCTCCGGCCTCATTTACTTTTGTACCGGAGTGTACTCTAGTTGGATATTTGGTACCAGCTTGCAGGCATTTCAAGACAAAAGACACGAAGTAGTCAGTTTACTGTGTGCAAGTATATCACATATTTCTCTGTGTTTCTATAGTGTCTGTCTTACAGTATTACATTTCTTGTTTGTGTTTCATGTGTCAGACTGTTCCGGACATTTCGGGATGACAAATATGTGTACATGCTGCTCGAGGTCTGCCTCGGTGGAGAACTATGGAGTGTACTGAGGGACATGTGAGTGTAGGTTATTTTTACACTCCACTAAACTCATTCCCACAAATTAATGCAGCCAGTGTTGTTCACCAGAAATGACAATAACTCAATTACAACATTGGTTATTGACAGTAATTGTTCTGTTGTTCAGAGCTTTCCTAATCTGATAAGTATGGAATATTGAAACCACACAACAGAAATGTGTTTAGTGTGTTTATTTGTTTTTTATTCTGTTTAATTCTAATTTTTGTCCTGTTGAATGTTTTCTAGGAGTTTCTTTGAGGAGGCCACTGCTCGGTTCTGTATTGGCTGTGTCCTAGAAGCTTTTGATTACTTACATGGGATGGGTATTGTTTACCGAGACCTAAAGCCAGAGAATCTACTCCTGGATGCAGAGGGCTACGTCAAAATGGTTATTTTACAGTTCATTTCTTTTGCTGAATACAGTAACCCCTCGGTTTTACTCGGATCAGCATTCGGATTCGGATTTGTTCTAACGCAGATATTTCTGAGAACCCGAACCCGAACCACCACCAGTCCGGCAGTAATACACTGAAAAGTTGTCAAGCGCCGAAGAAGAAGAAGAAGAAGCCTGCTGCAGCATGTAGCATGACTGCTCCGTTTATTTCCTCGTATTTTAGTGTTTTCACCCCCCTTCCAATTTTCTGTTATCTCAGTTTATTTAGTATTAGCTGTGCCTTGTCTAAACATGTGGATAGAGATAATTATTTTAAAGTTTCTTCTGTGTATGAGTGTTTGTCTTTGTACGTGGCAGGCTGCTAATGCTGATTATTTAAATATGCTCCAAGAAATTAAAGTGTCCTTGGAGCATATTTAGGGGCATATTTAGGGTTTACACTATAAAAATATGCATTTTAGGTATTTTTTTTACCACTATATCACTATATGCTGGTGCTCTTGGAACGGATTACTGTATTCAGTTTTGTTCATTTGCCGCCTGACTTTCAAACTATGCTGAGCTGGCTAATAAGACCTTACATTATATTTAAGAATGCAGGAAAAGGTTTACAGTGTTTTTGCTTGTGTCCTTTTTACCCTTCCAGACCGATTTTGGATTTGCTAAAAGAATAGGTTTGGGAAAGAAAACCTGGACGTTCTGTGGAACTCCGGAGTATGTGGCCCCTGAGGTGATCATGAATAAAGGCCATGACTTTGGTGCTGACTGCTGGTCCCTAGGAATCCTCATTTTTGAGCTCCTCACTGGCAGGTAGCCATTGTCCTGGTTAGGGAAGTGATCGTATTGTAGCCTAAACATATTTTAAAACAGGGATGTTAAACTGAAGTCTTCCCAGTCCACAGCCCTGTAGGCTTTAGCATTTTGGCTCATTTAACATCCCTGATTCCTTTAACTATTCAGCAAGGCCTTTGTGAGTTGAATCCAGGATGTTTGATAAAGGAAACACAGATCTCTGTAGAACTGTGGCCTGGAAGGAGCACAGTTTGAAACACCTGTGTCACCCTGTTAAGTAATCTTGGCTGAATTGGGGGTAGGGAAACATTGTATACATTTGATTTGTTGCATTATATGATATTTACAATGATCTATATATGATTATAGAGTGCAGCTACACTATATAAAATAGCTTCATATTCTGGGATACATACTGAGTACTCTGTTCCCTGTGCTGTGACTGACAAGCATGTTTGACTAAATGTTTATGGTCCTTGAGTGCCCATCCAGCCTTAGACTGCCTCTCAGAGCACTGTCGTCAGCCAAGATGCCTCAAAGAGCCTCACCATGGAAACTGATGGTGTTGTTTAACAGAAGGAGTTGTAGAAGTGAGGGTGATTAGCTACACAAAGCTTTTGTGAGATAGTGGCTCACTATGTATGTATTTAAACAGTGAGTGACGATATAAAGTAAATTACAACTACAGGTTGTAATACACACGCCGTGCCGTTTCTTTGCTTAGGAAGACCTAGTTTTTCAAAATGTTCATATGGCAAACTAGCATGTTTTGTTCATCATTTAGCAATGAAATAACTATGATGTAAACCATGCATTTTATTATTTTGTTGTGATTCCAGCACTCAAATGCTTCAGCTGTTTATACAGTCTTTCAGTTGTTCAGATTTTCAGTTTGTAGTTTTAACAAAAAATTTCGTTTTAACAAAAGAAATTGTATATTTTTATTTTGTCAGAATGTACACTTCATACCAAGAATGTCAAGTCAAGTTGGTTTTGTTCTCATTTCAACCATAGGCACACAGTACACAGGCAAATGTAATAATGGGATTTTACAAAATGTAATTTTTAAAAAATAATTAAAGAAAAACACATTTACAGGTAAATAACAAGATGATTGCAATTTCAAAAGATGTCATGGTTCCTCCAAATTGTTGACTTGTTGAAGCAGTGTATATTCAAAATACTGACTTTACAAGAGAACTTACTTATTTCAGTACATAGAGCATCTTTCCTAGTAATATAGGATAAAGTTGAGCTGATAACATGACTTTTACATCTTTCTTTCTAGCCCTCCTTTCACAGGATCTGATCCTATCAAAATTTATACCATGGTGCTCCACGGCATTGAGAAGGTGGATATTCCCAAACGGATCAGTAAGCGTCCAGAGGATCTGATCAGGAGACTCTGCAAGTGAGTCCCTATACCTTTCCAAGAGTTCAGCTAAAACTTTGCTGTGTGTGTGTGTCTGTGTCTGTGTTTATATATGTAATCATGTATTTAATATATCATTTTGTAACATAAATATTAATGGAAATTCAGCGACATTTTCATATAAAATATAACTATACATTTGGTACTGTCTAGAGAAGACAAAGAAAGCCCGTCTTAGGATGGTGAAATACCGCTCTACTCAGAGGCAGGAGGTTTGAAAGTAGCCAATCCGAGAAAGTTATTTATTTCTCCTTTCTGCTGATTGGCTGCTGCCCTGTGACGCAGCTCCACTCCAGAATTTCCCCCGTGGAGCGTCTCAAGTGTTCTTGTGGTTTTCGTTTTGTTCTTCTTAAAGCCCTGTATTTTTATTACTGTAAATTAAATGAATATATTACTGTATTTACCTGCTTATACCAAAGAAAGGAAGGGAACGCACATGCGTCAATTACAGTACAGTCTATACAGGGGTAACACTAGTATTTTACATTTTAGCACCACAGGAGTTCAGTGTAAACTGTACAGTACAAATACAGGTTTACCTTTACATTTTCTTTAAGGATAATGTATTTTTGGGAGCATATTTGGGGCATATATAAAAAGAGGCATTTTTAACCACATACATATATTTCCTCTCTATCCATTTTTGTCTTTAGGCTCAATCCTGCAGAAAGGCTTGGGAATAAGAAAAATGGCATAATTGACATCAAGAAACACAAGTAGGTCATGTTCTGTCTGTCAAAGTCTGGCTTAATATAGACATTGTTATACCTCAGAGACTTGTTGGTTTCCCACTGACTAATAACAGTGCATTTAACACTGTGACATTCACAAGGATCCTCTTTTTCCCCACACTGATCATACAGGGATCCTAATTACATAACCTGTGCTTGCATGAAAGGTACAGTTAGCTAGCAGATAATGGTCATGCGTGTTTAAGTTAAAGTTTTATTATTTTTAAGTCAGTAACATTCTAAGTTAGCTCTTAGATGGTAAATATAAACTAAATAACCTAATGTACTCTATATTCCCAGAAATATCCAGACACCTACCTAATTACTGAGCCAGAAAGTGGCAGTGATAGGAACTGATATGACATGGAATTGATGTGAATATGCTACCTGATACTTAACAAATACAGTGGTTTTGAGATAAGGTTTTGCCATGAAGTGTGTTGTTTTAAAATCCATTCTTAGTTGAGACATACATGTTGGGTGCATTGAGGCAAAATAGTCCTCCAAAATGTTACTGTTGTACGGGGCCAGCCTGAGCTTGAGCCTGAGCTTGAGCCTGATCTTGAGCCTTTGCTTGAGCCTGAGCATGAGCCTGAGCTTGAGCCTGAGCTTGGGCTGGCCACTCCGACCAGCAGGGGGAAATGTAGCACTGCCACTGTCGGGTCAGGTAAAAGAAGACGAAGGCCGCCATCCTCTCGCAGTCAGCCGGCATGTGGTACACTTGGGGACGACCCTGTATAACCGGATTCCACAGCAAGACTCGTTGCTGGGTCTTTGTTTCCACAAGCACTGACTCGAGTCGGTTATTTCTGGGTATTACGAGAGTTTTGCGCGTTTAGCGCTCATCTCAAGCTTTCCGCTTAGGCACAAACACACTCGGCACGTTTTCACTGCACCACACTCCTGTCCCTTTCCTTCCTTTCTCTGAACCGAACCTGGCGTTTCGCGCAATTTTGTTTGAGGGTGCTTTTAGTTTTACTCGCGAGTGGAGTGGCCGGTTTATAATTCAGTCCTCGGTTAGTGCGCCATCTGAGGCCCTTTGGAGCGTCGGGCTTTCCGTTCCTCCTTCGAAGACAATTTCAGGCTTGAATTCACCGCGGTGTCGAATCACACCCGCGGTGAAACAGTGATTCAACTCTACTCTGCGTGTGGGTCCATTATTCCAGTCAGCGCTGTGATTTAAAGCGCCATCTCGTTATAACTATTTTACTCTTAGCATTACACCCATTACACACATGAAGACGTGTAGATTGGGCTATACATTTAGCGTAAAACATTGTGACGCCTGGTTCCTTTCACCTTCACTGTAAAAAAAAAAAAGTATGCAACAATTTGTTTTGACTTTTTAACCCAAATTATTGAATAATGTAAAATTGTAGAAAAATCGATTAAATTAATTTTATTATTTACCTTCCTGATAGTGGTTCACACTGTATCCTCTTAATAGAGACACATTGCCAATAGAATGGGATTTAGTGGAGCATTGTTTACCTAGATCTGCTTGTCTTTACAATGAATGAAGGATACGGGCAAGCTTGGGGCAGTGTGAAAAGGAGACATCTTGCTGTTGGCGTGCTTTTTCAAACCTGCTGGGGAAAGTTTAATATTTATTATTTACTATAGTACGCTATTGTATTTTTTCTGTTGGCCAAAACAAGCAACATCCCTCAATTCTTGGTCTGTTGTTCAGTCTGTTTTGAATCAACCCTAGCGCACCCTATTTGTTCTAAAACAATGAACAGCAGACAGACCCCTTTTCCAAATTAGCCCCTCTCTGGCAGAATTGTCCAAAGCAGACCAAGAGCACATTCACAGGGGGAACAATTAGTGGCCAGAATGAGACACACAGCTGTTGCCGTCCTCAGCAGAGCGTTGGAGCTGCAGACAGCAGGATGATGCTGACGCGCTCAAGTGGTCCGTTAGCAGCCGTCAGGGCAGCGGTGCCTGCAACACAGACAATCCGTTTAAGCCCTGTGGGCAAATCAAAAACAAACCCAGTTTCAGTGAGTATTTGTTTAGTGTACATTTGTGTTAAAACAGTGCCTGGGATGTTAGTAATTCATGCAAATCAAGGAAATTTGCATCACAATCAAACAAAACCCACAAATGACAGTAAAACTGTCCATTAGCACAGTGTCCTTGTATATCAAACAGGATTATGCACAGAATGTTATGTTAATCAGAACTTGTGCCCTTCATGTGAGCTGCTGATTGCCTGTTGTGAATATGAATGTTCAGAGGCTAATATATACTTGGGTGAGTCAAGTATGTTACACTGTCTGAGAGCCATATTTTTAGTAGCAAATATATCGTATGTGCCTTAAGTGCCTGTCTACCACCGACTGTCTCTTTTCTTGAGATCAGTTCACCATTGGTGTTGCTAATGAAAATTCTATGGTTTTATTCTTCTTCTGACCATAAACCCTCACTCACCATGGTGCATGGTTTTTGCTCCTTTTCACAGGTGGTTTCAGGGTTTCAACTGGGAGGGCCTGAGAAAGAGAAAACTGATGTCTCCTCTAAAGAGAGAGGTAAAGCATCTTTGGTCATGTAGTTAAAATCATATTGAATCTAATGTTGATCTTCAGGGTTCATTTATTTGCTATTTTCACTGTTCATGAAATCTTCTTTTCTGCAACTATGAATCTTTTGCTGTATCTTACCTAGCTCAAAGGGCCTCTGGACCACAGTCATTTTGACATGTTTCCCCCTGAACTGGAGGAACCTCCAGATGAACTTTCTGGTTGGGATAAAGACTTCTAAGATTTCTTCAGAAATGATCAGTGAAGGACTACATTGGAGACATAATTTTCTACTAAATACCATGTATTATAAACGTTTTTTGCTACTTGAAAAATTATTTGTACAGTTTCTACATGGATGGCAAAATACCAAATGACCGTCTGGGATGCTTGTGGGGACAAACCCTGAAAATCAGCATCACTGATGCTGGTGAAATGAAAACCTGAACATTAATGATGGAAGTACACTACTGTTGTAAAATGCTTTTGTATGGGCCGGATGGTGAGGATTGGAGTCTGTCTGTGAGTGCTGCTGGTAAAGAATTAACAGTATTAAAGCACTAAAACTTTGCCTCATTTGGTTTCTAAACTCAATAAGATCTTTAGTGCTAAATGGTTTTGAAGTAATGTATTCACTTGACTTAATGTTTATAATTACGTTTGCATTTTCAGTAGCATTGTAATGTGTGTGTGTATATATATATATATAATTATTTTTTTTAAAACCTGGAAACCTTCCAAAATGTGCCCCTTGCCAATGATCAGGAGTGCACTGTTCTTGATTTTGCTGTGTGTTATTTAATAACCCTCATATTGTCTCTTGTAGCTGGCATTATGTTATTATAAATACTTGATACTATTTTTAATATTTTAATTAATGAACTCATGCTTCCTGAGTGCTAAATGTCACTCTGTGATAAAAAAATGTCTCACAAACCAGACATACTTCATTGTTTTGTTGTTTCGCATCTCTGGAGATTATACAAAGGGGGCTTGCGTAACATTGTAAACAACAACCAGGCTGAGGACAGATTTCCAAAAATAAGATGTACTTATTTTTATTTGTTTATTCCATTTGCACTTTGTTTCAGATCTAAACTTAATCATTTTTTAATCCATTTTAATCCCTCAATGTGACTATGTATGACATCAGTGACATTTTATGATGCAATGAAGCAATGCCCTCTACTGACCAACTGCAGGAGTCACAAACAGTGCAGAACTGAAAGCAAAGCTTTTTGAATCTCTATAAGTGGGTTTTAATGCAAAGTAGTGTGAGTGATTTGTGATTTTTTTTTGTTTATGATATGTTTTCTTAGTAGGAAGTGAAAAAAAAACAAGCCAGTTGTGAAGGCATGGTCAAAGATGGTTCTAGGTGGGGCAGAGTAAATTTGCAGGAGTATGGTTGGCTGTTACAAACGATGCACTATTTATACATTCATATATTCATACCACAACAATCAATTCACAGAGAGCTGCTTGAGATTGTTAAACCTTAGCTGTAAATAGTGAGCACAAGTGTAGCTGATCAGCCAAAATACACTATATGGACAAAAGCTTTGGGATTTCTGACCATTACACTTAACAGGGGCTTGACATTGCATTCAAATACATACTTTAATATGGAGCAGGTCTCCCTTCACAGATATAACAGTTTTTTTGGAGTTTCTGTGGAAATTTGTGCCCATTCATTCTGTGGAGCATTTATGACGTCAGGCACTGATATTGTCTCTCAATCTGCGCTCCAGTTCATCCCAAAGGTGCTGGATGAGGTTGAAGTCAGGGCTCAGTGTGGGCGAGTCAAGTTCTTCTACACCAAACTCTACATCCAACCATGTCTTTATGGAGTTTGCTTTGTGCACTGGGGCACAGTCATGCTGGAATAGAAAAGGTTCTTCTCCAAACCATGTCCACATAATGTCTTGGAATGCTGAAGCATCATGATTGCCCTTCACTGGGGGAACGCCTGGCCCAAACCCAAAAAACAGGTGCGTCCCAATACCTTTGTCCATATGGTGTAGGTCTGGTGTTCACTATTTCTATAGTTTTTTACTGAAGCTTCAAAACAATGGAAGCTTATACCTATAATCATACAAAATACTTTCTGAAATGATAACACTTTGCTCAAACCATGTTGAGCCGTTCAGCAATCTCAGATTGACATCGTTATGCATAGTTTAAAACTGCATCCTGATTACATCCTGGGATTAGTGTCTATTTGAGATCATTTAACAACGCCGTGTGGTTTGAGGAGAGTGTGTACTGATTCATTTCACTAATGTGTGTGCTTCTTAGATTGCATTGCTTCTGACCTTCGTTATCGCTCCAGTGAAAACTAAAGAAAACGCTAAGAGTTAAACTGTTAATTTGAGTTAATATCAAACTACTCCTTCATGCGGCTCTTGATGAAGGAATAGGTGGAGTGATACAGTCAAAAATCTGGAAAGCTTCACTGCAGGAGAGGACACATACCTCACATGCTCGAAGGTAAGCGAAGCCGGGCTAAAACCCTTCAGTCTATGAACTGAGTGATGAGAGATGGGAAGGTCAAACGGCAAGTTTCAGATGCCATGGGTGACTCAGGCTTGGATGAGTGGACCAAATAAAAATGCAACTCCTTAATGTTAGCTGGCACAAGATAGGCCTGCCCATGAATCTGCAGCCTTCAGATGGACCTACGAAGCTGAAAGCAGAGAATTTGGCACCTTGCCATAGAGAATTGAGCTGTCTTGTCTGTCAGAGTGTATGGGATTTTGGACGGGAGAAGCAGCCACTGGAGGGAGACAAAGAGTTCTACTTTATACATCATGCCATGTTCAACATAGTTCCCCAAACATTTTAGTGTATTTTAGTAAGTTCTTTTCCAGCCTGGACAATGCAAAATACTCTAATATGGCCCCACACACCCTCAACATACCTCCACCAGACTGGGTAAATGATCTGGTTTATGCATATTTGGAGGCGGAAAAGAACAATTGTGGACATCCAGGGGAGCCATGTAAGGAATCTATGAGCTAGCCCACTTCATGCATGTTATACACATTATGCAAAAGAAAAAAAAATTCTTACGGGTCAGCCTTTTGCAATATTTTTTCACTTTGTTTTAAAGACTCTATTTACCATCAAGCTCAATTTGAAGTATTTGAAGTAAAATCACATACGAGGTTTGTACTCTCCGTATGTTCCAGATCACCACTGCAGATTCAGAGTGCAGGTGATTTTTAAAGTGACTGGGTTCACGTTTCTTAATGCCCTGCATTCTTTAGCTGGGAAGGTGATCACAGTACATTGCTTCCTTGCATAAATGACACAGAACATCCATACTTTATTTACATATATAGTATGAATATATATGAAAGTATGAATATATATGTATTTATATGTATTATCAATTCCTTGCTCTCTGCTGTTATGCGAGTTCTCTCCTTTGTTGGTGTGGAGCTGTCAGTGTATGAGTCTGCCTTGTGGAGTTCTGTATTCATGGTGTGGTTGGATATCAATCATCAGGCACATTTTCCCTGGATTTTTGTGGAGGAGGAGATAGGCCTTGTTTTCTCCCTCTTTGAAATACCAAAGCCGTCTGTGACTAGAGCCTAGCCAGGGTCTGCACTGTGTGTGTGTGTGTGTGTGTGTGTGTGTGTGTGTGTGTGTGTGTGTGTGTGTGTGTGTGTGTGTGTGTGT
>JBBJLR010000153.1:13515956-13548133 GCA_037577145.1 Brachypetersius gabonensis
ATATATGTACACACCCAAAAAGGAAACGCCCACAGTATCATTTCATGGCAGTTATTAAAAAAAAACAGCCAGCTTGACAGAGTTAAATAAGCATTGCGTGTTTTACTTATGTCATTATTGGTGCTTCTTAAAGATTTTTCACAGAAATGTTCAGAATAGAGTGAAATGTTCCAATAAAGTGTTCTGAGTAGAAGCAGCTGGTAATATATACGTAGTTATTTTTTATATTTTGTTATATTTTATATTGTTTTAACTGAATATACCAAAAATGCATCTTATTCTGATACATTTTCACTTTTTACAGTCAAAGCCTGCAGTCATTTGTATTTGTAATATCTCATTTGGTTTACATCCCTTTCTGGTAACTCTCTGGTACTGTATACACTTTACAGACATCCAGAACTTTAATTGAGCTTTAAGCATTCATATATGGCCACTAACATGTAATGACATCAGTAGGTCCATTGTATACTTGTATAAACGTATGGAGGTTTCTGAAGGTCATTCTTCAAATAGTTACTTTAACAGTTTTCACATCAGTCACATCACTTGGTCATCCGCATCTTCTCATCCTCCCTCTCCTCTCTGTCTTTCTGTGCCTGGCTCTGTATAACTTCAGCATGTCCTCCTCTTCAGGGAAATGTTGCCCTATCATACGCCATCTGTTCAGTGTCCAACTGGAAAACAATAGTGGAGAGCAAAGCTGTGAAAGTCGTATCAGCTCTACTGAAACAACATTGCTAAGAGATAGAGGGTAGTGCAGAGTTAGAGCAGGGGCAGTCTGCTTGTGGCTACTGTTTGGTTCATAGTCTGCATTTTTAAGTATTGCTTAACAAATTGAAATGGCAGTAAAGAATAGGAAACTGTATAATTTCAGAATAACCAAACTGACCTGATTAATACTAGAGTGGCCAGTGATAGTCCAGTTTCTGATGGCCCAGGATGATCATAGAGTTCCTGTCTCTTCTGGACAGTTCCACTGGGCCCAGTTCAGGTCTGCAGAGAAAAGAGACACATTATAATCATTCTGCTTTTATAGAACGTTTGAGTCTATGCACGACAAATATGAGTAGGATTTTGAGACCAAAAATCCTACTCATATTTTTTAATAATATGTACTTTTTATCGCACTTATATTATATGACTCTCATTCGAAAACGGCAACTTTCCTTTGCATTGTGAACTTTTCATAACAAATGGAACAATAGCAATAAACAATTGAACATTGGTATAAAACAGTGACAGCTATTACAGCTAGGCCTTCAGTTTGAACCATAAATCTCACAAGTCTTCTATGATAATGCTAACTCTGCTTGCACCCCTGTGGGATTCACATGAATATTTGTGGCTGCTCTAGATTAATTCAAAGGTTATAATATGGTGGTTAATGTGATGTTGGAAGTCTTCAGTTCAGCCTCATGAAGCCCTAATAAATAGGATAGTTCACCTCATATTTAGATAGACAGGTAGCACTGAGAAGTCTAATTGAATATCTTTTCACTGGGTGTTTAAACAGAACTACCAACAAGCACGATTTTATTTATTAAGAGACATGTATTCTTCATTCTTCTCTGAAGTTTTAGAAGGACTTGTTGCTTCCCCTCTGGTATAAAGTCCCATTATATTCACATATGTTTAAGATAATATAAGATAACCCTTTATTAGTCCCACAAGTACTTTAATTTAAGAATGCATGACTAAACATATGCAAATAGTTAAGGCCGTCCTTATGGAAGTTTCCCAAAGGAGAAGAAAATCCTTTCTTGGGAGGGAACTCTCTGGCTCCCCCATATCTCATCTAATGAGTGAAATATATGCAGAATACTCCTACTCCTCCGAGCATACCGTGAACCTGACACTGCAACCCCCTAACTATTCATATGAGCCTGTGCCAAACCATGTGTGAGGAGGGCCGGCGGCTCACTTGAGGACGAGGTTGAGGGGGCAGAGAAATAGTTGCTCTATCCACAAGCAGCGTTACTCCCACAAGATTCCTTTTTTTTCTACAGCTGCCTAAATAAAGGCAGACCACTACTCAAAGCCCAGGGATGCCCTACACACCACTCGCTTACCATAGAACAATATTATGACCTATATTTATCAAACACCTTTTTATACAACACAATCTGCTAAGAGACCCAGTTTTGGATCAGTGATCTTACTCTGAGATGCCTTTTAACTATAATCTGAAATAACCAAAAGATGTCAGTGACCTAACACACAGCATGACCTGTACATTCACAGAGCACTGTACTAGTCGCCATCCCCTGCATGGGCAAAGTATTTATAAGGAATCAGTGTGTAGCAGAGATTAGGAACCACAGGAAGCCTGAGTTTGCAATCTGCAGATCAGATTAACTCTTATCATGAGAAACTCTCACATTGGCTTCAACTCACATCATCAAAGAGACAGACAGACTAAACAGTCCACATGTTGTTGTATTCAAGCCCCAATATTTGTTGTGTGAGCTCCAAGATACTAACTGGAGTAGTGGCATTACAGGAAGTTTACAGAAGCACAGTATTCTGTAACAACAGCCATTTTTTTCTACTTTCGGCAATCAGATTGTCATAATTTGATGTGTGTCCTAAAGAATGTGAAGAGAGTTAAGTGAGTTTGCGGTTGGCACGGGAGGTGAAGGGAAAAAACACTGATATCTGTAATGCTAATTACCGTTCAGCATGGGTTTTTTTTCTAGAACGTAGCCTTGGTTCACATATATTATGTTTACTTTAAACTCCATTTACACCTGGACTGATTCCTAATTAATATCCTGTGTTTTCCTTGGCTTATGAATGTCAGAGCTAGTCATCAGTAACAAATGTGTTGCGCACTTTAAATGATGATATACTGTGGTGGTGTTCATTTAATGAGCCCTTATGGGGAAATGAATTCATTCTGCTATTGTGCTAATGGACTGAAACTTTTATGCTGCCATAAAAAAAGGTATTTATATCTTATATCGTTTTTGAAAGCTAGAGATTCATGGCAGGAGTGTTCAGAATCAGGCTCACTGACTTACTAGCCCTTTAAACACAACATGGCCTGTTGCATGGTATTTACAAGGTAATTTCTCACTGAGCTGGTTTGTACCTGAATTTCAATATATCAACTCAGAAATCAGATCGAGTCTCAAATAAATGGTCAGTCACTTTTTGTCTAAAAGTACTAAATCCAGATTTGTCCACATTCATTAAATAAAGAACATGTTTATGTTCTAGAGCAGTGGTTCTCAACCTGGGGGGCGCTAGAGATCGCAGGAGGTGCCAGAATTTGGTCTGCAATGAGTTTACCAAAATGATAACTGTACACATTAAATTCATAAACAGAGAAATGTGTTGTGTGTATATATAAAAGTATAAGAGCAAAAACCTACAACCACTATTTAACTTTTGCAAATAAAAGTTTGTATTAATCACTTTATTATTTTTGTGCGTCTACGCGGGTAGTAGTTGGGGGGCCTGGCTTGTCTTGGACACAGGCAAGGGGGGCTTCTAGGAAAAAAGGTTGGGAACCACTGTACTAGAGGAAAAGAATATCAGAGGTAGTTGGTCTGATTTACCGGTATAGCTGTGGACAGGATCTCTTGAGGGACCCAGAGGACAGTCCCAGTCTGCTTTGGTTTCTCAGCCTGGTTTTCTTCACCAGCTCCTTCACTCTGCCCCATGTGTAGCTCTCCTGCTGTACATGCACGTGGAAAATGACAGATTAGAAATAAGCCAATGACTGAATTTAAACACAAAGATTCTAGTGAGGCTGAACATTTTCAGCTTGTCCATGAAAGGCAGCAGCTCTCAAACATTTTTAGTCTAAGCCCCCCTTTGTGGATAGTAAGAGCCACTGCACCCCCTTCGTCTCACTGACATAGGGCTGTTTTTTGCTAAATCATTTCCTTTATAAATACTAACAAAGGAATGATTCTATTTTAAAATCAACCCAAGACTTCTGATGTATTTCATCACATACTCAACAATACAATAACCGAGCAGAGAAATAAATTCACAATAAGATGGATCTGTAGCGTTGTGGTCATGGAGTTGAGACAGCTGCAATTGCAGTGTTGAGTGATTTGGTGGTGTAGAGTGATGATCACTGATTATGGCTGTCTAAGGATAGGGTTTTAACTTTGTGGACGTTTTTGGCATTTGCAGGGCCTCAAGGTGAAATTAAATTCCTGTCCTTGCTGAACTCAAGGCATCTGGTACTGAGACTTGAGCAGTTGCTCTGAATTATGTCATAAATTAAGCAAAAATCATGTTAATGGGATCAAGGCCCTCTCTCTCTGTGTATAATCGGGGCATAAGAATTAAATACAATGTGCTAAGTGGTTAACCATGTGATTAGTACACTAGTTTGCCTTGCTAATTATATTGCTAAATACTACATTAAACAATGTGTTGGGAGTTCACCTTATTCCACAGTGGTTGTTTTACCACTGAGTATGTGATCAGCTCCCGGATTATGTGATAAACCCAGGTTGCTGAACAACTTCCTATCAATTGGGGAAAAAAACTGTGTCTCTTCGTTATCTTGTCATAATGTGTTTATAAAATAATTATTCCTGGCAGGTCCACCCAGTTGATGTGGGGCTCTAATCAACAGCTTAGTAATTGAGGAAGATGTTTTGTAATGTGCAAGTGTTGGTTGATGTTGGGTCATTCGTGTGAGTCAGAGAGGAGTATCCTTGAGTCATGAGGTTATCAGTGTAACTCACTCGTCTGTTGTGGGCAGAGAGGACCTCTGTGCTGTCGCTCAAATATCGGGCCTCTCCCTCAGTGTAGCTCCGTCTGTTCATCCCTCTTCTCCACAAGGGCACAAATGACTGGCAGCCTCCCTCACCATCTGTCCGGGAATCAAACAGGATACGCATCCTTATCATCGGACACAGTTACACAGTGGAAAGGAACTATTATGACAGATGTTAAAGTGAATCAGCAGTCCTATGGGTCCTAGCTTGGAGTGTGCAGTGCATGCACACTAGCTCGGGCTCACGCCAGCTTTCATTTCCTGCTCAGGGAAGAAGCAAATTATACCAGAACCCATAGGGTGTAATACAGTCTATATTGTTCTCTCTCTCTCTCTCTCTCTCTCTCTCTCTCTCTCTCTCTCTCTCTCTCTCTCTCTCTCTCTCTCTCTCTCTCTTAAACTGAATGCCAGAAATTCCCCATTCTCCCCCAGAGAGGACTATTCCGTCACCCACCCACTTGAGAATAATGTGAGATGTTTGGACATCAAGCAAGAAAAAACATTTGTGAAATGCCTCCAGTGTTGTTTGGACAGTATTAGTTCCAAAGTGAGACCCGTCGGTGGTAAACGTTTGGGGAATATGCACCTGGAGTCCACCCTGGTTAAGATGAGATTCTTTTGACTCGCATAGTTTTAAAAGTACATAAACATTCATTCAAACAGGCTTAATGTGGCGTTTTCTTAAGGAGGCCCACATGATCTCATGAGCGCTAATCAACCTGCTTTCGGGAGCATTTAAACAAATGTTGATGTTCCAGAGAAAAGAGAGGAAAAAAAAGATGATTAGCAATCCAGGCATTCTCAGAATTTGTGGCTAGAATTGCCCAACAGTTTCCTAATGGATCTAAATTATCTTTTTCTTTTTTTTTTATTGAAAATTTGACCACCTCCCTAGCTCCCAAAGGATGAGGAAATAGTGTTTAACCATTATTTGCAGCTCCCTTTTATTTAACTGAATCGTCTTTCATAGTAAAATAGGTCAAACTGGTGAATAGGAATTGCTGTGCTATCACACTGACCTCTGACGGCTGGCCGGTGGGGGATACGTGTGCCCTCTGGGATGGTGGTGAGGTCATACAGCGCACTGCTGGACACTGCCAGGCTGTGATAGTCACTGCGGGAATGTCTCTTCAGCTCCTGAAAGGCCAGACTAGCCGCACCGCAGTGACAGTGCTGTACAAAGAAGTCCTGAAACACAGAGGAGTGAGGTGACATAAGAAGTATTTGAGAGCTAATTAAGAACTTATTCCAAAATAATCTGAGCATTTGTCCGAGTTTATACTCCAACCCATGCAGTGACTCTGCATGGGTCGGATTGTTGCTGATTTGTTGCTGAACCATAGGGGAAAAGTGTATGAAAGAATAATTTAGTTCATCAAATCAACATAGATTTGTGGTAGGTCACACCCATGGGTCAAAAAAGTCCTCCAATAGTGCATACTTGACTCCAAGAAGAGCCATCTGTTTCATATTTATGCGTGTGAAAATAGTCCAAGCCATCATGAACTCACAACGTCTGACAGCAAAGACATTTTTCTTTTCTTTTCTTTTTCTTTCCTTTCCTTTCTTTTTTAAAATTTATTTCCCTCGTTTTTATAATGGTGTTTTATTATGGGCTGAAATGATGCAATTTCATCACTCTTGCAGCTTATAGCAATTGGGTCAAACATTCCACTGTAAAAAGATAAAACATGAAAATCAAGGTCGCTTTTTTCTTGTTTGGTCTGTATAACAGTTCTTTTGACCCTATCTCTCCATGATATGAATACTTTGGATGGCTGAAATAATGTTGATGTAACGTGAGGAAAGCAACAATCACATTCACTTTCATTCGAGGTGGGAATAATAGGCTTTACCTTCAGGCTTTTCATCACATGAATATTAGACATCTCCACATAGATAACCCAAAACAACAAACGTGTGACCGGCCACATCTTTTTCCTGTTATTATCCTGATCCTGTCGGCCTTTCCCCCACATTAGTAATAATATAACGAACAGCATGCTGCTTTACTATTGAAGTGTCCATAGACGACAGCAGTGTAGAAGCCATGCAACTGTCCTTGCATGAGGGTCCATATCTGATTCATCAGTGGGGTTTTGTCCCATTTTACTACTGACAACAAGGTGCAGTTTCTCCAGACTGTGGAGTAAACATAGTAAAAGTATTTGCATTGCCCACATTATGAAAGCTGCATATTCCTTGATTTTTAAATATAAGCCTTTGATCTAATATCTCCCTATTCATATGGTCTGTTTAGCATTCATTGGTTTGGTGACAGCATTCATATATTATTAGCATTAGAATCAGAAATCTTTATTGATTCCGAAGGAAATTTCAACTGTGCAGACACACACAGACGAGAACAATATAAAGTATAAATGAATCCAATTAAAACGGCTCAATATTTAATACGCTGTACTATATACACGAATGCTGGGCATTAATATTATAGATAAGTAACTTGCAGTTAAGTAAATTACTAGTAACACAAAATAAGGTTAGGAGTATATTATACATAATAGAGATAGCACCCAATAAAAAATATTGGACATTGTAGACTGTTATATATGACATAATTAAATGCATGTTATGGGCCCTTTAAATACATTATCATTCCTTCA
Organism: Brachypetersius gabonensis; assembly: GCA_037577145.1. NCBI lineage: Eukaryota > Metazoa > Chordata > Actinopteri > Characiformes > Alestidae > Brachypetersius > Brachypetersius gabonensis. Next base: position 13,523,328 of record JBBJLR010000153.1, read on the forward strand.
GAGATTCAGGACAGACATATGCCAAGGCTGCCTGCAGCATATTATGTGTGCTAAAATCAGAACAACAGAGCAGGTGGGTCTTTAAAATAGATTGTTTTTCTCCTCATGGGATTAGCAAGGGCCAATAGCTGGAGCAGGAAAGGTAGTGGAGGAGTGAGGCGAAGAGAGACCAGACCACATACGTGGTAACTTCTCATTGTCTGAGCTGTGAAGGACTTTGATGAGTACAAATGAAAGCCTGTCGTGCGGGCACAGGGGAGGGCGGGTAGAAGCGGCAGGGAGGAGACTGGAGTGTCAGCTGGGCCTATTATTATTACACAGACTGGGACACATTTCAGCGTGAGCGCTCCAGCCTTTTGATGTGTGCGATGGCGTGTTGCAGCCCGCTGCCTTTTCATCCGGCACACACGCAGCAGGAGGAATTGGTGCCCCAGGGAGACCGAGGAGTGTGGTCCACCGACTTGTGCCTACCTTTCAAAGCATTGCTATGCCGATGAGTATGACACCATTACCAGGCTACTTTTATATCCGTCTGTGGTAAAATTACAAGGTCAAATCAAAACGAATAAAATGGTAACTTTAATATTTACTGGCCACTGTATAAGTTAACTGTGTGATATTTGGTGATGATTGGTATAATATTTACTACTTTTTTCAGTGTTAGGTGGACAAACCCTGTTCTTATTGAGAACCCTTGCGTTTCGAACCGAAGGACAAAATCTTCCTGCAGTTTAGCTCCACTGGAAGTACAACGTGAAACGGACACAGCAGGGCGGTGGACGACATTCACCAGAAAGACATTAGTGGGGAATTTTGAAATGAGAGCGTTCTTATTCTGAATTCTAGAACCGCTGTCCTTGCCTGTGTCTCCCTCTCTCTTTCTTTCTTGACTTTGAAATGCGGGTCCCTGCTGAGCTCACTCACTGTGTCGTGGAAAGCTTTTCCGGAGCCGGGGCCTGAACTGACAGAGCCAGTTTAGAACAGGCTTTCTGAAAAGCATGAACAAAACTGCTCACAAGTGGCCACAGTCTGTAAAGGGCAGGGGGACACCTACACAATGTGCTAGCATGGGCCTTTAGTTATAGGCCAAAGGGCTGAAGTAGGACAAAGGTGGGTAAAAGATGAGCAAAGAGGAAAGCTGCATTCCACAGATGAAATTCTGCTGAGAAAATAGTGGCCATTTAAATGCTGGGTTAGTTTGTAGCAGCCATGAAGAGCTTTTAATGACCTTAGACACTGTGCATTACTCTTTGGGGCAAAGAACAGCGTGTGACATTAAAACCTAGCAAAACACAGCTAGAAAAACAGCCCTGAAAATAGAAAAGCTTCTAGTTCATGCTGTAAAAGTGTGCTTCATTATTCATGTGTGGAATATGCCCTAATTTTTCAATACAACCACATATTTTAAAGGACTTTGAACATGACCCTCTTTACTCTGTTTTGTAAGCCGTGTTGATCTTGGCTCTTAAGATGTTACACTAGGATCAGCTCAGTACAACCTGAGCAAACTCAAATGGACTAGGGCAGCAAACAATGGCCTCGCATGATCTGACATTCTTCAAAAACTACCTAGCCTCAAGATGATGAATGTAAAAAGCTGTGTTCTGTTGCGGGGGTGTTCTGAAATGTGTGGCCCATGTGTGTGTGGTGGGGTTGGAAGAGGTTGAACCCAGCTGTTCTGTTTATTAAATATACTTTCATCTGGCACATCAACCCACTCTTAAAGCCCATTCAGAACAGCTGGATTTACACAGAGGAAACATGGGCAAATAATCTCTCATCCAAAGATATAGATACAGCCACGCACCACGTGGAGAACCACAACAAAGCAAAGTTTAAAGGCCAGGGGTGTCCTGCTGAGAACTACAACAATGTCTCAGCAACAATTAACATGAAGAAATTCTATGTTTCACAAAGTTTTTGGTTCACAGAATTATTCCTTAAACACTAGTTTGTTAAGCAAAAGAGATTCTCTGTTAATAAAATTGCAGATAGTTTTGCCTGTGATGACCCCCACCCATCATTTTTATTGAAAACAGTGAGTGCACAGTTGGAAAAAAAGCAAATATAGATAGAAGTTACAGGCGAATAAAGAAATAAGTGTGATGCATTTGAACCTACTTCTTTAGTCTTCATCATCTTGCTGTCCTTATGCAGGCTGCAAATCTGCTTCTGCAGTTTGAGGTTGTGTTCCTGTAGCTGGCCAATCTTCTCGATAAGCTGGCAGATATGTTCCAGGTAGCCCAGTCCTGAGCCCAGTGGATTAGACTGAGCCTGGTTCTCCTGGAGGGGAATAACACACATTAGCGTTATTGGGTATAACAGAGGACCTGTAATATAATCTGGGGCTATGGTGTAAAAGGATTACAGAGCAACATGGACTTTATTTTCATGTTCTCAGATTTGCCACATCTTGGGGAACTTTGGGGAAAATAAAACAAGCAGGTGCTTCTAAAGCTTTTCTGTACTCAGAATGATCCCTTAAACATAAGATTGGGACCATGATCCAGAGAGGTTCTGTGTTACTAAGAATGCAAACAGTATGGCCTGCAAAGACCCCACCCAGCATTTGAAAAGGTATTTTTATGTTTACAATGGAATTTTTTTGATTGGAATTTTCACAGCCTTGGAAGCACATTTGAAGCAGGTGTTTAGCACTATTAAACCATTGTAAAAAAAACCCATATGCACGTTCCCTTCTGCATTTCACTGCTCTTTAAAATACGCTGACGCTGGCTAGCAATCCGGCAGTCTGAGTGAGTTCCACATCATTTTTGGAATTTTCACTACAGTGCAGGGTCACATGCCTTAAGCTACAATTTACTTAGGAGACTATTAAAGAATGTTACTTTATCATTTCTAGTATTATGTTATCTACGCTAAGCGTAGATTAGCGTTCCTAGTGCGTTCCCAGTTTTCCATAAAATCTACTTTCTATGTTAATATTGTATTAAAATTAAGAGAGGGAGCAATCCTTCAGGCAACATTTTTTTACTGCTTGGGGCTTTTTACAAAAAATGTATGCATTCATCACTACACCACAACACAAAACTGGCTGCTCCAAACTGATCGAATGAATCCCTCGGGGGGATATGCATATAGAAGAGCTGCCAACTTTACTTTTCATTACGCACACAGGCCACAAACTGATTGTTACATTGTTCTGTTACAGAACACATAGGCAAAATGCTTGTGGTTTGCGCCTGAAACTGAGGCAGAAGACTTCTCTTATTGTGGCCCTGAGTTAACTGTGGCTATGACCACACTGGTCGAAGTACAAAGCATGGCCTGCTATTGTTTGTTTGTTGATTCATCTTACTACTATTGGCTTGAAAGCTGTAGATGTCTGCGAAATATGAAAAGGAAATTTTGAGCAAATATTTATACAATGATCAACATTCCAAAAAGTGTCCCAACAAAAGCAGGATGTGAGCTCAGGTCGAGGGCTTTTTTTCCCCCAGAAAGCTTTTCCGCGCCACTTACGTCCAGTCCTGTCCCAGACCCCAGCGTTAATGGAAACACAGAGGCTAAACAATAGAAGACAAAGTCATAACAGGGAACAGAAATGCTGGGGACTGACATCACTCATTTCCTTTGACGGAGTGTGAGATCCTCGGGAGGTCACGTTTACACTCTTATGATCGTGAACTCTACTCATTTACACCATGATACGTCTTCGTCAAAACGTTACACATACTTGCGTTCGCATAACGAAGATGCAGAACTTTACGACTGTCTCTAGTGACGATGAAGTCAATACACGTAACTTATTTAATATTCAATATTCTGTAAATATTATGTAAACAAGTTTAAGCCCACATTTCAGTTCTTCGCCATTAAAAAAAACGACATACTTATTCGTTTCACAAATGTTACTGAGTAATTCATAGTGCACTTTTTAAAATGAAAAAAGGACGCAACTTCATAAGAACCCTGATCAGGTGCCTAAAAACATTTTGGTCTATGAGTGTGAAGACCCTTTTCAAGTAAAGGTTCTGTAATCATTTCTGAGGGGGGATTAGAACATTTACATTTTGTGCCGCAACATAATTTTAAAACTTTAAAAGTTTCTTGTCCATCTCATTTACAAAACCATCCCCCCAGGGAACTAAAAACATTTCACCTATGAAACTGTTCAAAGAGACATTCTTGCAACCTTTGTGTAGTTTGTAGAATTGTAACTGAATAGCAGTCATTCATTCATTCATTCATTCATTCATTCTTTTGTTGCTTCATTTAAGCTCAGTTGTGTTTCTATACAGTTTAAAGAGGTGGGAGTTTATCAGGAACTCCTTCCAGATGCAATTATGTACTGATATTATAACGGCATAGAAATTGAGGTTATAAGGTGACACATAAAAGCATACAACCACATGCATACATTCCCACAGACACACACACACACACATACACACACACACACACACACACACACACACACACACACTGAGTGAAGAGGATATGAGAAAGTCAGTCATTAGTAGTCTTTTGGCTACTGTTTCCTGGCCTTGATGAATGCAGAAGTTTGTGAGATTTTATCACTCTTTCTGTGTTCAGATTCCCCAGTGACCCGCCTGAGGGGAAGGGGAGAGAAAAGAGGTCGGGAAAGCCCCCCTCCCTTCCTCTACACTTCCTCCCTCTTTCCCCACCACCTCAAATGAGGAGGGCCAGCATTTTGCAGACCCAAACTGAACAGAATTGGAGCTTTTGTTATTACTTTGTGTTCCGAACACATCATTTCTTTCAGAAGGACGTCATTTTTTCTAGTTGCGGTTCAAAACAAATAAGAAACAACTGTCTTTTTTTGCACCTTTAATGGAGAAGCTCTGTTTTTGTAACTATATTATCATGTTATCTGGATAAATATGATATAAATCTTGTCAATGCCTCTGAGGGGAAAAATTCTTTTTTCCTGCAGTGAATTTATAGCACATCACGCTTCCAAACATGACACTACTGAAGTGGAATGAGAAGCCAGATGTGAGGTGTGGGCAGAGATATGGAAAAAAGGTGGATGGGTTTTTTTCTCTTTTTTTTGCACAACCAGAACATTCAAAACAACTGGCTTTACACTTCAGCGAGCTTTGACAGCCATGTCACATATCGAGCTAAATCAGAGAGGCATGTTTTTCTCTTGTGTAAATAATTATTTGATGCTTGCTGACTACCTGCCTTTTACTGGTGTATTTACAACATAGGACAAACATTTAGACTGAGTTGGAGAGCCTGTCAAGTAGGACCTTCAGCTTCATTCTTTGTAACATTTCAGTGCGTGTAGACATCAGAATGGATGGCTAAAACTACTTTTATAAAATACTTAACATTATTTCTCCGGCAAGCTGCAACCACAAACCACCCACAAATGACAAATCAGTGCCAGTTTATCAATTTGTTTTCATTCTGTAGTTATTTATGGTATGATTAGTTGAATGCCATGGGAGATCCAGTGCTGAAATATGCAGATATGCTATGGACATGCTACTTTAGCCCTGTGATCTGACATTCTGTGTATTGTTCCAGTAATCTAAGTCAGGGAAACGGTTAGTGACTCCCTCTATTTTACACAAATTGTGAAAAATCTGATGGTATATTAGCGTTACATCAGATCTGAGGTGTCGGTCACAGGTTAGAGATTGGAAGTGACATATGCAGTTCAGCTCTTCATACCTCATCCATCATTAGATGAAAGTCTCTCCCCAGTGCTTTTGGAATTGTGGGTTTGGTCTCTGTGTTTATATGCTCCAGCTGAGAAATTCTGCCGTGCCATGGACTCAGGGGGGGTGTAGGGGTGCAGCGTGGTAATAACGCTGTCTTCATTCCTCCAGACCACTATATTTCACTCTACACATTAGTCATCTTGAAAGCAAAAACACTCTTAGTGTTCTATGGATCCTCACATAGAGAAAAGCACATGTATGAAAGCTGGGCCATTTGATGAACAATGGACACTTGGTCTTTAGGCTCAACTACATTGCGTCTCTGCTGTCTTTTTAGGGTACTAAATCCATTTAGAAATAACACAATTAGGCCTTCTTGGAAATCCTTCAAGAATCCAATTGACCTTTCCATGCTCTGCCCCCAATTGTGTTCTTTCCCAGCTGCCAGGTTGGACAAGTTTGATAGATGGCACGTTGACAAATCCTTTTCAGCCGAGCTTTAGGGCACTTTGTTGGTACAAAACATTGAGTTGAGTGAACTGAAATTACCATGCTACTGAGCTGCATCTAAGCGAAACTAGACAAGTTGAAAACAAGAGTGATGAATTTGCCACCATGTTAGCTCAATCACATTAAGGGCACATGCGAAGTAAATATGCTTTGAAGTACAATGCAGTCTAAACTGAGGTATTTTGACTAAATGAGTTGTGCGCTTTATTTTCCTATTATCGTGATTGACATCTTGGAATCTTCAGTGCAGCCCTGTGTGCTACTCTTATAAGTAGGAAACAAATCAGATTAGCATGGGACAGAGAAGCCCTTTGAAGTAGCTGTCTCTGAGGCCTATGAGAAGAAAAAAAAAAACGAAAAAAAAACCCTCACAGACTCTTTCCAATATCCCTTTCCTCAGTCCACAGCGTTTCGTTTAGTGGGCCGAGGAATTAGTTTATTAGGTGTGCTGACAGGTGATGATGAAGATGGAGTTTACTGCCCAGTCTGCTTGTCGTCGCCGAGGCCCTAAACTAAGCCGTCCAGGACTAAAACCAAAACCAAAAAAAAATCTGTCCCTTGACCATCTCTAAAAGATCCATGAGCTATCAAAGGGGCTTTATTTTGGTAAATTTACCAGTAATTTGAGCTTTTTAACACCTGCCTGATGCATGCAGGTAGGCTGGGCTGGAGGATGGTGGGAGAAGGACATGGCTCAGATGAGAGAGAGGGACTTGGCTGTGCTGGCTGTAATCGTCACAGCCATCTGCACAGTCACTCAGCACAGATGAACAGGTGCTGGGTGATGGGCGGCTCCATGAAAAGGAGAGAACACTGCGCCCCACATCCATCCATCTATACACACCATACTGTACTGAAGCATAGAGCAGAACCCAATGTACGTGTCCCATGCGGTGACCCCATACTCCTCCTTCAAAGCCACAACTCCTGAAGGTTCGATGCATGGCCAATACACATAAGCATCAGTAAACAAAATCCTAAAAATGGAATAATATGCTCGGGTTTACTCAGGAGAAACAAAAAGGTTTCTAATGCTTTGTGTGTGTGATGGTTTTAAATGCTCTGATAACATGTAGATATAAGATGATAACACTCTGTTTTCAAAAATGCATTTTGATTGCTTTATCTTACTCATTCATCAGCTTTCTGTATTAAAGAGGTCACATAGTTAATTTAGATTAGGAGTCTGTTGTTGTTACTTGGACAAATTAGGTACTATAGATAGACGAGGCTAACTTTCAAAAAGGTCATGCACAACTCTGAAATTTACTCCATTAAAATTTTAAGGGTGAATGGTAACTTGTAAAATGTAAGTCACTACTCTGTCTACCAAAAGAGGTAAATAAAGACCTGTGTGTCTGGGGCAGTGCCCCAGGAGGCATAGTTACTTTAACATGAAAGGAAGAGATGTTCAGCACTTCAAACAGGTTGTAGTTTCTTGGCAATGAGCACAGCTGTCAGGTGCAGCATAGGTGGAGTTCATTACCGGGAAAAAGAAGGGTTTTTTCAACTACATGAATGAGAACACTGTTCCAGGAGTATGATGAATGTGGATGGGTTCTTATGAATGGATACTGTGATTTTTAAAAGACACACTTCATGCCTTGACAGGTCTTGACACTCAACCCGTGTCCGTATTTGTACCTGTCACTGCTGTGTTTGCTTTAAAAGATTTATTCATAAAATTCTTAGTCACTGAGGTGATGCAGTTTCACAGGTATGAAAATCCTGTTTACTTTACGCATGATTCGCAATGGCAAGTGAATTCTGTAATCAGTAGATAATGACTTGAACAGGTGACCTAAAATCTCTAAAGATTTAACGTCCTTCAGCTTCACAATAGCAAACTGTCTTTTATGATTATCGTGGTGCTGCATTCAAAGATTATAGTTCCTTAGAACAGGCCAATAGAAGAGTCCCAAAGTCCCTTAAGCTCTCTTTCAATCATGCCTGTGTAGAGGGGGCATTTTAGGAGCTCAAGCACTTGCCCCTTTGGGCATAGTTTCCTTTTTGGCAAAGCTAATGTGCCCCTTATCTAAAAAAACAGGTTTCATTTCACCCCTTCTGCCCATCACCCAGTAAAAGTCTGGACAAATATTGGACTAGACTTTAAAATCACCATAAAAATGCTTAGATCCTTGTTCAAGGCATGTAAACTCTAACTGCTTTCCTAAGTAGTACATTCTTTTCACGGCGCAAATATGTTTTGTTTCTGAATGTAATGTTTACTTCAAATATGTTTTGAATGAATGTCATGTTTACTTCTAATCTTAAGTATCACTGTAGAGCTCTACATACAGTACAGATCTGCTTATATAAAACTGGACATAATCCTTGCAAGTCTTCAAGCAAATGCAAATAAAAATGTGTAAACTGTTATAGTTACCTCACTGAGCCTGCAGCACTCCTCCATGTACTCATCCAGACTGTCACTTGTTGTGCTTTTCCTTAACGGCTGTTGTTGCAATTCTGCCGTATTGCCGTCATAGGCTTCAATGGAATGGTTACTTGACCCTGTGTCCTCAGCAGCTTTGCTCCCTGTTCTCTCCTCTGATGTGTCTGCACTGACCAATCCATCCTCATGGATCTCTGAGATGTTCCCTAAGGTTCCATCTTCCAATCTGTCTGAATCTCCTGTGGCTTCCAGTAGAACATTATCCGTCTGGTCCTCTGGTCTATCTTGTAAAACTGTCAGGGCATCTTCTTGGTCATACAAACATGATGTTTGTTCGGTCTCTAAGGAGCCTGTAGTGTGTTCTAGTAAAAGAAGAGGAGTGCTGGATGGTATGGGAGGGCTCAAAGTGCCAGAGTCGCATGAAGACTCTCTACTATGGACAACAAAGCTCTGCTCTGAACCTGTTGGAGTGGATGGAGAGTTTGCACCACTGGGCATCTCTACCCCAGAGTCCTCAGATTCAAATTTGTACAAAATCGGCAGCTTGGAATCAGAGAAAATAGCAGATAAATAGTCTTTCCTTGACTCTTCCACGTTAGATTCAGGGGGAGCACTACGCACAGAGATGACTTCTGCTGCCTGGAGAGGAGTAGAAATGTCCTGCTCCGACACTGACATGGACACAGTGGACACAGAGTCCTCATTGTTTAGAAGTTTCTCATGGAAGTTGTTGAAGAGCTTCATTTTGGTTAGAACAACCTCGTTATCTAAAGTCACGTCTCCTTTACCTGCAACAACAGAAATATGATTTGATTTGAAACTGAAAGTCAGAGGGTAACGACACTCTTTATATGTCATACTATGTAGTAATATAAACATCTCAAAAATGCTGGATGTCAAGTTCCAGTTTTACACAGCTGAGGAAGGAAGGAAAAGAAGGAATTTGTGACCACCCAACTCGAGTAATTTTGAAATGAGTGATATATTCTTTTAACTTTTTTATTATTTTTATAGGAAGACAACATCTCATGTATTAAAAAGGTAAACCAAAACATCTTTTTCTTTTTGGAAGTTTCGGGTCTCCAAGTAGGGAATGCCACAGTTGGCCCGGCTGAACCATTTCTACTGAGTTTATACTCACCCATTCTCTTATCATGTGATATGGCAACTACACAGCTGGGCAGAAATATAAGCTAAACAGGATTGACGTACAGCTTCACTGCCTGTGAACTGACAGGCTTTTCTTCTATTTGTGAGACTCAAATTCAAAGTAACAGATTTAAAATCCTTTAAGACCCCACCTAACCCCAGAGACCCCAGCCAACATGAAAAAAACTAAGGTCCAGCAAAACAAACAAGCAAATCCTGGTGGCTAAATAGTATATACTGGAGAACTATATAAATACTCAGTGTCTATCTTAAAACCAATCCAAACCAATTGCAAATAATGTGGCAAGGACACCTAGCTTCTGCATGTTGTCAATTAAATATTTTTTTATCTTTTTGCAGATTGTGTGTTGACATGCTATGGTGTCATGCCTTTGTAGGGATGGCAATAAAGTATTGAATCTTAAATCTTGCATAATACAGTAATACATCCTGACCAGACCCGCAGACTGCATTCATTACGCATTTAATGACCATAATGTGGCCAAAGATGTAGCAAGACGGTTCTTACCGACAGACCATAGGTATTTGAAAAATGCTCTTATGTACGAGAAGGGTGGCAGTATGGCCTTTTTTTTCTTTGGGAAGACTCCCAGCTGTACCCTAAATCACACTGCACTGGCCAGCTCTCAGCATTCAAATTACATAAGAAGACATGTATTCAGAAACTCTGTCACGGTGCTGAAAGCTTATCTAGAAGGCATTCCTCAACATCACTTTTTCAAAAAGAGCCCAGAATGCAGTGAGGCCATGCCTACATCCATGTGTAGACCTGAACTGTCAGGCTTTGATCTTTTGGGCCTGCTAATGCTATTATAGGGTGCAATCATATGTGACTTCTCCTCTTTCTAACCATCGGCAATCCGATACCTTTCAGGTGTCTGTCAAAAATTCCTTTATTCTAACAGTTTTAAAGGCTCATTATGGAGGTTCTTTATCATGCTGAATGTCCAGCTCCGTGACCTAAATGATTAAGTGTTTCAGCAGCAGACTCTGAAATATGTATCTGAGAACTGTTTTTAATTTTTTCTATGTTGTGTGAAGGCCTCAAACAGTGAAAAACAACATATTTTCAGCTTTCAATTATGTAGTCACAAACTCTGCAATCACACTGTCCCTGTGAAGAAGCAGTGGGATACCAGGAATGATCACAAATACAGTTTCATGGACGTCTGCCTAATGGAAACTAGACCCTAAAGTACAGAGCACAAATACGGCTAAGCATTGAATTTACTGGGATTGAGACGACACATTTTGAACTATTTTGGCAGCCTTTCAGGAGTCCTTGAAAATAATCACAACCTGTTCATTTGCTGTCAGCTCTGTTAAAGAAAATCACGATCCATTGTTTTCGCTTACTCCGTGAATAAAAAGCAGGCGGCCGAAGTCCGCCCATACTTTCCCTGAGAAAAAGAATCTGTTGTGATAAAGTTGTTTTCAGATTGGATAGTGGCTCTGCGAAAACAATGATAGCATTTCAATCATGTGAGGTCATAAAAACTCTGCTTCTGGCCCCGGATCCCATTGAAAACAATGGCTGTGTTTTCTCAGCTTTTTCTAATGGGCTCTCCTGACAGAAACCCTCGGGGTGTCAGTATAAGCACCATAACATAAGCCAGAATGTGTTCCTGACTGTAAGTATTGACCCGTTCAAAATAACTTAAGTGTCAATAATCTACCTTCATAACTGTAATCCAGATTGTTGCTGCCCAAGAAAAAACAATATGCATCTCTGATTTCATTTTCATCCATTGTTTGAACACACCTGCTGTATTTTACATTATATGAACATTTCAGCATGAAGAACAATGGACCAAAAGAAATGCTCCTAAATCATTTCACTTTTCATCTGCCTGTAAATGTTAAAATGTTTCTGTCTTACATCGCAAAGTTATCGTTTTAGAAATATATATTTTTGGCACAGTAATGATGTGTTGACAGAGGAGTAGATTACAAAAAAAATATGTAAATACGTATTTTAATTAAATGTTTCCTCTTTGTTAGAAGCAGAACACATTGTGTGATCATTTTCTGGTACGTAATTACATCATTAGATTAGTGTGCTTTCGAAACAGGGAAACATTTCTGAAAGTATTTCTAATCCACTTCACCGGATCCTTGATTACTAGCTTAGCTTAGCTTAACATAAGGAGATCACATGTGTCATGCATTGTAGACGTGCTACCATAACCACTTTGGAATCAGTATTTCGTCACTATCTACACATCTTTTAGTCATATGGATGGAATTTCCTTTCATTGATGTCATTGACAGATGACTTTCAAGCCTGGTTTGATGAGCTTGGATTAAGCCTACTACAATAACTCAAGTGCACAGCTTCCTGGGTAGAACAGAACTCGGTTTAGGAGGCTGCCTGTCAGTAAATGAGATATATATTAACACTCAATTAGAAGGATCTTCCCTTGACAGGGGTGGGAACCATTGTGAAAGGTGCTGGTTACTGCTCATGTGTATTCTCTGTCAGACAAGCTGTGATAATCCTGTAATTGACCTTATCATGTCATGCACTGCTAAATCTGGTGTTATCGCTTGCAGAGTAATGAGTACAGTCGAATTTCTCACTGTGGAGCAAGATAAACTAACTGAGAGCATCAAAGTCCAAAGAGAACGATTTAAAGAAAATCCCACAGCCATTCGAAATCCGCACTATATACGAGAAGAATGAATAACATGGTTAAACATGCCATAATTGAATTCTCGGAGGCCCCAGAATCAAAGAAGCTAATTCATTTTCAAGGGTCAATTAGGAATGGCCCCTAAGCCACATCTTACTAAGCAATGAAATGCAGAACTGCTGATGGCGGAACATTTTTTGGGTGCCACTGTAGGAGAAAGCAATCTGCATCTCAGTCCCCCTGGGTTTTCAATTAACATCCCTGAGACCTGGCTGCTGGTACAGAGAGATCAAATAGGCTCTCGTCCAGCCCCTGGCAGGCAGGAATGTGAGTAATGCTGAGTTCCTGTGTGCACCGGAGTATGAATGCATTAAATACAAACAAGGACAAAAAAGCAGGTTAATACTATTGTTGGCTGGGAATGAGAACCAGATTTTCCACTTCTAATCACCCTGGAGGTTTTATGTGTGAAGGTGAATTATTTTGAAAGCTTCAAAATCCATAAAAGCCAGGCAATTATTTTTACATAGCCATGTTTACATTCTCCTTCAGCCTTCCAGACACTAGAAAAGTTCTGTGTACAGATTTGAGCTTGTTTTTCTGTCCATCTTTTTGTTTCTATTCGTGAAGTACCACTTTTACTTCCCCACCTGGAGCAGTTGTTTTGCTTCAGGGAAACCAATTATTTCTCTGTGTACTGCTGGCAAATGCCTCACATTTTTATGCTGATAAAACACTCAGTCCTCACTCAAGAGTTCGGGAGTTCTGGAGACTTCTGCTTTTGGTTTTTCAACTTCAGCAGTGATTAGGAATGCAGGGACACTGATAGGCGCCAAAGGACACCACAGTTCATGTTTTAAAACAATCTCTAAGAATCTCTCTCCTTCTGTAACTCCAGAACATTCTGTGAGACATCATGATCCAAACATGCTTTCTCAATTACTTGTGTTCATTCTTTTGAGTGCGAGTGCGGCAATGACGGGATGGATAATAATGAAAACAAATCGTTTGTGAGGTAGTTGACATATAAATGCGATAATTATATTTAGTGCTGCTTTAATTGCTGATGCTTGGTTGTGTTGGTTAAATTAAAGAGTGATAGTCTTAGTCTGGCTGGCATTAATTATATACTGATTGGTCCTCCTCCAACCCTGTAATCAGACTGGCACTGTCTGAGTCTACTACACTGCTATCTATTTTTGTGGTTGGACTAGAACAGGTGTTGCCTCAACGTAAACCCATTTATTATCCGATGACATACCTGAATCAAGTCAAGCTTTGAAAAGAACTACGTATTTTAACACACTATTTACAGAAACTCTCTAACTGTATTTAACCACAGTGTGTTTCAGACCATTAGGATGTGAGACCGGTGGCTTAGAATGCAGGATTGTTTACCTGTATCTTTTTTAAATGTGTGTAAAGGTATACATTTACTGTCCTGGGAAAGTACCTCTTCAGAAATCAGTGGGACCCTCTGGGGGTGAAAAGCTCATGGACTCCAGATTTAGTCTTGAGTGGTCTAGTGACGAGCACGATAAAGAGAGAGATTATGTCTTCAGTGAAGTACTCTGACCTCGCAGGATTTACCTAGTCCTACTCCGAGGTGAATGCTGACAGATAGCTTGTAGGCAGGGTGCAAAATTACAGCGTCTTTTTTTGAGGGGGAAGGGGGATCAAGGTAGTAATTAAGAATTTCAACCCCCTCAATAGAAGCAAACACAATGTTTTTATGTGGGGGTCGCAAAATTCCACATGAAAATGTGATTTTAACAATAAGCAATGAAATACGTTTCCCCAGAGTCATACAAACATGTAGAAAATACAGTGTCTCAGGACTTTTACTGTTGACATATTTCTTCACTATGACTAATAACTGTAGTTTTATTAAAACTAATGAATTTAATATTATTTTGTTAGTTGTTTACTGATGATAGCAATTTAATTTACATTAACTACCTTGTTTGTCAACAATATGATTTCAAGTTTGAGCTACTTTTAAAGCAAATCTTGGTAATGGTGTCAGGTTTTCATGGATGTTAGAGAAGCCTTTTTTTGCCTCAGGCTGAGCTGTCCCCCCGCTTAGACACTTAGCTCCTTAGTGGACAGAGGTCAGAGGCAGGACAGGACAGGTCTGCTATTTTGTGGCTGAAGAGCTCAAGAGAATAACAGAAGTTTGCTGCCACTATGGGTGGCCAGACTGAGTGACCACAGGTAAAATCCAGCAGGTTCTATCTTGTATTCCAGGCGCTCTTTTTTTAGGCCTGCTTTGAAGTTTTCATGTTTGAATACATGCACGTCTGTGACGTGTCTAGCCCTGATTGTTTATGTAAAAAGTTGGGTTTTTTTTAAAAGAATAAAGTGTTATTCACTGTTTTGTTTTAATAAAATAAAATTCATTGCTACATTCATAAAAATAAAAGTGACAAGAAAGGGTTGTTTAGAGCTGTGCCATAGAGGAACCAATTCTTTTCAGAGCAGTTTAAACAAAAAAATGATGCATTTTGATTTAGTCACTGAAACAGTTCTTTTTCTGCCCTCAGCCATTCATCAGCACTGTAGGTTTTAAAATGTCAGCATGATTCATCACATCAAGGGTGAAATTCAGACTCAGCTTTGGTTTTGGAGGTGGCTTATAAATGGTTTGACAGAATGGCTGAGCTTTTCTGGGCCTGTGCAGCTCTTCCCTTGAGATGACAAAGAGCAGATGTGACGTTTGATGAGGTGTGAAATGCAGCTGCACACCTTCCACCCCACCGCACACTCTTCCAATTGCAGCAGACGATCAGCACCTCTCGCCTGTCTGTCCCTCAGCGTGATAATGGAGCATTTCCCCTCAGCTCTCTCCCTCTCTCGTCCTCCTCCAATGCTAGGAAGGGAATCCTAAGGAGCCTTTCCAGAGACACACTATCAACATGAGCTGGAAAGGCCCAGTCTTTCATTATCTGACACCATTAGGATAAGAGAAGAATGTGCAGGAGCGGTAACTCTAGGAAAGATTTCTTCATATGCATTTACACCAACATCTCTGTCCTGAGAAGCACTTTTTGTCTCTCACTGCTATGCAATACAGTCCTTAACTCAATTAACTGTGCACTTAATATTTGGTTATTAATCTTAAAAGACCCATTCATTCCTCAATTGATACAATTCACATACAGAAAGCCAAATGATTCTTATACAGTCCCATTCAGACAACCTACACATCCACATTAAAGCTATAAACAGTGTTGAGGCCCAGAAGGCTAGAGTACAGGGTAGCCAATCAGAACAGAAAAAAATCAGATTTAAAAAAACAGTGATAAAAAGAGGACCTGTTTCAAAGTAAGAAGAGAGTGAAAATAGATCAGAGTTTGGTAACTCAAACCACACAAATATGTTGCTTAGGGAGAAAAGTAAAATAATACAACTGGAAAATATGAGCAATTTCAGTCTAATTGTTCAGTAATTTCAGTATCCAGTAATTACTATAAGAGTGATGTAAAAGTTAAGCATAGTAGTTACTAAGCTTAGGACGTGTGAGCCCACACCCAGATCCTTGAGAGACTTGGACAGCTCAACAAGCTTGAAGGAGAACACTAACTCCCCGCTCTGTTCTGTCAACTAAAAGAGGCCTGCTTTGGAATTGCATTTGAGGGGGGGGCATTCTACCCATGCAGAGAGTGAATTCAATGAAACTCTCTTGGCTCTTAAGGCTCTAAGACACCACAGAAGCTTTTAAAACCTCCCATAAATTAAAGATAGCAATTAATCGCATTGGCCTCGTAGTGTTTCATCACAAGTGCCCGCTCCCAGCCCTTAAGGGCGGGGGTCTGCACTGAAATTCCTGAACACCTGAGTCACCTGAGTCAGTTTGAACCTACAGCCTGCACCCATATATTAAGAATTCCTCTGAGCCCTGCTCTGCCTGGTTCTAGTTATGAGTCAGATATTTACTGGAGCAGAATCGAGGTCGCAGTGTTGGATCTGTCATCCCATAAACAACTGATGTCATTTAGTTTCTTAATGTGTGTTTAGCCTAGGGCTGAAACTGCTGTTCACTCTTCAGGGGTGATGAAGTCTCATACCAATTGCTGGTGCAGCAGTAATACTGGGGAGGCATTGTGTCTTAAATCAGTTACTCATGACACGCCTGTAACTGAACAGGATCACACAGCGCAAACGAGATCCACAATGATGATCTTTAAACATTGCTAAATGCTTGTCTTTCACAAACCGCCTCACTGAAGGTGTCATGGCCAACAATGCAATCTCCCTGCCCAAGTGGAATTACATCCTTTCACAACCCAAACAATGAATGGCATCCTCTAACAAAAGTAAGCAAACTGAAGACTTTGGTGAGGCTTAAGTCAAGCTGATGTCTATCTTGTTAACGTCTTCTGATGGGGATAAATATATAAACATGCAACACAGAAAAATCAGTCTATATATCAGTAGTTTCAAGCCCACCCATGAAATTCCATTGCTTAAATCCTTTGCTTTTAAATGCTTTTAAAATTACATTTTCGTACCAGATTTTTTTTTTGCTTGAGAATAGTCATACATGGTCTTTTTAAATTCATTTACTGTTATTTATTTAATGAAATCCAGTAAACATCTGTCTACCCCAAAGCTTTTTGTTTACCAAGTAAAACATGCATAAAGATGCTTCCAGTTATTTGCCACAAGGTTTAAACATGTTCTCCGGATTTATTTTATTAACAGATGGCAAATAAAAGAGTCTGCCACGCTAAATTAGATTTCTCACTAAGTAAAAGCATGCCCCCTTCGTCTGAGGAATCTCGTACGTCTTCAATTATTTACTTGAACTGAACATTCTGTAAGGGCTATTTTGTGTGAAGTTTTTATTTGAACACAGTAGCTCCCCTTTTCATCGCATAAAATTTCCATGATGAATGAACTATAAGAAATGTTCTAAAGTCGCTTTGAATATACTCTTTACATTCAGTTACATAAAAATTAACAATAATGTTTGCTTTTGTTTGCTTTTTCCTGTACAGAATTTGAAATAAAAAACACATACAATTAACCATTTTTTAAAATACCAAAAATCTACACTGACTTCGATAATACTACCCATGTATGCAGTCCTCTTTGCTGAGTTTTACAAATGTTTTAAGTACCACAGTACAGTTGGCTTCTGAATAGCACTCAGACACCTTATCCAGACAAATTACTACCTGCACTCACAAGTCCAGGTGTTGCACACAGCTGACAATGAGGGGTAATAGGATCCCATGTAAACAGAATGGCAAAACATGTCTTAGAGTATTCAGAGGCTTACCTTTCCTCCATGGAGCAAGGATGGCAAAAGACTTATGCCAGCTGAATGCCACGCTCGGTTTACGTTTCTTCAGGCTCATCTTGGAGGTCCAGAAGTGTTCAGCAAGTGTTCAGATGCTCCTCATGTCTTGTCTATGCCAATGCTGATGTTTATTCTGTAATTTAGGTACTTAATGTCTTGAGAGGTAAATGGCCCAACAAGATCCACGGCTCCCTTGGGCCATTTTGCCAAAATTGGATAATTGCCTACCTAGACATGAGTGTGTGCATGTGCGTAAGTCTCTACGTCCTTGCCTGTGTAAGAGTGTGTGACAGTGCGTCTCCCGTGCACTCCGTGAGGAGAATGAAGCGGCCGGCCTCCAGCACCAGCACTCAGCTGCTGGGAGGAGGGGTGGCTGAGCATGAAGGGAGGGAGGAGAAACATGCTGGAGAACAGAGAAAGGAGGGGTTATTTTGAAACTGAGCCCCAGTAAATAGGATATCTTCAGTTTATTTTTACAAAATTATGAAGGAGGTGATTTCCATCAGGCAAGATGCTCACGTGCTCAGCCGCAAATACACCAGATTTTATCAGCCAAAGAAACAAACCACAACTGGAAAGAACCAGACGGGAAATAGTACAATAAGTTAGCATCATGATGATTCTACTCTTCGTTGAAAGTACCACCAATTCCTCCACCATGTTTTTATCATCCACATTCTACATCTGATCTCTCAGTCACATACACTGACATACGATGACTGTATAACGGACTTTTAGGTTAGAAGTATTACACTCATGCAAACTAGATAAAGTACAGAATCCTAGAATGCAAAAAAAAACTATAATTAACTCTGGTCATAATTCAAGTCGTACAAACACTTTCCTGACTAGAAAGCCAAAATAAAGAAACAGAATTCAGCCACACCTACTCTCTTACAGCTACAATGACTGCCTTTCTGGATCACTCCCTCACTTTCGTGGGAGGAATAGCAAGTTATCTGCTGGGAAATGAATTTGGCTCTCAATGAAGCATCCCGTTGTTCCACAGAAAACAACACACACAGTAATGTGTTCAATTAAATGTGGTTTTGGGCACGTGATAATATTGTCTAAGTGTAAAACTACAGTCTAAATGTATCATGTTTTTCCAAAGACAGATGGATTCTTTGTGTTGTTTTTTTGACATTGCCGTGGACATCTGACGCCTTATTGACTCACGCTGCTGTTTTGGTAAGCAACAGGTGAGGATATTAGGGGGACTGCTCAGGAATGCCCTTAGGCCCAGGATTAGGTTGTGAATGAGAAAGCACTGCTTATCTTTTACAGGCCTCGACAATGCTGAAGTCTTCTGTCCTGTCTGTTTTTAACCAGAATGAAGAGATGTAATGAAAAGTCAAGGTCTGTTCAAGTCACCCCTCTCAGTATGTCAGGAACCCTTGGTCACCCTTATCACCAGATGATCAACCCTGCGATGTAGATTCACCTCATGCACCGCATTCACCTCACTTCATTCACATCACCTTCAAACATAATCATCTGGAGTTAACTGGATGCATCTGGAGCTTTGACTAGAATGGGTCCTGTGGTCAGATGAGACAAAAATAAAGCTTTTTGGAGCAAATTCTAACGGTGAGTTTGGTTGAAAAGAGAGGAAAAGACTCTCATTCCTGTTGGAAACCAATGGTATAACCACTGAGTTAAAGGTAAGATTTCTCTCCAATTTTCAACAAGAGAAGAAGCAATCTTTTTTACCCGTATTTACAGAGGACAGCAATATTTAAGAATCAAACTTTATATAGGATAATATATACCGTATTTCTTTATGTATTTCTATATGGTCATATAGTTTTTAACTATAGGATTGGTCAGCTATTTTGGTACAACCAATACAAACATATAAACTTTTTCTGTTCAGCAAAATATGTATATTGTTTGTATGTTGGTGTTTTCTGTCAGCCTGTGCTGCAAGATGCTCACGCTCTCAGGCAATAATACACCAGATTTTACCACCCAAAGAAACAAAACACGAGAACTAGATTCGGTGTGGGAAATAGTACAATGTTTTAGCATCATGGTGATGATTCTACTCTTTGTCTGTTGAAAGTACCATCAATAATAGTCAGATTCATACCATCTCTTTTGAATCCCACCACCATGTTTTCCCGCTGTTTTTATCATCCACATCTGATCTCTCAGCTAGAAATATTTTCAAGTAATTATTTATATTGGAAAAATCGTTCTCTTAGAGATACAGCTCTGAAAATCATCTTAAAATCCATTCACTGAACAATCTACTATGGGAAATAGGTTTCAAACCATGGCTTGCATGCTATGTTAAAGGATGAGTATACTGTATGCTGTAGTTAAGCCATTAAGCATAATCTGGCTTGTTTTTAAAGCGGGCTAAAATGTGCAAGAACTGTTTAAATTCCACAATATGACTTTTAATAGCACAATTGCTTATTACATAATGAAAAAGTCCATTCGTGACCATAACAAATTCTTATTTCCATTTTTCTGTTGACCCTGGAGTTAAAATCTTGCAGGAAAAGAGATAAAAAGAGATGTGTGGGAACATATTTCTGCAAAGTAAGAAGTGCGATAATAAGATCAGTTACCTGTAGACTGAACTCAAACAGACCCATTTGTTCTTCAGAACCCCATTGAGATATAATATGTGCCCAATGAGGAAATGCTGGCTAAATCTGTGTTTGCTTGGAAACCTTTCCGAATTGTTTTTCCAGAGTGCCTTGTTGGTCTTGGACTTTAAAGGCCTCTATCTCCTCAGGTTTGACACCGAACATTTCAGCCAGTTATGTAACACTGACTTTGAAGAGCATGCAAAGGGACACCTCATGCTGCTTTGCGTGTTTTCCATGTTTAAATCATCATAGTAGCTCTGTCTTTTGTGTTGAGGGACTTAGCAAAAAAAGTTACATAAGAACATCATGACAAGGTTGACAACAGAAGAACAGCTTGCAAAAGTTCAAGCAAAGTTCTATCAGGGGCTCTGTGACCTTATGGTAGGATTCCCTCCCAGGTCAAATATGTGAACAGCCCCTTTAGAAAAACAGCTGTAATTATTTATACAAATGCAGGAAGGGCACGAGTAAAATAACAAGGGTCTAAAAACACTAAGGGCAAAGTAGCAGTACTGATACTGAGCCACCTCAATTAACAGCTTGCTAGTTTTATAAATTCAGAAAGTTTTTATTAAAAGAAAGGTGCAATTTTATGCAATATCTTTATGTGTAATATTATTACCATGTGAAATATCACTACTTGTGTTAATATTACGTCAGTGTTATTTATCTCTATTACTTGCAAATACTTATAACCACCATTTGTGTTACTAGTAATTCACTTAACTGTAAGTTACTTTTCTATAATATTAAAACCCTAGCATTTGTATAGTACACTGTATTTCCAAGTGAGGTTTTTTCATTGGATTTATTTAGACTTAATATTGTATCTTGTTCTTGTCTCTGTCTCTGCAGTCGTAACAAAGTGTTTCCTCTGGGATAAAAGTTTTGTAAATCATTTTGTTCTACACGTCTTTATAACATCATCTTTTATAAATAAGAGTTGTAAGTTCATCATTTATCAAGAACAGGGGTGCACAACTCCCCCATGTACAGAACATGGTGATCTTCCTGCTCAAACAGACCTGATTCAAAGCTTCATTTCCAGGTTTACTTGGTGCATTTCAGGAGGGGAAGTGTGCTGGACACCGGTCCCCCGGGACTGGGGTTTTGCACCACTGATCTTGGAGCTGAAACTGAAGGTCAAAAGGTGGCCTACATGTTGAAAAAAACAAAGTATGCTCTTTATAACTCTGGAACTCCAGAAATAACTGCAGAAATGTCTAAAAGGTCACTGAAAAACTATGCAGCCAGTGACATGACCTTGTACATACTCAGCAATGGCATTTCCATTTGATTTCCACACTTTCAAAGACTGTTTTGCACTTCTTGCACTTTGTCACATCCATGGTTGCTTGAAAATAGCAACTGTAGTCATTTCCACATAGGAAATGGAATGCAATGTGTTACATCAACGCAATTCCCACCCAAAGATGCAAACATGTAACACATGTAACACACATGTGATATGAGGTGTTATATATTTCAAATCCAAATCACTTTTGGATTTTGTAACGGTATCATTTTCATTTCAGTTATAATATGATGGAATAGCCTCGGACAGGTATAAGAAACACTACACTGTGTTTTGGTCTTTCTTCTTTAAAAAATATGTATCTTAGCAGTAAATGTGCCTCTGCTTTTTGCCTTTTGCTCATAAAAGTCACAAAGTAACATAAGACTGAATGCAAATAAACAATATTTAAGAATATTACAGAAAGTAACTAAAATAAAAGTAGTGGATATTTTTTGACCTAGTCAGAAGCACAAAGGTTTTGATCCTAGATTTTATTCCAGCCATCATTATTAAGCAAGGATTTTTGAAACTAGGTCTAATATAATAGCACCAGGAAACCTAACTTCTTCAAGGAGAGGTCTGAAAATGGTTGAGCTAACACAATGTACAAAAAAAATCACAATTTAATGCCTTACTGTTATTTGCTTTTATTCTAATGTGAACGGTTTAATAGATTTTAAATATTTACAGCATTTAGCAGACACTTTTATCCAAAGCAGCTTCCGTTGCCTAACTACAGGGGGCATTCGCCCTGGAGCAGCCCAGTGGCGGTATACTGAAGGTAGGATTCGAACCCATGACCTCTTGCTCCAGAAGCAAGTATCCTACCCACTAGGCCACAACCACCCAAATATAATCCTCTCAGGGATCTAAATCTTTTTTAACAATACTGCATCTGTCTAGCTCTTTAGATTTCTTCTAACTCATATAAACAAACGGTGTCCTACAATAAATGTGTCCTACAGCAGGTTTTATGTTACCTGTTAAAAACCCAGGACTATACAAACCTTTATGTTGTTCAAAAATAGTCATTTTAAGACATCATTTTAAACACACTGTATTTACAGTGTTTAATCAATAGATGCTAAACTTATTAAGAAAAATCTGGTGAATAATCTGGTGCTGATGTCTCAACAGCATTGAGGTTAGGATTAAAACTACAGATGGTGTTAGAATGAGGTTTTGGACTGAGATGACAGCTGGGATTAGAGTGAGTGTAAAGCTTAAAGGAAAGTTGAAGTGGTGCTGATCTTTAGTTGAATGTACAGTATGTTAAAGTAACTGACAAGCCAACCAGCAAAATAAAAATGTTTTATTGTCTATTTATTTAAAAAGTGTAACTCTGAAATTTTCTATACAAAGTCCAGGTCTGACCTCAGTTCAGGAAAACAAGTCTGCGATCAGGAGGAGGGTTGAACACTGATTACAGGGGAGGCTGTGTCACCTATTATTGTGGCCTGAACGAGTACGAGCAAGCAGTCTGTGACTAAATGTCGGAGGGAGAACACCTGAGTTTGGTTTTTTTTAAGCGGAAAAAAACAATGAATGTGCCTCTTGGATTTTAGTTCTATTTTAATTCCATTTAATCAAAAAAGGCTTCTAGACAACTTTATGTTGTATTAATTGATTCACTAATAGAAGCAGCCCCAGACAGTCCACATATACTTATGCTTTGGGAGCTGCAATAGAAATTTGAGCTCATATGTGCCTCCAATTATGCCCCTGACCTAATTCACTCTTCTGATGATCAACTATGGAACTGAACCAGAGTTTGATGAAAGCTAGTCCACAAAGGCCCTTTATAGTCAGAGTGTTACTTTAATTCTTCAACAAGCATGGAAATCCATATGTTGCTTGATGAGCTCAGAGGGCTAGTGAAGTATATTTTAGCCCACGTTTGCTGCTATCACAGCTGCAGGGAGGCCTGGACTTCCTGTCATATCCCAAATGCTATTTCCGTTTAAAAAAAACAAAAAAAAAACTACTCATCCAAATCGCATTTCCGCACACTGAAACAGGAACAAAGAGATCAAATGGAACAGCATTTAATGAGAATTGACTCATACCACTGACATGTTCTGCAGTATATGCTGGACTGTTTTTCTGTTTAGAAGTTTTGTTCTAAACAGAGGCTTTGGCTTTCCCGCTATGTTTGAAAGGTAAAAATGGGACAGACATCTCTTTTGTTTACTTGCTTGTGTGTGCCCAAACCATTGTGTATCTAGTGGTAAAATGAGCCTAATTTTCTTGGAAGACCTTCTAGTCAATTCTGAGAAGACATAAAAGGGAAGAGGATTGTGACTAAATTAGGAGTTGCCAAATTAGGGGTAATTTGCTTTAAGAGTGTTTCCAGTCTGGGCGATCAGAGCAGCGCCTGTTTTGATGTTTCTTCCCTCACGAAAACGTGATCTGCCGGTATCTCCTTCCAAATCTCATTTGATTACAGTTGCCTTTCAGAGGTGTTGACTTTTCTTCTGGGCTTGTGTTTGCATAAATTTTACAGGAATTGGGTCAAGCTTCGGTGTGTGTGTGTGGGCGTTGGGGAGTAGGGGTGGGGGGTGTATGCCATATCATGCACACTGTTGATAATACATGACCTCAGTTATTAGATTATCTCTTGTGTTATCATAACATCCATTGAGCAGATTTAATACATTTGACAGCATGCCTTTCTTATTGTGTTGGACTTAGACAAACATTGGGTGTTCCTGAACTTTGAGCAGTCATGCAGACTCGTAGTCCTAAAGTAAAGACAAGTCAGTTCAAATAAAAATCTCTGCAACTTAAAATATGCAATTGATAACAATGTTTGCTTCCACTGCATGTTAATTCCAAACACGTACCTCAGATATTAGCAAACTTGAACTAAAACGAACTTGGACCATCATTGTTGAGTCAAACTCCTGTGTTTTGTTTTTTTTAAACAACTGAAGACCAGCCATCCTTTAATACATGCTAATATTTCATAATAAATGGCCCATTAGAAATAGATCAAATGAACTTACTTAGAATAGAAAACCGTTACAAAAACCTAAAGGATAAATTCATGGCAGACACTACAGTCGTGGCCAAAAGTTTTGAGCATGACACAAATATTAGTTTTCACAAAGTTTGGTGCTAAACTGCTTTTAGATCTTTGTTTCAGTTGTTCCTGTGACATACTGAAATATAATTACAAGCACTTCATACGTTTCAAAGGCTTTTATCAACAATTACATGACATTTATGCAAAGAGT
>JBBJLR010000153.1:13552023-13588743 GCA_037577145.1 Brachypetersius gabonensis
GGCAAAGAAGGACTATGCAATTCATCTGATCACTCTTCATAACATTCTGGAGTTTATGCAAATTGCTATTATAAAAATTTAAGCAGCAACTTTTCCAATTTCCCATATTTATGTAATTCTCAAGAGTTACAACAATCTCGACATACGACGTTTCGAGTTTACAACAACTCCCAGTAAGTGACTAAGGCTGGAGTGTGTTTCGACTAACACCAAAATTCGAGTTACATCACTGTCAAAGGAACGGATCTGTGGCGTAACTCGAGGACCCCCTGTATATGTACTGTACATAACTCACAAACATAAGACGTCCAGTCACCTAAAAGGAATAATCTCTGATCAAAGTTGTATTTATGATAAACATTTTACAAAACTGATTCATCAGTGTTCTAGACTCCTGATGTAGTTTGTGAAAACAGATCCTCATGTCTAAAATTCAGCATTTGGCTACACATTGAAGTTCATTTCTTTCTTTTTTAAGCTCACAGTATGTCATACCATGTCCTAAACCATATCAGCAAGTCTGTGCTGCCTCAGTGTAGAGCTGGCTACAGTTTAAACAGATTGACAGAAATTGGAGGTTGTACGATTTGGAGATGACTTTTTAGAAAAGATTTGGGTGACTATAAAACTGTGGATATGGGATTTTTCTCTGAAGTATTCCTTTAATTTAGCGTTTCACCTTCTTGGTCCTGGGGCCCAATGAGCTCCGAAGTACAACACTGAATATACTGAAATGTGCAGTGCAAGTGTGCCTCCCAGGGTTGGGAAACACTGACTTGCAGTGAATAACAGTTAAAAATCTCTAATCTCTATAAAGCTCCAACAAAACCTTCAGCAGCAAAATTATTCTAGTTTACATCATCTCTATATTTACCCTCATTTGTTCTAACACTATGACCAACCCCTACTTAGTAATGTGAGCTTTGTTTAGCTCTCAGATGTGGGTAAAGCTGTATTTATCATGTGAAAACTGCACAGGTGGGCCTTTTGCAGGGCGATTTGAGACGGATCACAAGACCTTGACACATTTGCAACAAAGACTCAAATAAGACGCTTCATGTTGCTTTTACCTTGATTGTAGTCACTGTATGAATAATAACAGTGTGAACAAAGCACAATGGAGTTCTTCAGCTTTTTGCAACTAAAGGGGGAAAAAAGAACAATATGAGGTCAGGGGCATGTTTCAGTGCTCAAAAACATATATAAGACAAAATTGAGCAACACACTTCTGTGAATGCAGTATTCACAGTTAAACATTTAAAAAGATAAGAGGGCTTTGGGCTTGACTGTGGTTGAAAGAGAAATCTATGAACCTTACCCTTTACAACCAATCTCTTTAAACTTTAAAGAGGTTCTCTGCTCACACACGTCTCATTTACAACCACTGAGAGACTCTTCAGGGAGACTCTTTAGAGTGCTTATTTCATTACATTGCTCCAAAGAACGGTTTGGTGTCTTTAGCTTTAGTGGTGAATGTATGTACAGTGTGTGCTGCTCAACACTGCCTGCTCCAGAATGCAAGCAATGCCAAGAGTAGCCCTTTTCAGTCAGAGATGAAGTGCATAGACAGTGTGGTGTCCTTCACACTAAAGTAAGTCAGAGAGCCGCAATGGAGGAAATGGGTTAATGGGTCGTTTCCATATGTTTACAGCCAGCCAGCTCTCATTGATAACCTTCCAGATAACCTATACACACTCACACACACACACTCACACTCACACATAGTCACGAGAGGATGATTTATATACTTCAGATGCATGGCCAACAAATCCCATAATTAACTCTAGACATAATGGTGCAAGGAACCACAGTCATGGATCACTGTTTTCACTGCATTGTTTCATTTTCTCCTCCTCAAACCTTCTTTCAGTTTAGACTCAGACCTCACCATCAAACTCGTCTCAACAACTCTGGCATCTCTGATTTACAAACATGAAAAACAATGGCAACTAAAGCAAGGCGTACACAGTGGTCCCACACCTTTTCAAAAAGCATAGGATATGTCTAGCTTCTAATGCTTAATTCCTTTTCGGTTACTGCATTTCTCATTTTCAGCGAATGCCTCCAGCCAGGAGACTGTAGTAACCCCATCTTCCTGTTGACAACAGGACTGCAGACTAGCTGAAAAGAAACGTGCCGCAGCTCACACACGTTCCTAGTCGGTAGATAAGACCGCTCCAGGCAGTGAGCAGGAGGCCGTCCTCTCCTTTGACAAAAAGCTGTTTTGTAAATTGATCCGTCTTATCAAGCACGAAGAATTCTGGAGGCACCTTTGTCTCACTACTTTTGGCTTCTCGTCAAACCAAGCCATGCCAGCCCTGTAGTCTTCACAATTAAATGTCAGAAATTTGTGAGTTGTTTTTTTTTTTCCTCAGTCCTCCCTATTTACTTGTCACATACTTCAAAATTCAAAAAGGGACGACATTAGTAGAAGTAAAAGAGGATCAAAAAATGTTGAGGAGTTTGTGGAAACAGATACTGCGACCCTAGTCTACTTAATTTACATTCTTTTTTAGCCTAAAAAACTGCATGCATCAAGAAACTTACTGCTGATGCCAAATGGAAGTTATGGAATGTGGTCAGGCAGTATATGAAGACTGGAAAAGGTCTGCTGACCTCTTGTGGTTGAATGTAACACTAAGGAAACGTCAATCTGAAAATAAAACGAATTTTTTTTACCTTGCTGTCTCATGTCCTTGGTTAAATATTGATTTAATACAACCCATCGCATTGTATAATTCAAAAGACAATGCAATGGGTTGCTTTTTTCTAGCCTCGTTTTCCTTCTTCCATCTACCGCAATGATCAATCATTGAACATAAACCCGTCCTTTTTCTCTTCCTGACGGCACATACACAGACAGCTACACTGGCTGACTAACTTGCTCTAGACAATATACTGCTCTGTCTCTGTGGTTTGCACTTACTCTCACCTTCCCCTTCAGTTTCTGGAGCGGTTATGAAATTATCATGTATGAGTTACTTCAGTTTGTTTATGCTGCTATCATTGTTCATGTTAACACTAGTGAGGTCTTTCAAAGGTCACCAGTATTTGCACTATTCTCGAAAGTTTTCTACTGTGCCGAAAGGCATATCAGCCAACAAAGGGAGACATGCACACACACACTTACATGCTTGCACGCAAGCACGCACGCACGCGCACACACACACACACACACACACACACACACACACACACACCTACCACTTCCTCTTGTGTTTATTTAGCTTTTTCTATTTGCACACAGTTTAAATGAAAGAAAATATGCCTTTGCCATGCAAGTGCCAAAGAAATCAATGGTAATAAAGAAGTCTATACTGGTAACCTGTGCTTTACCTATGTCTTAGAACAAGAAAATAATACACAGTCAAATTTAGCTTTCAACAAATATTAAGTTTCAGAAATGACACAATCAAAATGTATAGAATTGTTTTTGTTTTGTTTTTTATTTTGGACTTTGCCAAAATAGACAACAGCTTTTAGGTTTCTGCAGAAAACCTGAGTCAGAACATCAGGATTTCTTTACTTTATATTCTTGTTCTTTACATTCTTTACATTTCTTCACATTCATTCCGTCAAGGGTAGACAAGAAATTTAGTCCTTTTGTAATTTACCATATACTACATCCTCATTTTAATGTGTCTCATATTACTATGACAATTACTTTAGGTGTTTAGTGATAGAATTACACTTCATAAGAAATGCATGCAGTCTTGTTTAGCACACAAAGTGAGACTCAGAGATTTTGTTGCACTCAGGACTCGACTTGTCTGCTCTGTTCCGAGTTGGTATTTGACTCAAGACTCTTACTCAAGACTCTTATTCAGTGACTTGTGCTACCTGTGCCGCTTCCGTTTAATTAATGGGACACACAGCAGTCCTGCTTTGGCGACTGAAGCAGGCAACACGACAATAATGTTTAGACTTTTTAAAATAAAATATATTGCAGAAGAATCCCATAAAGAAACTGGCAGGCTGTAACAGTGAGGAACCGTAAAAATGACTAGTTTTCCCTTTCCTTTTCCAGAAGAATTCTAAAAATAAACCAGAGTGAAGCAGTGTGCTTTCGACAATGGTGCCTGGGGATCAGAGGCAGTACCTTGTTCAAGGGTACCTCAAAGGTGCCAGTGGCAGGCCTGGGATTCGAACCCATCAGCTGCCCCACCAGCAGAATAAACACTGCTAAATAAAAATTGTGCTTTTAAACAGCATTTTTCAGAACATGTTCAGGCACAGAACACAATGAAACAAAAAAAAAAGATGATGGGGTTCTTGTATTTCTTATGATCATCGCAGCTTGACCTATGGATTCCATATTAAACAAATATCGCCATCTAGTGGTTAATATGAGTCTCTGCATAGACTTTTTTTGCTACCAGCCATCTGTAGTCTTGAAAAATGGTCTAAGGTGAATTTCAATCAGCCTTTATTTGCTAGAAAGTTGGACTCTGATCTGTGCAGAACTACTGATTTGGCAAGCAAGATAATATATTTGATTGGCTACAAAAAGCCAGAATGATACTTTAAAGACACAACTGTTCTATTGGCCAGAATAAAACATTTGTATATTTTACATTTACGGGGTTTACCTGACACTCTTATCCAGAGCTACGCACATTCGTGCTCAAGTAGTCCACATCTGTTTCCTAAACCTGTAAAGCTAAACTTAAATTATGCCCACTATTTTACTTTCTAATTCCTTTATTTACGTAGCTATAGAACTGTATACGTATAGACACTACACATGAATGGGTTAACTATTATAACCCATGATAACATCAAGCTACATGCTTAAAAAGGCAATTTATTCCTGATCTTGAACTTCGATATTTTTATTTACTATTAAATTGCATCAGTACAATCAAACCTGTTTTGCAACTTATTAATATTGTTATTGCTTTCCACAATTATCTGAATTTCGATGTGCTTCCCTTCTGTCCAAGTCACCTGGCTTTAGAGTAACAACTCCAGTTTACTGAACTGAGCTCAACAGCACGTTTGTCTTTGTTCTTTGGTTACAGATTGACACGCCATGCTTTCTTTGATTGTGCCAAAACCTTTCGCGGGAAACATGTTGAACACTTATCAAACATGGGGGGGGAGTCTTGTACAATGGAAAAATACAAGTGGCTCAAGTTATTGATCGCAGGCACGATGTTCTTCGAAATGAGTAGGACCGTGAAACAAATATTTAAAAGTATGTAGATTCAATCACCATATGAGAAAACACCATTACTATTACCATTACCACAACTTTACACCCACCCGTGCTGGGGATGAGTTGGTTGCGTCCGATTTGGCGCGAAACTGCTGCTTAGTGCTGTGCTCAGTCTCGCGCCGGAACGTGTGGTGTCTGGGAGCTTTTACATTTTGGAGTTGTGTACTTTACTTATTTGGTTTTATCCTGCTTCATTTTTAGATTTGGAAGTCAGTTCTATGCTTTGAGTTGTTGGTTCGTTAACCAACCTTACCTGCAAGTTACAATTACTAGCCTGTCAAGAAAATAATCCGCCGTTTGCTGTTACATAGTTTTGAAACATTTGCTTCACTTCTGAGCCCTAACAGTGCAAATTTAAGGAGTATTTATTTTCTTAACAGTCTTCTATTGTCTTGAGGTCCAACAGGAGACGAGAATGAGTGGGTAAGTTCATTCGTAATTTGCTTAAGTAACAGCTTACACAATATGAACAAAAGTATTGGGACGCCCGACCATTATCCTAACCGGGACGTTACATTCCAATACAGTGCCTTGGAAAATTATTCATACCCATTGAAACTTTACACATTTTGATACCTTACAACCACAAACTTAAATATTTTTATTGAGATTTTCTGTGATGGACAAACACAGAGTAGCACTTAATTGTGAAGTGGTACGAAAATTATACATGGTTCCTTGGTCTTCATGATGCTGTTCGTTCACTCGTACTCTAATAAACCACTGAGGCCTTCACAGAACAGTTGTATTTATCATAAGACTAAATTACACATAGGTGAACTCTTATCAATTAAGATGAATTTTGAAGGAAATTAATTGCACTGGATTTTATTTAGAAGTGTCAGAGTACAGGGGGTTGAATACAAATGCACGCCACATTTCAGATTTTTATTTGCTTAAAATTTTGAAACCCTTGTATCATTTTCGTACCACTTCACAATTGTGCTACTTTGTGTTGGTCTGTCACAGAAAAACTCAATAAAAACATTTAAGTTTTTGCTTGTAAGGTGTCGATGTGTAAAAGTTCAAGGGGTATGAATACTTTGCACAGCAGACTTCATGCTTCCTTTGCAGCTGTAATGGCGTCCACTCTTCTTGGAATTTTTTCCACAAGATTTTGGACTTCTCTGTAAATTTGTGTCCATTCATGCTGGATGGGGTTGAGATCATGTCTCTGTACGAACCAATCAAGTAATTTCACACCAAACTCATCCAACCATGTCTTTATGGACCTTGCTCTGTGTCATGCTGGAATAGAAAATGGTCTTTCACAAAATGTGTCTACAGGTTAGAAGCAAGTGTCCCAATACTTTTGGTGTATTAGAATAGTGCATAATATTATCGCTACCTTGTGTGGTGTTTACCAGTCCTAGGACTGTTGTGTTTCTTAGTGCTCACCTTACACAGAGGATGGTGAATTGTCATTGCATGAGGTTATTCTCTGTCCCCAAATGATTAGGACTGTTAAAGAAGACACTCGTAGTGTCTCTCCTCAGTGTCCCAGACCAGAAGAATCAGAAGAGCCAGAAGGAGCTGCAATGGAGGTAGCCACTACAGGTGTGTGTGACCAGTCTGGCTTCAGGTCTTAGTGAAGATGCATTTTTATTGTGTTGGTATCAGAATGAGCTGCGAAGAGCAGAGCTCTATCTAAACTGGTGAATCCAGAGTAAACTGTGCTTATTTCCTTGCAGTAAAATGCCAGGATGAGGAGATTATAATTACTAAAGAAATGGAGGAGGAGGAAAAGAATTTCATGGAAGAAGGAGAGAAAAAGGAAAGAGAACTGATGGAAAAGGTAATTGGTGAACAACATCTCAGTGGCTTTCTTGGTGAACTCCAGTTTACTTTTTGTGTATAGATCTGAAAAATCACATGTTTCTGAATTCACTCTGTTTTTCATGTATTGTGAGCAGGCTAAAGAGTCGTGGGAAAAAGATTCTCAAGAAATGCGATTTAAGAGACTTCAGCATCTTTTGGAGAAGAGCAACATATATGCCAAATTTTTGCTTACAAAAATGGAACAGCAGCAGCAAGAGGTTTGTTTCCTGTTTTGCTTTGGGGTGTGGAGATGCATTAATACATACATATATTTTGATCTTGGATTATGATCCGTGTTTCATAAAGGGACTTTTTGCCCCAACTTGTATTGAAATATGACCTCATGTTCTCATTGGGTGATATTGGTGTAAAAAAGGCAAAGGACTCTGTGGAAGTTAATTGAATGCTGTAATTACTCAGATGTGCATGCGCCCCCTCTGGGATTACAGATTGTTAAGCCAACTAAAGGGTCTTTTTTAATTTGATATCTTAGGCGAGTTCAATCAAGTCATCTCATGCTTTTCTTGCTTAGTTGACCATGTCAGTATTATCGGTTTTGCTCAATTTGGTCTGTTAACACAGGAAAAACGCAAGAAGGAAAGGAATGAAAAGAAAGAAGCCTCTCTGAAACAAAAGGTAAGCTTAAAAGTGCCATTTTAAAAATAAAATCACTTACATTTTTTTGTCTTTTATTGATTTGTGTGGTAAAATATTGCAAAGCAATATCATAAACGTCATCGGGTTTTTAAGTCATTTATATTTAATGTCAGGTGTTTTGTTTTGCCTGTGAAGATTTTTTAAAAATGTTGTGCGACTGGTATTCATAAACACTCATTTATATTTTATTCCTGTAACTTATTTTCTAGGGCAATGACATAAAGACAGAGAAAGGTAAAATATGCACACTTTGTTAAAGCTTTTGTGTGGGTTGCTTTTAAAACATTGGTACATAAAACTCAAAAATGAAATTCAGATTCCAACATTTGTCTAATAGATTTACACTGAAAACATTTTTCTCTCCGGTGTCTTTCTTCAGTGGAGAGAAAAAAGAGAGAACGGGAAGAAGACTACAAAATTGCTGATGTCATGTCCAAAGAGGTACGCATTCTTCTTAAATGACATTCTGTAACATGGATGTTGTTCAATTAACTGCTTTTTGTAACATGAACTACACATAGTGACATTTAAGTTTCTGTTTGTTTAATAGGAAATTATGTCAAAAGCCAAGAAACCAAAGATCAATGAGGTAATTTTTAAGAGTGAATACGTTTACATTTTCAATTCAGACTTATTAATGCATACATTTGATACTCAAATCTTGAATACGTCTGAAGTACTAGTTAAAACAATCTCTGGCTTAAACCTGTATTTCTTACCTTTTATGAAGGAGGCTTCTAGCCAGAAGAAACTCCAGGCTGAAGACATAGAGAAAATAAGTGACTCTAACTCCGATATAAAAGGACGACTATCTGAGGCTGTGCGAGACAATGCCAAGCACATGCTTGATCCCAAAAGGAAAGTAAATGGACAGTCTGTGCCTCTACAGCAACCAAAACTTTTTACTGGGGGTGTGATGAGATGGTACCAAGTGGAGGGCATTGAGTGGCTTAGGGTAAGTAAACAGAGGAAACATAAGTGAAGTCTGGAAAGGACTAAAATATCTAAAATATCTCTGATCAAGAAATAATTAACTTCTTTTTTTCACATGTATGTTCTGTAGATGCTGTGGGAGAATGGTATTAATGGTATCCTGGCTGATGAGATGGGACTAGGAAAAACCATTCAGTGCATTGCTCACATTGCAATGATGGTTGAGAAAAAGGTTATGGGACCATTTTTGGTTGTTGCTCCTGTGTCCACTCTGCCCAACTGGATCAGTGAATTTAAGCGCTTCACTCCAGAGGTGAGGTTACAGGAAACAAGAGTTGGCTTTAATGTAGAATGCAGAAACTTAAAAAAACGTAAAAAAATATATTGTGAACAGCTTCAATGGATTGTATACCTTGTATACCTTTTTTGTATAAAGGACCCATCCATTATGTACAGTCCTGATCAAAAGTTTAAGACCACTTGAAAAATGACATTCATATTTAGCATGGTTGGATCTTAACATGGTTCCAAGTAGAGCTTCAACATCCAACAAGAAGAAATGGGAGTGAGACAAAACATTTTTTTCAGCATGCAATTTATTGAAAATGCTTTTTTTTCTCCATGTTTTTTTTTTCCCTTTAGGTTTCTATTATTCTTTATCATGGCTCACAGAAAGAGAGACTAGAACTTGTCAAGAAGATTCGTAAGCCTCAGGCGCCCCTGAATATGTGTCCTGTTGTTGTCACCTCATTCGAAATAGCCATGATTGACAGGAAATTCCTTCAGGTAACTTCAGGCTCAGTCTTAAAAAATAATTTAATCTATGATTTATAAAAGAACAAATGTGTTTTAAAGTGAATTTAATTTGTATTGGTCTGTTCTGTTTTGTTCAGCGATACCAATGGAAATACCTAATTGTGGATGAGGCTCACCGGATAAAGAACATGAACTGTCGTTTGGTACGAGAGCTGAAAACCTTTCCAACTGATAACAAGCTACTGCTGACTGGAACCCCACTGCAGAATAACCTGTCTGAGCTGTGGTCTCTGCTGAACTTCCTTCTCCCAGATGTCTTTGATGACTTGAAAAGGTATTTAGTCATGTGGAGAAATCATAAGCCGTGTTTACAATCAGCTTTTTCAAACAGATTGAATTTAATCAGATTAAAAGAACCCAAACTGTTGCACAGTTACATGTTCCAGCCGTTTGATCTGGTCGCACATTATTTTGACACATAAGTGCTGTTGTAGACCTAGGCTACTTTTGTGATACAGGAAAAGAGACAAAGATGCTCTGTCTGAATCTCTGAGGCTTCCTTTCTTCTTGTTTCCTCAATCAATCGGAATAAACGAAAGATTGAGAACCATTGTTTTAGACATTTTCAGTTCAATTACTTGAACTGTTAACACGAGACGTTTTTTAATTGCTTTCCATAATTAATCCGCTCAAAAGTGAAAAATTGTGAACGGGGATATAGTTTCATGCAGTCCATGTTGATCATTGCTTAATCTGGAAATCTGTCTTATTCTGTCAGTTTTGAGTCTTGGTTTGACATCAGCACCATCACATCAGATGGAGATGATATTGTCGTCAATGAACGGGAACAAAACATCCTGAATATGCTTCACCAGGTAAGAACAAAGCATGCTGAATACTCCAGCTCATTAGTACCATAACCAATGTGCAGTAGTGTCCAT
This sequence comes from Brachypetersius gabonensis, assembly GCA_037577145.1. Lineage (NCBI taxonomy): Eukaryota > Metazoa > Chordata > Actinopteri > Characiformes > Alestidae > Brachypetersius > Brachypetersius gabonensis. The sequence goes on from JBBJLR010000153.1 coordinate 13,562,347, forward strand.
GGTATGATTACATGTTGGACTTTTGTTTGTGAATGTTAACAGATTCTCACACCCTTTTTGCTGAGACGACTGAAGTGTGATGTGACTTTAGAGGTTCCACCAAAGAAAGAAATTGTGGTGTATGCACCTCTCACTGCTAAACAGGAGTCCTTTTACAGAGCTATTGTTGACCGAACCATTGCTACGATGCTGGGCCAAGAAAAGGTAAGGCATTTGTCACTGCCATTGTGAAGTAATTATACAAAGCAGTCCCTTCAACCTCATAGTTGAATAACCTGTGCCTTTTCTTTTCAAAGGAGGAGAGTGGTTCAGTGGAACTATCAAGCACAGGGCGACCAAAACGAAGATGCAAAAAGATAGTTGACTATTCAGAAAACAGTAGTGACTCTCCCCGTGATCTGGAGAAATACTTGGGGAACATTCAAAAAGAAATGGAGAGTCAGCAGAAGTGAGTGTCTGTCTGTTAGACTGTTTTGTCCAGTACACTACAACTTTTTTTCCCCCCCTGATTTGTTTAAAGTAATTTTCAAAATCTCATTTCAGCCTTGTTCCTGTGGTAGATGTGCAGATGCCTGTAGATGCCCAGATCAACCTAAAACTACAAAATGTCCTCATGCTGCTGAAGCGATGCTGCAACCACGCTTACCTTATAGAGTACCCTCTAGTCCCAGGAACTCAAGAATTTAAAGTAATTAACATTTTGTAAAAACTTGATCTCAAGTGAAGAATCTGTTTTACACAAGACAATTTACTTGTTACATCTGGTACTTTTTAAATAATGTGAAGTTTTGTTTTTATATAGATTGATGAGCAGTTGGTGGAGACATCAGGGAAGTTCTTGATTTTGGACAGAATGCTTCCTGAACTGAAAAAGAGAGAACATAAGGTAAAGGACAGACATTAACATGGATTAAAGTTTTACTTCGATATGACGGATTTCCGTTAACGGAAGGCACTAAAGCTCAATTTTGAGTGATTCAAAGAAAGAATAAAGGGGAGAGTGGTAGAGGATAAACAAGCAGGGGGTAAACAAGCTTCAGCAGACAAATTTCTGGTAAGCCTGTAGTTTTCCTTGGTTTAATTACGATTGAATTATTCTTCCTAAAAATAAACATGGTTTCATCAGTTCACTTAAATATTGATGGCTGCGGAGTAGCCTACAGACTACAAGCCAGTTCCTGACGCTTGTTTAAGATGCCAAACTTCATAGTAAGGAGAAAATAATTCCCTGACATTTAGTGCCGCATTAGTCTCAAAGGCTTTTAATGTCCCAAAACAAAGACGGTCTGCAAATGGGTGAATGGCACGGGCTTGTTGTTGCCTAGTGTATCCAATAATAATAATGTTAGGCATAATAGGCAAGCAGTAGTATATTTCATTTTAAGAAAAAGATCAGAATACAACTTATTTGTGATTGGAAGTCAGTGGTGTGTCATGAAGTCTCTAATTCGTGAATAGTATCTGAAACTGGTCGGGGGGGAAAAAGTGGAGAAAACCCATTGCTAAAATAGATAAATGAGTCGGGGGGGGGGGGGTATGCATTCCATCTGTTTCAGTTTGGCCTTTGTCTAGTAGACATCCATGCATTGATGTGGTTGGTGTCCCAGTAGTATCCTAAACACCACCTTAGTTTTGATTTCAGATGCTTACATGTTCTAATTGGTTTGACAGGTGTTAATTTTCAGCCAGATGACCTCTATCTTGGACATTCTGACGGACTACTGTTATCTCCGAGGATATCAGTACAGCCGATTGGATGGGAGTATGAAATACACCGAAAGAGATGAGAATGTATGCAGGATGCATTTTTATGTTTCCCAGTATATTACATTTAGATACAAGTGTATCAGAACACAAGATATTCACATGTATCCTGGTGATGAGACATATCTGTCTACTCTGTATAGATGAAGAAGTTCTCCACTGATCCAGAGGTCTTCCTTTTCTTACTGAGCACAAGAGCTGGCGGCCTTGGGATCAACCTCACATCTGCAGATACTGTGATCATATTTGACAGTGATTGGGTAGGCATATGCTTCCCCAAAAGCTTATATGTACATCTATTAATTTAATATGCAGCTTGGTATCAGATGTTTAGAATGTGTGCACTGTTCTTTATTGTAGAATCCTCAGGCAGATTTGCAAGCCCAGGATCGGTGTCACCGTATTGGACAGACGAAGCCTGTGGTGGTGTACCGTCTCATCACTGCCAACACTATTGATGAGAAAATCCTGGAGAGGGCATCGGCTAAAAGAAAATTGGAGAAGATGGTGATTCATAAAAGTAAGCTAATGAAATGTGCTTATCCTGCTGTAGGTTGGGGAAAATGGGTTACACGAGAAGTTAGGTAACAGTGACATTTGAGATTTATCCGTGCGTGCGTGCGCTGTATCGGGTTGGTGAATAGTCAAGCATTTCATTATGTAGGTTTGTAGGTTCTTCATAATCTGTAACAAGTGATTTAATACCTGTGTAAAGTTATTACCAAACTCATATGGGCACAAATGTATTGATTTTAATTTGGGTAATTCACAATTTTACTCAAATGATCACAGCAAACTAAGAAACCTATGTGTCAGTGCTTACTGTTTTATGCCTGAACTTCCTGCCAGTTAACGTTGCCTTAAGTTAAATATAAGGTTACCCAGATTCGGTCAAAATGCTCTGGGGATTTGGCAGATTATGACTGCTGCCTGTTTAGAATATCTGCATTTCCAAACATATATTAAAACTATACATTACAAACATGTGGTGGAAACCTATGGTTTTATTTTCTGGCTTTAATTCTAGGATCACTTTACATTTTTTTTTTTTTTTTATTTTCCTCTCATCCCATTTCATTTTCTTTGTGTTAATATCTTCTAGATAAGTTCAAAGGTGGGAGAGCTGACCTCAAGCAAAGCAAGAAATGTGTGGACATGAACGAACTGATGGACCTTCTCAAGTCCAGAGATTATGACAGGTATTCTTTGAGGCTCATGGTGCATGGGCATAAACAAGTAGATGCATAGAATCAATATTTGTTTTGTCAAATCTACTGTTACAAGATTAGCAATTAGTTTTCTGTATATCCAATAAATGTCCTGTAATATAACTGTAATGGAAGTCAGAACTACTGACTTTTTTTAGCTAGAGTGCAAAATTCTACTGATCCAGAATGTCTTGGTTGTTATCTGCAGTCATAGTCATTATATTAAATCAAGCTGTAACCAGATAAGGTTATACTGTGGTGCTGTGAGACACTGATGTTGCATTGCTGAGGTGAGCTGTGTCCTTAATGTGTTTCACAGGGCAGTGAAGAGCACCAAGGGAAAGGTCATTAGTGACAAAGATCTGGAGATTTTGCTAGACCGCAGTGACCTCCTAGGTAAGTGAAATGTTGACCATCACATTTATAAGATGATGACGCCTGCTTAATGCACCTGACGTCACTTTTAAGGGGCTTTCAGGCCGAACATGACATGCGCTGCGCTCGCCGCGAGGTTTGCGCTTCCTCTCAAAAAACAGCGAGAACGTGCCGCGCTTGCCGCGGGGCTCAGCGCAATAGTAGGCGTGTTTTTCTAAACTCTCCTCTGTTAGCACCAAGAGAGAAATGCACTCAGACTTAAGATTAGCTTTTCCTTCATACCCGCTTTGTGTGTTTTGTGTTTAGACGGGGCAGACCGAACACTAGCCCGCTTCAATGCTTTGATTCTTTTATATAAAAGAATACAATTAAATGTTTTTCAACATAATGTTGTATATTTGTATATTTCTCACTGTATTTTTAAGGGGTGTCTTTATCTTCTAGCTATTGTTTAGTGTTGGCTGGTTTGATAGGTTTGCTTAAAACACTTGTATCAATATTAAAATAATAGGTAAATTACTCAAAATATAGTAGTGATAGCACTGCAGTGGTGCGACCCAAAAAAATAACAAGAACAAGCAAGAAATACAGCAAGACAAAGCTGGTCTGAATGTAGATTCTGGACACTCAAGACTTTTAAGATTAGCTTTTCCTTCATACCCGCTTTGTGTGTGTTGTGTTTAGACGGGGCAGACCGAACACTAGCCCGCTTCGATGCTTTAATTCTATTGGTCGCGCGAAAATGCGTCACAGCGTGCAGCGGTCAAAGCTCAACAAATTTCAACTTTGACCAAGGTGCACGCAGAAGGCCACCGAGTCGCTCTTGCGTCGCGCAAGCCATAGAAAATAGTGGTTTTCAGAGCAAAGCGCAGCGCATGCCGCGTTTGGTCTGAAAGCCCCTTAACCCCTGTTTTACACCGGATGCGTCTGCGTTGCGGTACGTCTCTGACACGGCAGCCGCAGCTAATCGCCGCCAGTGAAGTCAATGCATCAGTTTACACCAGATCCGATGCGTTGTCTCCACTACGTCTCTGTTCCGTGACGTGTGCGGCAGTCCATAGAGATGCGCATCAAGTCTACTTTTGACAGATACGGATCAAAAACATAAGAGTGCATGCGCCAGAGTGCATCCAGTGTAAAACAGGGGTCACACTGTTCTGTTGTTTATCACGCCTCAACACAACTACAGGGTTATTCTTTCATGAGATAATGGAAATTAAATCTTCTGTTTCAGATCAAGCCAAAAAAAGGGGCAAACAAGAGAAGGATGGCGTGTTCAGGGTGGTTGAGACTAAAGAAGAAAATACAGAAATATGTTTGTCTTGAGTGCTCAGACAATCCACACATGGAAGTCGTGAAACTGGCTGCAAACTGCTGTGTAATTCATAGTCATTCTGCTATAGGTTTTTTTTTCCCACCTTATCCTGCCTTCACATCTTGGTTTTAACTGCTGTTTTTTAATCATTTTATACTGAACATGCAGAATAGTGAGTTGAACCTGTACTCGTCCTAGCAATTATTTTAATACTGGACCTAACTCTTGTAGAAAATTTCAGGCTGACATACAGTACTTCTCCTCTCCAAGGTATTACTGGTTAAAGTTCTTGCACATTTTTGTAGTGTTTTTAGCCAGTTGGCTCTGTGGTGAATTTAAAGGAAAAGTATATGCACTTTTTTCTGTTTTGAAACCAGTACTAGTGACAGATTATCTGCCATTGAACGATCAGCTAATTTCTTTGTAAACATAGTCATATCAAAGCACTTTGAACGTTTTCTGAAAATATTGCTCAACAAGTGGACCATATGTTTTATACTTGTTTTTTTCATGTCTGCAAAGTAAAATAAATGCTATATTCACATTCAGCAGTCTGTCTTAATGGAGTCGTGCTGTACAGTTACAGTATTTGCTAGACACTCCATGTACATCAGAGCTTTAAGAAGTCCAACCCTGTTCTTTATACCTGCAAAGCTAAGACTAATCAATGTCTGCTATCAACCAAGTTCCTACCAACTAAGTTGCACATTAGCAAACCCTGCCAAGAGGTTGGTGCAAACAGACAAGAGTGAAATTTCTTTTCTCCCCATGTATTGAAAAAAAATACAAGCAATAAGTGAGGACTAGTTGGTCCACTAGAAGCGGCGAGTCTTCAGACGGTGAGAGGGTCTCAGCAAAGGTGAGACTAGCAATGCCAGATGTTCTGAGAGGACGAGACATGATGGTGCTTGTTAAGTGCCGACAAGTGAGGAGGTGTAAGTCCATTCTTGGCCTTGAATGCAAGAGTTACCTTTGAAGCGAAAATACAAAAACGTTTCCTACGTAACCTACCAAGTCTGCTTTATTTATATAGCTAAAATAATGTGCTTTAACGTAAACTAAAATAGAAAAGGGTAAAAAAAACTGCAAATTCAACCAGGAAAATACATATAAAAAGCTCCAGAATGTTCTAATGGTCAATGCTGCTTAAAAGAACTTCCTGGACATTTTCCTCTTCCTCCAGTTTTCTTCTTATGTGCTGTATCACTGGGAATAAAAAGGAAAGCCGTTTATTGGTATGTTTTTCTGCTTTTAGATTAAGTGTATTCAAGGAATGGTTATGCCAGAAATCAAATGTAAACAATGTCACTTACTCCAGAGGTTAGACAAAACACATTTGCTGTTCATTTTTTCACTTTACAATGTCGATGTAGCGCACGAACACTAGGGGTCATTATTCATCCAAATTTTCTCTGAAAGGACCTTGCTAAAACCTCTCATACCATTTTAGCTCTTCACTGAGGCAGTAAACGCTTTCCGTATTGAGGACATCTTTACAAAAACAGATTCTACTCCTGAGATGGTTTGTGGAAACCATGTTGTGTAAAACACCTGCCTGCTCGTTTGGTTCAGTTGTACATTGACTAGTCTGCCATCGTGATGAAGACCTGGATACAGTTTTAGCAGGATTTGAAAACGTATTCACACACGTTTAGGTGTCTATTGACAATTATTTACACTATGGAAGTCTTCGTTGATCAATATTAGGAAAGTGGGATATTGTAAGAATAGGACTTTTTGTTGAATTCTACCCCTTGGTTGTAAGCTTGTACTTACTGTCCATACTTGGTGTGATTGGGACTGTGCCAGTATTGGGTGCCCTGTTCTGATAAAAGGATGAAATATCTGTGATGCACATAGGAGCATCTGTCTGGTCCAGCTGCCCCAGCCTCTGTGTGATCCGGTCGCTCAGACTGAAGTAATCCTTCCTCAAATCTCTCATTTCATCCAGAAGCAGCTCTCTTTCCCTCTCCAGCAGACTAACAGTCTCTCTCAGTCTCTCTCCCTCACACTTGGAAACTGTGTCTGCCTTTGCCTTGTCTTTCTGAAGGCACTGCAGCTCCTCCTTTAACACGATCTTGTCTTTCTTAAGTTTAGACACAACTTCATTTAAGGCCTCACACTGCATTCTTGTGTTCTCAAACTGTTTCATGTAAGCCTTCTGCTGCTCCTGTAACTGCAGTTTCTCTGCTTGACTCCCGCTGCGAATTAAGCTTATTTCTTTCTTCGTGGCTTCCAATAGTTGATGAATGGATTCTTTTTGCATTTTATTCTCATCCAGTTCTGCATTCAGCTGTTTTAGCACGTTTTGAGATTCCTGCAGATGTTCCTCAGCTCTTTCTTTCTCCAATTCTATGGACTGAACTGATCGCATGAGCTTTTTGTTCTCCTCTTGAGTCTCATAAAGCTCATGTCTAAGGGTTTCATATTGAGCCTGAGTGGCTGATCGCTTCTCCTCAGCCCTCTGTGCAGCTCTGATGTTGTTCTTGTGTTCCTCCTCCACGATTTTCACTTTTTGTCTGCATACAGAAAGCTCTTTTGCTGCCATGTCCCTCTGATTCTCCAGAAGAGTCTGGTTCCTCAATAGTTCCTCAGCCATCTGTTGGATCTTCTTTACAGTTTTCTGAGAGCTCTTTCTCTTGGTACGTTCCTCAAGAAATTGGTCCTTAATAGTGTTGGCTCGTGTTTGGAGTCGCTCATACTTCTCCAGCAGTGCTTTGAGTTGCTGGGCAAGGCCTTCATTATTGCATTTAGCTGCAGACAATTTCTTCCTGAGATCTTCGCAAGCATTGTCAAACCTCTTGGTGACCTCAGCATTCTTCTGCTTCTCACATTTCAGTCTCTCCGCCACAAGCTGGGCCTCCATGTCTCTCAGCTTTGACTTTTCTTTCACATCCCTCAGCTCTTCATGTTTTAGCAGCAGCAACCGGGCAATCTGTTGATTTTCTAAGTCTTTTTGTTGTAACTTCTTTTTCAAGGCCTCTAAAAAGTCAAGCTGCCTTCCTTCAGATGACCGGCGCTGATCACTTCGGACACTCGCCTTTTCTTTTGATTTACTGGACAAACTGTCCTGTGAAGGTTTTTGCATTAGTTTGCCCACAGCACTCTTATCGTTTGAGTGAGCACAGCTTCTGTGTGGTAGGTGGAGGGTTTTGCTGGGATTAAAGTGCACTTTAAAGTTCTCCAGCTCTAGATTTCTTTCAGGGCTTGCATGTGGTGACCCTGCTGCCAGTGCTTCGGACCCCAAAGCATTCGATCCAGTCTTAACTTTGTTCGTTTCTGTTGTGGCTAAAATACTTCGCAACAATTCAATCGTTTGTCCATCTAAATGATAGATATTTTGGTGATTTGGAGGCAAAGCCTTGGGCTCCTTTGCATATTTAAACCGTTTATTCAGTGTCTCATGACGAGAGGCATCGTATGGATCCTTTTGAGCCTTCACACAGCAGAGCGGTCTTTCACTCGACCTTAAGTTCATTTCACTGGAGAATTCACTGGATTCACATTGATGGATCTTAACTAAACCTTCAGAAATGACTTCTTCTAAGCCCCTTTGTCTGTAACGGGCATTACGAAGAACATGATTATCCAAGGAATCTGTTGTGGGTTTGCAACCTCCCTCCATTGTTTTAAGATTGCTTAGACTGCACTTTAGAGTTGGAAAACAAGTAAAAAGATAAAGTTACAAATATGCATTGTGGTTTCATTAGTCATTTTCTTCAGAATTTACATAGCAAAACCTAAAGCTTTTAAATATATGAAATACAACTTATTTATCGCATATGCTGCACATTGAATAGGTCAACTTTAACTTTCCCAAACTCAATAAAGGAAAGAAAAACTATGATCAGTCAACAGAATGGCTGGTTGTGTAGCAAAGTTTGTGACACAAAGTTTACATATAGTTACCACAGGCTGTAAAACTGCTCCGAGAACAGCTCTGTGAACTTTGTCCGAATGCTGTATAAATAAATACATGGCAAAATCAGAGTTAAAGACATTTTCCTTCACAACCCTTACCTTATCCTGCACTAGTCCTCAGTGCCTGAACAAGACTGTAACGGCAGCCTGCTGCACAGCCAAAATCCTATTGTTCAGAGTTTAAATTGTCTGTCACCATAGAAACATGACTAGTGAAGCAACCCTGGGAGCTAAAAAGCACAAACCACCTTCTAGTCTACACTGAGCATCAACGGCTGCCGTGTCCTAAATGTAAACCTTAATCATATATATATTGTGATTTAAAACTTAAAAGCTTCACATTCAGTGACCGAGTAATTTGATAAGACAGACAAGAAACTGAGTGTGGAACCAATATAATCATACACTTAATCATACACTTGGAAAAGAGCAGTAAATTAGATCAAAGTGTACAACTGGATGTTCAAGGGCACAGATAAGGACCTGTACTGAATGACCTGAACTTTATATTCCAATATTTCTATAATAATCAGTCCATCCCTCGGATACTGGCCAAAAAAAATGATTTTTTTTTTTTTAAACAGATCCTTAAGAGCTTGGCTGAGATTTTAAGGTTTGACTCTGCAAATGAATCACACTTTCTGTGAAAGACAAACCAAAAACAGAAATAATTTAAATACTTTTAATTTAAAAAATAAATTATACGGCACGTCCTTAAAAGGCAGACAAAAACACGTCATCCCATGCAAACTCCAGTCACAGAGCTGTGCGTGGTGTGACAGGTTCAGGCAAGCTTTAGCAAAGTACAGTAAATGAAAAACCAAATTCAATTCACATACAGGAAAGAGAAAATTGTTCAACTGTAAACTACCCCCCCCCCCCCCATTTAGAAATAAAATATAGAAACTGTATGTATACATTCATGTACATGCTTAAGATTAAACTACAATCTAAAGTGTACAGGAGGAAAACTGGTCTGACAGTTTTGGATGGATTTACAATCCTCTTAACTGTAGTGAATTTACCAGAAAAAAAAGCTAATGAAGGTCAGTTATTTAAAACTAACAGAAATGCTGGGTATGAACAAAAGTAGCGGTGTTCTTAACCTCTGGAACATGCCCGAAATAACTTCATTTAAAATGAACAAACAAATCTAAACAGGCTTAGAAGAACAGAAATATGGGTATTAATGAGTTTAAAATGTGTAAAATGGATGTAACCTTTTCCCAGACAATTTCTCAGCATTAAGACAACCAAACATGCATCTAGAAATTAGAGAAATTTAAATTCACAAGTGCGTGTTTAAGGAAGTGCTTCTTTCTACATTACAGTGACCGAGCTTCGCTCTTTCACTTCAGCTGTATAATGGACAGGGTATGGATTGTAAACTTTGGTTTAAATTGTGGGATAAGGGATAGAATTCACAAATAAAACTACAAAAAGAAAAACTGCACAAAACCAAAAAGGGGAGATATACAAGGTGCAATAAGTGGTCAGGTGGTCTTTAGCTTTGTAGTTTGTGTCAACTGGTCCGTTAGACTGGCTCTTATAGAGTTAACTACAGTTTGGCGAATGTTTTCCTCCATGTATTGTTCGGTCAGTGGCTTCAGCACCTAAAGAGGATTAAAAATAGAAAGAACAAGACAGGAAGAAAAACAAAGAAACCTATTAGTTGTATGTAAAAAAAAAAGGCAATATAGAAGAAACAAAAATCTACTAAACATTTCATACCAAGAGGTCTAGAGGTCAAGTGTTGAAGGGGAGTTTACTAACAAGACATACTAGTGTGACACATTTTGGGAAATCTAGAGTACAGTGGAAAAACATGGCAAAATCCTATAATGAAGGAGAGAAGTGAGCGTGCCTCACCTTCAGCACATTCCTCTACAGAGCAGAAGACAAGAGATGAAACCGAGTTAAGATCAAGGCTTAAGACTGAATGCCATGGGACAGATATACAGAGCGAGGAAGGATGGGACGCAATGCAGCAGCACCCAAATGAGGTAGGGGGCGAGCAGCTGTAGCTCAAGGGGACATGGGGGGTGCTGAGCCTGGAGAACATGATCTAACCATTTCACCGACTAGGCTGTCTGAACAATTCAGTACTAAAAAAAATATTTTCCCCTTGTGTCTATACAGCAAAGAATCTGGACAGAAGATTCCATAGTATCCCATCAAAATGTACGGAATGTGCCTGAATTAAAAAGTGGCAAAAATAAGAAAAACCACTACTCACCTGCTCCCACAAGGCTTCTGCTGTGAGGTCTATAGCCACACCCAGTTCTCGATACTCTCCGGAGTATCTAACATATGCCCAAGCACACAACGACAGCAACGACACACCCATCACCATGTTGGCCAACGCCGCGATTACAGACAAACCAATGAAGCCAGTCACTGTGGAGACTATGTAGGTGAAAAACATGACGGCGAACAGCGTGGCGGGAGTTCTTGCTGCATAAAAAATGTTCTTGCTTTCATTGTGTTTAATGAAATTTGCGAAAACTTCGTCAAGCTCCGATTCCAGCTGCTCCTGGTAGCGCTGGCTGAACTCCAGTCCTCCCATCTTCTTAACAGCACGGAACTGATGGACAGATGTTTGCTTGAGCTCCTCATGATAGCGCTGGAGGTCTATCGGTGCAATGTACGGTTTATCTCCACCACATACCTAGGACAAAAACACACAGGGTGTAGAAAAAGGAGGAGAACAAGAAACCCTTCAATATTGATTTCTTATACTTAATAGAAAAAAATAAGCACCTTTTGAATGATTTAGGTCAAACCTTCTATTTCAGTGCAATGGCCTCAAGTTATTTTCAGCTATCTAGGTTACCTCGTCACACACCAGCTATATTAATAGGAGAGTCAAGTCTCATTTCTTCTTGGGTCTAATTTCAGGAAGGTATACGCGAATTCTTAAGCTGAATGATAAATTATTCGATATGTAACTACATTATGCAACAAGAAGAAAAACATCAAAACAGCAATCCTACCTGCTCCATCCCACGGCTGTAAGTGTCTTTTGCTCCAGCTACAGCTGTAAGGTTGTTCGCTTCAGCTGTTGCCTGGTGTACAGAGGTACAGTGAGTGATGTGAAATTAATACATGTAGACAACTGGTGAAACATCAGGAATGCATACCTGCAGCATGGACTTGGGATGAGGAAGCTCCTCACCTTGGTAGATTTTAATATAGGCCTGCACACATGGCACACACATAAGAACACTGCTGTAAAAACACTTTATCTGAACTTAAGGAACTAACATAGTACTGTAATTGCAAGAATTTCAGAGGTGCTCATACAGGTAAAAAAAACAAAACATACCTTGAAATATTCAAGCAAGTCCCTGCATGTGACCTTGGCTCCATTGATCTCTTTCTCCACCAGATTCTCAGGGGCTAGCATGAGGGGCACTAGACTCTGTAGCTCCCTCTTGAAATCATCATCTATATCTGTAGAGTGGATCAAGATTAGAACATTGTTGTGCATGAGCATATGCATCCGAGAATGACATGGTTCTAACCTTTTAGTCTACCATCAAAATAGGGGTTAGTTGCGACCTTCAGCCCTGGGTGAGGCAGCAGAAAGCAGCCAATGCTGGAGAAACAAGAGTGGATGTGCTTCCTCACATTCTGCAGCTCTTCGTGCTGGTTCTGTTTCACCTAGAAAACATTTATACATTCAGCACAGTAGCTTTAAATACAGGTGTTCAGTCAGCTATTCATGTCTGCCTACTAACAATCCTGCATTTACATGAACACAAATTGCCACATATAATAATAACTGATTGGATAGAGGCACCATTCAGTACATTTTACTGACAATAAGTCAATACTACATTTTCTTTGTCTATATCAGAAATACACACAATAATAAACAATTTGACTTATAATTACTACAATGAAAACAATAAATATTATCAACAAAATTAATATAATGATCTCACCTGAAGTCTCTTTTCCAAAAAGCGATTACCCCCCACAAGCCCATAATCATGCTCATACGGGTAACACCAATCTCTGATGAGAAACAAAAGTCTCTAAAGAAGAAAAAAAAAAGGGGCATTCAAAGAAATTGGAAAGATGTTACAAGCAAATACAACAAAAATTAACTCAGAGGGGGGAAAAAAAACCTCCTGAATCTTCTAAAGTAGATGAATGCATTTCATACCTGAAATGGTTTTTCATAGATTTCCTCCATGGCTAGACGGCCATATTCTGTGAAAAGCTGAGAAGAGAGAAAAGGTCAACAAGACAATATAAACACAAATTTGAAACTGAAAGTAATACTGAAGAAACGTGTACCTGCAGATGCTGTAGGTCATCTTCTTGAATATTCTGTGAAAGATTGTAAACCTACAACAAACAAAAGGGAACATATGGCAATGTGACTTGGAAACATGCCTGAATACAATGATATTTTTTTTTTCTGCCCAATAACACACCTGTACAGAGCTGGTCATAGTGCTGAGGGCGAAAACTGTAGCACAGTCTTTGATGGTGGACTGACTGTCAAAGGCTCCCTGAGTGTCAACCAAAAGGACAGCAACCTGTGGACAAATTGCAATTAGATTAAGTACATTTAAGGACATCTGAGCAGCAACATAGCTCAGTGAGGAGTAATTGACAAGCACCTCACCTTACTGCCATCTGGCTTTTCAACTACAAAGACTTCACTCCAGGCTTGTATTCCTGTTGTTTCTCTCTCACAACCCCCCCTCCACGAGAAACCAGTTAGTGGCTCATCATCTCCTCCCATCCATGGCTCAGACGACTACAGAGGAGGAGGAGAATGAGACACCTGCAAAGTATGCTCACGACTGCTTTTCTGTGTGAGATCATTAACCTGCCAGACTGGTATTACACTTCAGGGAAACGGTCATAACATGCCAGTGAAGATCAGGAGTGCATTGTATGCATGCTGATGACTTTGGGGACATGTGTGGAACGTGTGAGAACAAGCATGGCAAACCTGACTGTGCATGTAGCGTAGCATGAAGTCTAGCAGAAAGGATTTCCCCTTGCGAAAAGCACCAGCAACAGACAGCACAACCACGTTGAGATCCCGGACGTGTTCTTGCATTAGAATCTTCTCCAGCGCAGCAGCGTCCAGCTCAAACATGTGGTCGTCCTCGTTGGCCACCACAATCTGGACTGGCCGTGCTCCCTGAGGGACTGGCTCTTCCTCTTCAAGCTCCTCCTCTACCGCACACGGGGCAGACCCGTTTGTGTCGGGGCTCAATTCATCCATGGTGCTCGACTCCAAGACTGGACGATGTATCGGAACTTCCTCCACCCCTCTCATATCTGTAAATGCAGAACATTTTCACATGGACACAGATTAAAACAGATCAACTGGTAGAAATCTTTCATTTTTCACAAATTATATACAGCCATTCATAGTGTACTAGAAGCATTTAAAGAAAACGAGCAAAGACCAGCTGCATATTTATGGTCACACAGCCTTTCACGCAAATCTAGAATACTTTAAATGGACAGAGGCATCTGTGGAGGCTGAAAGAGCCTTTTGACAAGCCTAGGGTGATGCACCTGTCAACTCTCACTGGTTGAAGAAGGCCCTAGATGTTACTGCTGCTAAAAAAAAAAAGAGGAGCTAATTCACAAAATAAAGAACACTTTGGTGTAATGGCCAAGTTTTCAAACACTATAAACATATTGACACAAATTAAAAACCTAAATATGTACTTTATGTAAACCATGGGTTACTACAGTTTTGTCCTTTAGCTGGACTGCCCTCCACACACGGATCACTTTCTATTCCAGGCGTGAGGATCCCAGTGTTAACTGTTAACCCCTGCACTTTACCCACGAGTTGCGATAAGCCCGGATTCGGTCAGCGGCTCAGCTACATTTGGCTTATTCCTCTCCTCTCCGGTGGACACAAAACAAACAGCGACAGGGTGTCCATTCGGCCCCTTCGGGCATAAACCCAAATGACCGCAGTGTGTGAAGCGAACTCAAGTACAAGTATGCAAGGACACGGGACAGGAGCCAGTTAAAATAACCCACTGCTGCCCATATCAGGATTTTTACTTTTCCTTTTGGCCCGTATGTTCTCTGAGCCCTAATCTGAAGAAGTGTTATGGTTACAGAGGGATGATTTAAAGGCCACTTATTATTAGGTGTGTATCTACTTAATGCATATTGTATGTTATACACAAATTACATTACATCCTAAATTATTTGGGACTTGTAGAAAGACATGTTCTAAAATACTTGACATATAGAAATGAACAAAAATAAATTTGTACGAAAACGTTACCATTCAGCTCTACAATCTGGAGAAGAACTACTGTTAACCAAAGGCACCGGTTACCTAACAAAATCAGAACTACCTCGTACACACAAGAGTGCGGCAGATTCAGCTTGTCCCCACACACACACACACACACACACACACACGGCTCGGTTACTGAGTTCGCCAGGGGGGCTCGCAGCACATTTGCACAATTTAAGCCGGTTACGAAATTATCTTAACTCTAAACCTCTTTTGCAAAGTTTTGCAAGCGTCAGGCATAAAAAGCTAACCGTTTTGTCTGACAGTGCGTTAATAAGTGGAGCAGATGTCACAAATGACTTGGGCACAGTAAAAGTTTGCCTAAGCTGCAAAGTTGCCAGCCAAGAATAGCAAACTCAAAATAAACAGGCAACGTCCTCGGGCAGAACACAGTGCCCGTTAACCGGCCAGTCGGAGCACAAATACACAAACAAACAAACACGGGCAAACTCTTTCTCTTTATAGTTTAAAGACGGGTGAACTTGCCAGCAGGCGGAGAAAGCACTCACAGCTGCCGGAACAGGATAGGAAAAATCAGGAGACCGATCAGGTAACGTTAGAAGTCCCCCGGCCACACGGGGTGAAAACTTTATCAACTATTCACAAACTCTTCACTCCTAACGCTCTCTCAGCACGCACAGCACCGAAACTACGCTAAAAGTCTCTGAACTTTCAAAGCCGTTGTTACCTTCGTCAGGTTTGTGGTTTATATGATTTGTCGTCAAAATATTCCGATTTCTCACGCCGCGGTGCTCCGCCATCTTGTTCTGTTAAAGTATCCAGCGGTCCGTCTTCACTTTATCAGAGCTGAGAGGAGGCGGGCCGCGTGGTCTTAGTGCCCGCCCCACACCTCATACTGCAGCACACACACCACTCAGACACAACATTCAAGTTTAACTCCATATTAAAGTCTATGTATTTGAATGCAGTGCAATTAAAGTCCCCGTTGGTGTAATGGCCAGGCGTCCCAATACTTTTGTCCATATAGTGTAGCTCCTTGTTGTGGCAAGGACTTCACAACATCTTTGAAGGTGTGTTGTGGTATCTGCCATCAGTTCCTTTAAGCCCTGTAATTTGTGATGTGGGACCTCCATGAATTAGACCAGTTTGTCCAGCACATTCCACAGATGCTACATCTGATTAAGTCCTGAGGAATTTTGAGGCCAAGTGGGAACAAGGAACTTCTCATGTTCCTCAAACTGTTATGTTTAGATAAGTCAAAGTCACATACACTTGAATTGTAAGACCTGAGGCTTCCCAGCAGAACATTGCCCAGAGCGTCACACTACCTCCCCTAGCTTGTCTTATTTTTGTGGTGCATACTGGTGCCAACTCTTACCCAGGTGAGTGGCCCTCACACACACAGCCCCTTTTTTTTAGGAAATGTGATTCATCAGACCAGACCATTTCTTTCACTGCATCTGAAGACACCCACTGTAGGCACATTCAGCAATGGACATGGGTCAGTTTAGAGACTGTCATTCTTTGGACTACTTTTGGTGGGTACTAACTATATAAGATCTGCTGTTTTGGAGATGGTCTGACCTAGTCTTCTGGTCATCACTATGTGACCCTTTGAGAATCACTCAGATCCTTACGCTTGCCTATTTTCTCTGCCTCCAACACATCAGCTTCAAGAACTAACTGTTCACTTGCTGCCTAATATATTCCACTCACAGTCATGTGCCATTACCAGTGGTTTTAATGTTGTTTAAGTGGTTTTAAGGCTGATATGGCCTAAAGAAAAGACATTTCTTCTACTTCGTGACCTCAGCTACTTTAACACACACTAGTAGCTAACACAGCATGACACAGACATTCAGTAGCTCACACACACAGCTTGTATAATCTCCATAAAAAGTATTGTATTGTGCCCTCATGAGCCTAAGGTCACCATGTCCAGTGTCAAATCAGTGTCGGTTTGAGAGGAATAAAGCACTGAGCTGTGATCCAGAACTAATCATCCACCTGACCTCACTAACGCCCTTGTGGCTGAATGCAATAACATTTTCCCAGCAATGCTCAAATGCAGATTCCCCAAGAGAAGAGGCTGAGTGCAATAATGGGGTGACCTATTAATACGCTTGGTTTCAAAAGGAATGTTTGACAAGCAGGCATCTACAAATCTTTGAACATATATTGTATATCAAACTGATATATGCAATCTAATCAAAACAGACAAAAACATGTACCAAAAATATGCTCCTGGAATCATATTATTATGATTGATATTATGGCAAATATTTATAATCTGTGTAACAATTCATTTTATGGTTTAGGAACACTGGCTGTGAATTTAAGACTACAGCCTGGTAGGCTTAGATACTGAACCCACTAAAATATAGGTTAGCAAGATGCTAAAAGAAGAACCCGCAGAGACATTGCAATCTGGGCCTCGATAGGCCTACTTCGTCCATCCGCACTCTCTCTGTTTATTTTTCTGCAGGTCAAACACTCTTTTTGGCTGCACATCCACAGATGTTGCAACACAGTACATACAAACTAGAGCTGAACTTTTCTAACCTGTGTTTTGTGTTTTTTTTTTATTATTATTCCATTTGATTACGGATATAAACACATACTATCAGTAATATTACTAATATTGTTTATGATTTATAGATAAATAGCACTAATGATTAATGCACCCTGTGTTGTGTGTGTGCGTGCATCCCAATGGTGTTACAAAATGAATGTGAGTCCTATCAGTTCAGTCTGATCAGTTAACTCACAGTAATAATCCAGCAATATTTATGGGACCATAATGGCCCACAAAAATATGTGCTTAGCACAGAGCAGAGATACAGACTGCAGTACTATCATTTTATTTTCTGTGCTCTTGGCACAACTGGCACATTGGCACAAAGTAATATTGGCATACTCCGTATAAATCCTCTGTGGAAAACAAGTACATTGCACCACATGTGGTACTTGTGACACTGGGAAGATTTGTCTGTATAAGTATAGTGTAATATAAATGAAAAAAAGCATTTTTATCTATTGTTATTTGTAATGCTCGCAACAGGCAGCAGTAACGTGAGTACTTGTGAACTACACTAGTCAGAAGTTTTAGAACACTAATTTTTCCTTCTTTTTTTTTTATTGAAAATCAAGCAGTTCAATGCCTTATTGTACTCTGAAATGAAAGCATAGAATAATAAATCACTGAAGTTAAAAAAGGAAATCATGGAATCCATGTACAAACCAAAATGTATTCGAAACTTTTGACTAGCCAGACTGGTCACTTTTCACAGATATGAAGCTGAGCACACTCTCAGGGCATTCTTTCTACAATGGAAATCAAATACTCTGCAGAAAGTTATTCCCAAACCTGTTGCAGAAGCTCCCATAATTGTGTGGCACTTGTAAGTTGCTTTGCTTTCACTCTGCTGTCCCGTTAATCTGAAACTAGCTTGATGGGGATTAAGTCTGGAGATAGTGCTGGCCACTACATGTTTTTAAGTTTACCATCTTGTTTTTTTCCCCTAAGGCTCTAGCATAACTTTTCATGTGTGCCTTCTCTACGCCACACCTCGCAGAGGTATCAGTAAAAGCAGGCTATCACTTGGATCCCAGCGTTAATCTCTATATGCATACAAAGAAGCCTATATGCTGGTTTGAATATACATTGATAACATACTGTTCAGGTCATTTCAGCTTTCAACAATGTGCTAATAAATGATTACAGTATACCACAATGTCTTAAAGGATAATAGTAATTAAATAATTAATACTTCTTAATAATATACTTCTTGGCTCGCAAGTGATATTGTAAATTTTAATGTATTATCTTTATATATTCTTGAGTATAAGAGAAATAATCTAAATTTAAATTTCAGTTGCCCCCAGAACGATGATCACGGGCGAGTGAAAACAAACCGCTTGGTAATTATTCAAGAAGAGTTACGTTTGATTTGCTTCTGTCACTCAACGGCGAGGCCTATTCGTCCAACTCGCCCACTTTTGCTGTATTTGAAGTTGATACATCACTTTTTCAGTACAAAGGGTTGGATCTGAAATGGAGCCTTACCTGCTGTAAAGTGTTCTATGTGAGCCTAAATGAGGGTGAGATAAAGCCTCATGAAGCATCGAACCACTTGCGCCAGTTGGTTCGAGAAATGGTTCTTATAACTCCATGCGCGCACGACACCAACTACTGGCCAGGTTTATAATTACAAAACATGTATGACCAAATAATTGCTCTACATAAATGATCACATATGTGTATAATAAAATACGGTTTGAGTGGATTCCATGTGTAAATCTTTTTACAAAATGGTAGTATCATATGATATGGCAAGTTATATGCTTGTGTAGCTTGGACAATGATGTACAGAACATTATTTTTATTTAGAAATAACAACTTCTCAACAGTTTTTGGTTTTAAGCGATTCCTTTTTTTGACACAGCCTCTCTGGCCTTTGAAAACACCCTTTTACATGGCACGGAGGATGCTGGTGTGCACAAAAACAAGCAAGATTATACAAATTGGGGTACAGAAAATGTTGCCTATCCCAGTACTCCAGAGGGTTTTCAGCCTGCTTATATTTGGCTCTGAAAGTTAGCGCTGGACCTCGACGGTGGCATCTACTGTTACATTCTGAGTCTTCCGTGCCTCCATGACGCTGGTGTCTAACGATACCACAGATGGCTACCTAAGAGGAAACCACAGATCATGGTAGTAAGTGCTATAATAGGAATAATTGATTGCACTCATTTGTTTCATGCATACACCCATACGTACCTGCCCTGTAGGGAGAACATAATTGAGATTCGGTTTGGACACAAATGTCCTGAATCCAACATCATCCACAATACTGAAGGGCTGTGTCCTTCACTATCATGGAGACGAGGGCTTCATCCATCTCTTGTTTTCTGGTGGCAGGTTAAAAGAGAACAAATACAGTGTTTTTTTGCACAATAAACAAAAGTCATCATGGAAAATATGTTATAGTGCATTTGTAGTTTTGTAATTACATACCATGTCTGGGTGAAGCTCAAGTTTCCTCCTTATTCTCATAAAGGCTCGGTAATGCCTTGGCAGAGATTTGTTGTTATTGTACCCCAACTCCTTAGAACACAATGCCCCCTCCATTACTCTGGGACACAGTCAAGCGGGAATAGAAAAGGGTCTTTCCCAAACTGTGTCCACACAGGTGGAAGCATGGCGCTGTCTGAAATGTGTTGATATGCTGAAGCAGTAGGATTCACTGGAAGTAAAGGCCTAGCCCAAATCTTGTGAAACAGGTGTTCCAATACTTTTGTCCATGTAGCGTATCATGCCCTGTTGGGGACCAGAAGACCTACGGAGTGTACTACAGTACTACAGAGGGAGTAAGGAGCCATTTGAGATGCTGCCGTGGACGCGTAATGATGACAGTATATTTTGTCACACGTTCAAAGTCTCGTGTGTTAAAAGTTTCAGGGAAACGGGGAGATATTTGACTGACCACAGAAAACTGATCGTATGTTCAGGGCGGATTTTCAGCCGCCATGTGTGAGGTGAAGAAGGAAACGCTCAGCCTGGGGTCCGGGCAGCACTCTGTTGAGAAGTGGACACTGCGATCAAAAAGTGTCAGTGTGGAAATAATTTCTTTAGGTGCTGTCATAACGTCCATCAGAACACTGGACCGGAATGGACTGAGTGCAGATATAGTGTTGGGCTTCGATGATCTGGAAAGTAAGTTCTCCACTCATTCCTCGCCGAATGAGTGTTTGGTGGGTCCTTGAAAGATTACCTTTCACATACACTATATGGACAAGTCAAGTAGTTTTTTGTTATTTCATCCATATACACACAGCACGCTGTGAAAGGAAACTACGTGCCTCCAGGACCATGGTGCAACACAAGAACAGAACAGAACCAAGCACCACAAGTGCAGACAGGGCAAAAGTGTGCAAGCAAAACACTAACAGAGTAACAGTGCAATTGTACAAGACAAGCCAACATTTAGTGTAATTTACAGCCTGGATAAATACAGTTTTCTAGCAGCAAAGCAGAAGTTACATGTGCAAAAATGCAGAACAGCAATAAATATGCTTGTGCAAACCAATGACTTTAATGACACTGCATTAAACGGCCTCTTGGAAGGCTTTCCACAAGATTTTGGAGAGTTTCGGTGGGAATTTGTGCCCATTTATTCTGTAGAGCATTTAGAAGGTAGCATGACGTTGTCCAAAGTCTCTTGTTATGCTGAAGCATTATGTAATTATGAGGCGTGTCCCAATACTTCTGTCCATGTAGTGTAGATTGTCTGACCTGCACTTCTCAAAAAAATCATCCTTAAAAAGCTTCATTTGTGGCACTCTGTAAAGACTGTTACTATATTACTCTTAGTATGAAATTACCCCCCTCCAGGTACCATCACCCGTATATTGCTTTTAGTAGTTAGACAGATTTGAATATGGCACATGAATAAATATTAAATAAATTCACAGGTTACCTGACCAATCCACGCTACTTTGGAGCTGTGGTGGGACGAGTTGCTAACCGTATTGCCAAGGGTCAGTTTGTTATTGAGGGTAAAGTATATAATCTGGCCGTCAATAATGGACCCAATGCCCTGCATGGTGGCCTCAAGGGCTTTAATAAGGTCAGTAAAACACGGTATAAATGTATGTTTGAGGAAATGATTAACCCAAATGATTACAAACCAATTTGTGGAACTATGTCTTGGATTATTTATGTACACTGCTGGCTGGATTAGTTGCATTAATTTGTAAAAAATGGCAAAGACAGTTAAAGCCCTCACCCTCTGGAACTTGGGTTGTGTTTTCTGTCTAATATTTTGTCAGTTCGTGACTACCTTTGTGTAACTCAGTTTAGAGTTAACACCTTAACACTGGTCATTTTTGTGTACATACTGGCACCACAAGGGCTGCTCCTAGATCTTACATTTATTTATCTGTTTATTTTTTTATGCGTTTTCATGACTAAGTGTGTGCATTGTACTGTCTGGTGCAACCGCATTTCAGCCTTATGTTAAATAAAACTGTAATTATAAATAGATCGTTGTTTCATGAATTGACCAAGTTTTGTAAGTGGAAGTTCCAGTATGTCTTTGTATTCATATAGGCTGTGTGGACCTGCGAGGCTGTGGATAATGGAGTCAGACTGAGCCACTTTAGCCCTGATAGGGATGAAGGATACCCTGGCAACCTGAAGACTTCTACTACCTATACTCTGAAGGAGAATACACTGAGTGTGCAGTACCATGCCCAGACTGACCAAACTACACCCGTCAACCTGACCAACCACTCATACTTCAATCTGGCTGGACAGGTGAGACTGGACTCTCAAATTTATACAGAACCATTGGTGAACGTGGTGAACAAGTGGTGAAAAAGGTCATAGCTGCAGCAACACAGTTGCACAAGGAAATGTCGGGGACAGTGTAAGGAATTGAACAGTGGCATGGTTTGTGGTTCTATTCCAGTGCCATTGTGTCAAAGCTGACGTTCTGCACTTGAGTCTCACGTCTCATTATTAAATATCAGAAGTATTGGACCAAAATAGCAATAATGATCACAATGTACTTACTATAAGACTGTCATATATACAGACTTAAACTAGTTGCTAAAAGATAATAGATTTAAAAGGAGCACTTGTTTGAACAGTTATGACATTTGTCCCTAATTTTTTATAGGGCACACCAGACATTTATGACCATGAGGTGACCATCTCAGCTGAAGCCTACCTGCCTGTGGATGACACCATGATTCCAACTGGTAACTTATTATAATTATTATTATTTAAATTATTATTCAGGATACAGTAAACCCCTGACATTCGCAGTGGTAACATTCAAAGAGCACCCGCGAATTGTGAAAAATGCACATTTGTAGTGTGGTAATAATAATTTCTTTTAAACTCAGCTTAATATATTACCTTAAAAATGCATACACTGAACTGCTGTAATAAAATCGACTGTCTAGACTGTACTGTAATTCATGCACAGGCGTTTTCTTTGGTATAAGCAGGTAAATACAGTAAAAATTTAATTTATAGAACAAATAAATTAAATTTTAATAAGAACAAAAAACACAAAAACACTCGAGACGGCTCTATGCCGGAAACTGCTCTGATGCGGGAATGCTGGACGGCAGCTGCCAGAGCAGCAAGGCGAAATGAATAACATTGGCTACATTCAAACCTGGTGCAGTGGTATTTCACCATGCCAAGATGCGTTTTCCTTGTGTTCTCTCAACAGTACCAAAAAATGTAGTTATTTTCTGTATGAAAATATAGCTGAATATACATTAATATTTATATTACAAAATTAGTCAATTATGTTTTTCTTAAAAATGTAGCACTAAAATGCCTATTGCCATGGAAAAAGCAAAAAAAAAAAAACAAATTTAGAGGATATTTGCATAATTTGCAGGAGTTTCCGTGAACAATTATTAGTCTGGTATCTGTGAATGACTGAAGCCACGAATTCTGAACTGTGAATTAGAGGGAGTTTACCGTATTTCAATATTATTCCCGGACTCATATAGATGCACTTCCTAGCAAAGGTCAGCTTTGCAATTATTTTTAGGAAATTAGTTTCCTAAATGAATGAGTTTTTCCTTCAAAGTGTAGAAGCTTTAAGAGCTTTTGAAGTCTTAGAGGCTTTGTGGTGAGCTGTGGATTGTGAAAATCACAAATTCATCTTCACAGGAGAGATTAGACCTGTAGAGAACTCACCTTTTGACCTCCGTCAGCCTGTTCTTCTTGGGTCTCGACTGAAGGAACTTCCTGGCCCTGGGTTTGATCACAACTTCTGCCTTTGGCTTGCAGGGCAGCCACATTTGGAGAAGAAATGTGCAAGGTAAGACCATGCCCTCTCTCAGTGCAAATTATTCAGCTTTTCCAACCAAGGAGCCAATTTCTAGTTGGTTCTTGATAACATATCCCTGTTGTTATTGTCTGACAATTGTCATTCGCTTTGTGAAGAGTGGTGCATCCCGGGTCTGGCCGTGTTCTGGAGGTGAGCACCACTCAGCCTGGCGTTCAGTTCTACACCTCCAACTTCCTGGATGGATCATTTAGAGGGAAAGAAGGGGCATCGTACCCCAAACACAGTGCTTTTTGTCTGGAGACTCAAAACTGGCCAGATGCTGTCAATCAGGTAATGATCAGAAAGGCAAAATTACTATAGTAAAAAAGGTAGTGCAACCTTCAACAGGCTGGAGCACAACTCCTCATACAAGCATGCTACAGTATACCAGGAAGAGTAATTTGGGCATTTTGTAGCAGGTTCTGTACATTTGGTCATTGAATGAATCAAACAATAGAGACATAAAACAGTTGAATTAATGCTACACTGTTCTCTGTGCAGCCCCTGTTTCCTGATGCCCTGCTGAGACCAGGAGAGGAGTACATGCACACTACATGCTTCACTTTCTCAGTGGCTTGAGACACACAAACACATAAGTTCATCATGAATTAAGAGTGCCAAGCTTGCAAAACTAGAGTCCATAGTTTAGTTCCAGTTCAAGTAAAACGTGCCTCACGAAATCAGAGCGTTAATCTCAGTCAGCAGGTTTTTCTCGTAAGGTTTAAGTACAGGTGAGCCTTCTGAGAAGAACAGACAAGTTAAATAAAACTTTTCTTTCATTTGTTGAAAATTCCAATCAGGTTTATGCTGTCAGTCAAAAGTATTTGCACACTATTTTAATTATTTTGGATAGTTGTTGAGTGAACAACTATAACTGAAAACAGTTCAAATACAATAGATTTCCTTCATTACATGGAATGAATATGTAACAATGGGTGTCTGACATCCTATTGCCTAATTGGGTGTGGTGAGAGTTCTATACTGTCCTGTACCTTTAAATGCACTAAATGCCATTAGTTGTCACTTAATAGCTTGTTAAATATCTAAAAGTTATCTGGTGATACACATTATATTAGGTGTCTATTTATAGGTCAGTAGTGGTAGAGAGAGGGGTAAAAGACACTTTTTGGTTAATAAAGGGACTCAAAATGGTGAACATACTATAAAGTGTATTTTTAGTAAATATTAAGTGAGCGCAGATGGTGTACAAATGTAGCATAAAATCCTGTTTATAAATTTATAAATGTCATTTCTATAGGACTCTATTAATTCATTATTCGTTCGTAACTAATAAAATGGTTGATTATCCAGTTCATTTCATTGTGCAAACCACATACACAGTCATTGTTCTTCCTTAATGATATTAAATCAAAAACTACACTGATGACATTTTCTTTGGCTTGTTTTATTCTTGTTATTCAGCTTCCATTTTGTATTCAACCAGGACATTCCAAATGTTTTTTTGGCAAAATAAATACAAGTTCATATGATTTGAGATTATGATCCTACATTCTTCACATGAATACACAGATGGTTCACCAGAACAAAGGAAAACATTCTTCATGCCTTACATGCTAAAGATATTTCATGCACATGCTTCACTAGCCAGTGCTTCTTATTACACTCCAGTAAGGCAGATAATATTCGCCCTTCACAGAATCCAATATGGACTCAGTCATATGTATATGCGTAAATCACACAAGCTGTGAAGCTCTTTTTTTCCATTTTTTTTCTCTTCTTTGGAAGAAACTGACATAACATCACAGAGACAATTCCAGTGTATCATATTACCAATGTACTTTTTCTGAATTGCTCTGTGATTGATCATATTCAAGTATATGAATTCTTTTGAAAAAGTATGACAGCAGTGTTTGCATAGAAACAATTCATGTTTATGTTAAGAAACCGTTAAACTGTAAAATAAAATAAGTGTACCAGCTGAATATGGCTGAAGATAGACAATCATGCAAAAATGACACTTCAAGTATGTGTGGGTGCTGAGAATATGTTACTGGGTTGAGATAACAGACACGATAGTTTGTATAATGCGGGAGCCTCTCGGGCAGGTGATCAGGTCCATGCTAGGGTTCTTGATCTTCTCCTCTAGGAGCTGATCCAGTTCCCAACGCAGCTCCTTCACCAGCTCAGCCACCTACACACAATATTCATTCAGATCTAATATAAACTGATATGAATTTTACTACAATAATACAACAATAAACATTGCACATCAGAGTTCTTTCTGTAGCCATTTGTCCAACTTTTTTTTTTTTTTAACTGAAAATATAAACAAACTAGCTGCGTTTTATGTTATTTACATTTATGGAATGTAGCTGACCTACTCAAGTAGTCCACAAAATCAACAATGTCTGCTATGTATTTTCACAGAGAAGTGGATGAGTGTCACCTAAATATAGTATTTTAATTATTTGCAAAAATATATCAAAAATATAGCTACCAAAACACGATTTTAAATCACTTTTCTTGTTCATAATGGTTTATGTAAACACAATTAAAATGCACTGGATGGACAGACACTTTATATATATTAATAGATTTTTTTTTTTTTATCTAGATTAATCTCACTGTAATTTTGGAATTAATCTAGATTAATCTAGACTAAAATGGCTCATTTGAATTCTGCTGAAGGCATTCAGAATATGTGTGCTACCCAAATAATGACTAAAAGTAAGTCTT
>JBBJLR010000153.1:13595152-13610740 GCA_037577145.1 Brachypetersius gabonensis
ACACTACTGCGTTACAGCAAAAAGTAATACGTTACTGTAATACATTACTTTTGTAACGCATTACTCCCAACACTGGACAAGACATATTACAAAGTAGTTCAGGCATACCCAGTCATCCCACTGATCACTAGAACCTGACTCTTCTCCAGAGAGTCCAGAATGTTCTCTTTCTGTTCCCACACAGGCAGCTTGTGCCTCTGCTGCTGCATGGAGCCATAGCGCCTGGAAGACTGAAAGACATGCAAGGCAAAGTTATATAGACTGCCTTTGGAACTCTAAGGAGACAAAGAGTGATAGATGAGAGACATTTGCAAAGCTGTGTTACCGGCTTTCTCTTGAACTCCCTGCACAGCTTCTTGTTCTCCTGCAGCAATTCTTCATCTCGCATCGCGGCATTCTTACCAATCTTCTTCCTAAAGTTCACATAACTCTCATTCTCCACAGGAACGCATTCGTCGCCGTCTTCATCATATTCCTCACCTTCATCTTCTACGTCCTCTGTGTTGGGACACTCTGTCGAAGTAAACACCAAAAAGTCTTTCAAACAGGGTGTGAATACTGGTTGACAATTCCCTTTCATTACATTGAAACAATTTGCTTCATTTAAAGTTACATTATCAGAGGTGACAAAGACTTTCCAAAGTAGAGACTGGCTTTCTTTTGAGATAAACAATAACTTGGATAAAACATAGATACAATACCTTCTGTACATTTTACTCTGAGGCTGGTGCTCTCTGAAGCTGGTGTGTTCGTTGATCTGGATGTAGTTGTAGTGCAACTCGGTGTGCTGTTGGCTATGTTGCTCTTGGTGCTCCGGCTCTTCGTTGTGGTGACAGAAGGTGGAGCCAGCACGGGGGGTGGGGAGTTGTATTTGTGATGAGAAGTGGAAAGGAGCTCTCTGACTGGCCCATCTTCTTCAAGGCAGGAGATGAGGGTGTAGACCACTGGCTCACCCTCTTGTGCAGCTGCAAGTGACAGGCTGAAAAGATATTCTGTCACATTAAGACGCCCTGCTCCAGAAACTGCTTCATCAGTGGTACTGAAGGCAACGAACGGTGGCTGGTAGGGATAGACGCTACCTGGAGGAAAGCGGACCTCCAGCTGGTAAACAGGGGGTTCGAAACTGCTAAAACCAGGCCTGCTGGGTCCATATGAGTCTTTGTGGTCACTGGACTCTTTTTGATGTTTGAACTTGCAGCGGGTTCCAAACTTACATCCTGAACCTTTCAGGTAGAACTTACACAACTGTGTAGATGAAGATCCTGTTGGGTGTCTACCGTTGTTTGACTGAGAAGACCTCTTTTGGCTTTCAGTAAACCACAGAAGATCCAGGTCAATAGTCCAGACACGGTCGATGATTCGTTCTGTGAAGCGCTCACCATAGATTGCAGTTAAAGCAAGAGCTTCCTCCTGGCGAAGGGCCGCACATTCCTCTCGTGAGGGAGGGTCAGGGACCTGAGGGGCGAGGGCAGAGGAACCAAAACGCTCAGCGAATACCTGAGAGAGGAGGAACTCTAGTGTCATTCCCACTTCACCCCGTCCGCCGTCCGGTCCCACTTCTAGGGCTTGCCTGCTCCGATCGCGGTCAAAGCCATACCTACGACAAGTAAATGTAAAAATTATCATATATCATATAAAATATTTAACAGAACAATACTATGAGTGTCCATAACTGTTCACTGCTTAACTTTACTGGTTTCCTTAAGTGAAAGGAAAGGTTTGGTGAAAAGTTTTCAGCCCTCTATACACACTAATTCCTTCCTACAGCCCTGGGGGCTAAGGCTAAGGCTAAGCCCCCCCTTGTCTTTCCGTCCTAGTGACGTCCCTGTTTCACAGTAGGTATACATCCGTGCTAAAATATCAAGGTGAAAGTCATCATAGCTTGCATAGTATAGACCCAGCTCCCGACCCAACTTTGTGAATTGATTAACGGCGATATTTTTTTTATTGCCCGATAAGAGTCTCACATTAACGCCGATAACGACCCACCACTATTACATACATTAACCCAGACATCTCAATCTGAGTAGGAGTGAGGCCAAAGTAGTGAAGATGACTGTAGATTAGTGTTTCCTCTCACAAAACACTCATGATGATCTTTCTAATTAGCTGACGAGTAAAGGCAGATGTGTTTAATAAGGCAGAACGCTGTGACCCAGGAAGACTGGAGTCTGAGACATGAGTTCTCCCCTGTTCCCAAGCACACAGCCTGTTAAAATAATGTGTACTGATCATTATTTTCACATTTAATCATGTTATTGTTTTTTAAAAGGCAAATACATAAAACACACTTAGCAATAATGAACTGCAGATAGTCCAAAAAGCTTAAATGTAACAAGGCAAAAATACATCTAAATGCGTGTGTCCATGAAGCTCTGTAGGACCTGCAGTATAAATGACACATTGTCTTCATGCAAACTATCAAATAACAACAGTTAATAGAAAAAAGGAGGTCAGTTTTAATAATAGTCATAACAGTGATGCAATGCTGTCATGAAGTGGCTAAAATATAAAACTTGTACTGTATAGTTGATTGGAAACTGGTGATGCTGTACAAACTTGATGGACCAAATTCTACAAATCCTACAGTATAAAACACCTCATGAAACAATGGAAGCACAGAAATATTGAGTACCTGCTGAGAGTGCCTAAAGCAAACAGGGAAACAACCGGCTCTGGTTTGGCATGTGTCTCTTCTTTATAATCTTCTTCATACACGCCATCCTCTGCACAATCTACTCCATCATCATGAGTGCTCCAGAACTGACCTTCCTCACGAGGGTCCAGCTCATCATACTCCTCTTCCTCCTCCTCTGCCTCAAAGTCTGAGCCGCTTGGTTCAAAAAGCAAATACACAGTTTGATTAACCGAGTTATTGACAAATAACACAGAGACAAATATGCTGTCAAATAGACTGCAGCAGCTGGAGGCCTAGGGGTAAGGGAGTTGCCCCTGCGATTAGATTGTGGGTTCAAATCCCAGGACTGCAAGTGGCATCACTGAGGCACCCTTGAAAAAAATACTCTCCACACACTGGTGACTGCCCACTGCTTCACTAGGTGAATGGGTTAAAAGTGGAGAAAGAATTTCACATTGTTCACACTGTGTGGTGTGGTGACGCGTGACTGTAAGGGGGCACTTTACTTTATAATGAGGACTACGTTGAAGGTCCCAAGCTGGTACTATATGTCGACAGATGTTTAAGTTAAACTTTTTTACACACTAACCTGTTTGGAGTGGTGTACTCCTGACTCTGAAGTTCTCTCAGTAATTCCTTTACTTGTAGCTGGTTTTCTGACGTCATGTGTATCTTCTGTAAAGGAAGATGAACCTGCTCTGGTCTAACTCGATCTCGCCGTTCCTCTCCTTGTCTTGGGGCACCTCTTCCATTATAAGAAAACTTGGGCAAACCCCGTCCTCGTCCCTGTCCCCTCCCTCTACCTCCGTCACGGCCAGCACCTTGAAAAGCTCCCCCTCCTCTGCTTTTGGTCTGTGGAGGTTTGTTGGAGCGACTTGGTCCAAGATTTAGACAGAAATCCTCATCATCATCCCAGCCACTGGCCCCCTTCCTTCCTCCTCCTCCTCCACCACCACCACCACCACCACCACCACCACCACCACCACCACCACCTCCTCCTCCTCCTCCTCTTCCTCCTCTGGGCTTATTGAACCGTCCTCCACCCCGATTGGGTTTTCCTCTTTTCCTTGCGCTCATAACTTGCTGCTTTTTCTGAAAGGAAGGGGGGTAAACCAAGAGTCTCACACATATCCATTTGTAACAATTTGAAATAATAAGTACAGTTTTTAATATATATATATATAATTTAAACATTCGAGTATTCAAAAAGCAGTAACACAAAGTGTTTTATAATAATATTGCAATGATATTTCTTCTTTATATTAAGTCTACTACCAAATATGAATATAGGAAAATGAAAATGAAGTGCAGTGTGTGTTTTTTCTATAGACTTTAATATGCAGTTGGTCCCCTCTTTGCAGCTAAAATAGCTTCCACTCAAAATCTTTCCACAAGATTTTGGAGTTTCTGTTGGAATTTGTGCCCATTCATTCTGTAGAACATTTATAAGGTCATGCACTGATGTTGGACAAGAAGGCCTGGTTCTTCCACACTGAACTCATTCAGCCATGTATTTATGGATCTTGCTTTGTGCACTGGGACACAGATATGCTGGAAAAGAAAATAGTTTTCCCCAAACTGTGTCCACAAAGTTGGAAGCATGGTGCTGTCCAAAATGGCTTGGTATGCTGAAGCATGAATATTCACCTTTAGTGGAAGTAAGGAGTCCAGCCCAAACCCTGAAAAGCAGATGTCCCAATACTTCTGTCCATATAGTGTATATATGGTAGAAACTGTCATTAAAGCAGGTATTCTAGCAGAACTAGCACTTTAAAGAACGAGGTAGGTCAGCTACAGATCCACAGAGCCAGATGGTCTACTTTTTAGTTATTGTTTTGTCAGAACGGTCAAAATGTCTCACTGACAATTCATTTCTACTTAAATTGAATTTTATGAGAGTAATTAGCGAGATAGTTAGCACAGGGGCTAAAGGATGGTTTGACAGCGAAGCCCTTTTCCATCAGGTACCACTGACTGTGGAGATCCAGGTGTAGAAGTGACATTTGCTCTATAGAAATGAACAGACTTTTTAAAAAAAAAAAATCACTCACAACTCATCAGTTTAAAGTGTAGATCTGGACCGCGGTCAGCTGAGATCGGTCTGAAAGTAAAGGCAGGATGTGTTTAATTCACATCATTTAGTGCCTGTGTCGACTCACACGTTTCAAGTTAAAAGTCACGGACCGTTCTTTCAAGTTCAGTATGTTTTGTATGACTTTTTGTTTAGAAATGTAATTTAGAGCAAAATTATTTTTGATTTAATTTTATAAAATATATTTATTTATTTATTATTTTCACATACATACCGACAAACTATGTTTATATTGTGCTGTATATTTTATTCTATTGGTTGAGGTTAATTTGCTGCTTCAACTTTCTTCTCCTGTTCTGTCCATATTGCTGCCGTAACGATGTAAATACGGGGTTTATCTTACAGACTAGGGCTGAATCTGAAATGACTCCCCGTTCCCACTCCCCCATTCCCTTCCCCAAACAGAGGTGTCCTAATACTTTTGTCCATTATAGAGTGGGAAAAAGCTGTTCTGTATGCGTTTCGGTGTTGCATGGTGGTTTCTCCTGAAGAGCCAATGCTCTCCACCCACTGCTGTTTTTAAAATAAAGGTCATCAGGCTACAGAAACACAGCAACCCAGGCAGAGCTGGTCAGCCTTCACCAGAGCACTAAATTAACTAACCAGCAGAGCTATGAGTAGGTCAAACACTCTGGGCAAAGGTAATGTTCACAAATATTTCTTTAAGTGAAATTACTCTGTTGTTTGGAAGTTTGTACTTGAGTTTACTAGTTAGCAGCTTGCCAGCTAACTGCTATTACACTCTGTATCTCTCTTTTTTATGTTTGTGTTGTAAGATTTATAACATTCCTTTTAACTATGAGTGTCACCTAGCAAGCCTGTTGTATCAAAAATATCTAAGACACACGGCAAAATGAAGCAAGTTGCGAATACTAGTTGCGTTACTTAACCTTAGCTACCTCCTTTAGCTGTAGCCAAGAGGGGCACTGAGCACATGACCCACTAAGACCTAACGTTAATAACTAGGACATGTTCTTCTGATCTAAAGAATTCCGTTTGGATTTCAATGTTAACATGAATGGAGTCCAGTAAGTGTGATAACTGTGTGAGAGACTGTATCTGCATCTCGTTGCTCACCTAACCTGGTTCTAAAATGAAATCTCATATTGGTATCTCTTTTTTGTTTGTTTGTTTGTTGCAACAGCTGAGCTGATAACAGCTCTCTCCGTCACTACTGGGGCTGCAGCGGTGGGATTTTTAGTCTACAAAACATTTTTCTCCAAAGCCAAATGCGTTAAACCAAAGGTGAACCTGGATCTCCAGAAAGACAACCCCAAAGTGGTGCATGCGTTCGACATCGAGGACCTTGGTGATAAAGCAGTGTACTGTAGATGCTGGAGGTCTAAAAAGGTAAGATGTAATTAACACTGATAGAATTCTTCTAATGAGAAAGTCTGTTTGATTATAAAGGCGTTCTTGTAATACACAGCAGCAAAATGCCATAACTATAATATGTACATATACATTGTATGTGAGCTGAAGAGGAGACCATTTGAAGGAGGCGGTGTTACAACAATGTGGTGCTATCTCAGGGTTTCTGAGGACTTTTATGCATAGTCATGCTGACCCCAGTCCACAGCTGAAGGTGTTTACAGTAGGCACATGAGCATCAGAAATGGACCATAGAGCAGTTTAATAAGATGGCCACTCAATTGTGGGGTTTTGTTGTTTTTTTTTTTTTCTCCTTTCAAAATGTTATGTAGCCCTGGCAAAGGCTCTGTGCTGTTCTCTGCAATGTTTTGCTGGGAAACCTAGTGTTTACTTGTCCTGCAGATTCCCCAGATCTCAATCTGTGGGATGTGCTGGTCAGTCTAGTCAAATCCATTAAAGCCCTGCATCACAACTGACAACAGGATCTGCTGCTAATGTCATGGTGCCATCACCACAGCACACCTTCAGAAGTCCTTGGTTTTAATGTACTGGTTTATTTGTTTTCCGTCTCAGCTAATTGTGTTTTACCTTTTAATTTCATAATTGCATGTTAAAAGAATTTTTAAGGACACAAATATTAACCACTTGTTCCAAGGAAGGCAAGAAGGCACAGCTGTAATTAAATGTTTTAATGTGTTTGTCTTGCAGTTCCCGTACTGTGATGGTGCCCATGCGAAACACAATCAGGAGACAGGAGACAACGTAGGACCCTTGATTATAAAGCGCAAGGAGGCCTAAGTGAGAGCAGTCACGTACTCGGGGTCGCCGCTGTTCATGGATGCACAGCAGTCTCTGCTCATTAAAAGTGTGAGAGTGAGATTAGTACATATTTGCCTCCCATGTGCTTCTGAGCTGATAGGAGTTTTGTGTGTGTGTGGCTTACTTGTGCCCCTCGAGTGTGAGCTTCTTAACACATTAAGAAGTTAACCTTTTGTCGAACCTGTCTTCCGTCATGCTTCCCCGTGTAGTTTTATGCATATATCAACATGTGAGTTGTTTGTTTTGAACAATGAGGATTACATTCAACAGTTGAATACCTGTTTCATTCGAGTGCATTAGTGCTTCTATTATGAACTGTTTTTTTTTTTCTGGGATCACTGCACAGTACCAGTGTCCTTTTTCCAGCTGTTGTCTGGAATATGTTCTCGCCGATGAGCTTAAAGATGAGGTACTTTAACTGTTATGGACAAAAGCACTTAATGGAGATCTTTAGAAAACGGTCTACCTTTAAAAGCCATAGAAACATTTAAACAAATTACTGAGCTTCATCTTGAAAAGCCCTTAATGGAGATCTTTAGAAAATGGTCCACATTTAAAAGCCCTAGAAACATTTAAACAAATTACTGAACTCAGTCTTGAGTGTGAAGATTTTAAAACTTGATTATTTCCAACAGTAAAATCGAATGGAATGTGGTTGTGTTGGTTCTGATAGGAATCATAGTTCTGTGCAAAAGATCTCAAGGGGAAAAAGCTAAACGAACAAATTCACCCAAATACAAAATGGGTTTTTAAAGCTGATTCAGTACAGGGTTCAAACCATGTTTCAGGTTAAACCCAAGTCAGAAAACGAGCTTAGGACAAATGGAGCTGAGCACTGAATACTTCTAGAAACACTCATTGTTTTCTATTGTTGGCTGATCATATTTAGATTAAAGTATATGATTGTTCCACAGATCAGAGTTGAAATATCTGCTTAGGTCATGATTGATTATTGTTTGGAAGGACAAAGGAAACCTGATTTGTCTGCGAGAGAAAAGCCGAAGAGAGATGTGACCTGCGCTTTTGATTTTTTTTTTTATTATAATTTTTTTTTTTTAAACCAACACAAGTCTTTGATGCAATACTGTTAAAATCAACTAGTCCCAACTCCTGTGATCCAGTGTTGCCAATAAAGATTCACATGTGACCTTAAATAGTAATGCTAGTGTAAATGTGTTCTGAAATGACTGTGCAATGTGTATGAAATCTATATTTGAGGCCATATCACTACATGGTAAACACATTGGTTGATGCTTGACTTTTCTCTGACAGAAATGATTGTATGATATTTGACAGACTGTGTAAATACCTGGGATTTACCAGTAAACTCTGTTTTCCCCTTTTTTATGATTTGGTACTTGGTGTAGTAGCTGAAATGTGGTAGGTTCTTCTGTACTATAGTCATTCTCACATTGTTGTTGAGCTAAATCCAAAATACCTCCATATGACAGTTTTTTTTTTCTGTAATTACATTTTGTCAACAATAAATCTGTCAGTTCTGTCCACTACGAACGTCCGTGTGCCGGTGAGTCAATATTTCCAACACTGGAAAACAGTATTAACCTTTTCTAGGAAAGCAGTGATGGCCTGCCAATAAACAAACAAACCTGAAGGTAAAGTCTAGTGTGTTTAAAGGGCCCTTTGCTGTCAACTCGAAGTATGTCAATCTACTGTCAATCACATTTGTGTTCACTAATTTGTTTATTTTTATGAAGCTAGTTATTTCTGTAAGTCTGTGTCATGTAGGTTATGAATCTCTATACAAGCTTATGTCCTTGTAAACCATTCATTCTATGGTACTGAAGAGCAAAGCAGACTAAACCCTTCAGATAGTGTTTATTAGTAGTACATCAGATATGAAATGTGAAGCTTGACCATATGAATTGTTGCTGGTAATGCTTTAAAAAACTTGCTTAATTTGGAAATGAGTATTAAGGATCTCTTGCATTCTTAGTCTAATTAAGCCACTGTATACAGCTGTAGAACAATTAGAGGTAAGGCTTCAAATCTGATGTTCTTTTTAATTTACCACCTGAACAGAAAACCCCAGAGAACATTTTAATAGACATCAGACCTTCATTTAAATTTGAATGATAAATGTTATGGGAATAGATTATGGGGCTTACTGCAGTCAACCGTGTCTAATAGCAATTTTAGGATTCTTCTGTCTTTATTCTATGTACTTTTGGAACTTGGGTCAGAATAAAATAAGGTCAGAAATGTTAGATTTTAAAACAAAAAAGATAAATGTGGTGTTTGTGTACATGCATATAGACTTATGTCTAAAGATGTGAATAGAAGTGGATGTACATCTATATTCTAAAATTGATGATCAAAACCTTAAAACGATAGAATTACGTAGAATAAAGCAAGATTTTACAAGAGATAAGCTTATGGTTACGTATGGTTATTGCCCCTAATACATTAAAAAAAATGTTTGGTATTTTTTCTCTAGTTAGTATTGTAATAGACATTAGACCTTTATTCAAATTTGGAATATATTAAGGGTGCTTACTGCAGTCAACCATGTCAAATAGCAATTAAAGGTTTGTTCTATTCTTATTCTGTAATTCAGGAGCTATAAAATAAGGAAAAAAAAAATATATATATATATACACATATGTATATATAGTTACATATGTTGTACATATATATATATATATATATACCATACCATACCATATTAAAGTTCCATAATAATAATGATAAAATAACTAATAATAATAGTAATGTTTTTTAAGTATTCAGTATTTTACAAGAACCGTGCACGTGCGCTTATAGTTCTGATGTTATTGTGGGATCCCACATTTAATAAATGAGTAATAAATGAATGTGAACCATGTTTTAGTTTCCTATCGTTTATATGTCCCCCCCCCCCCCCCCCCCGTCTTCAGCCGCACCTCCTGCGTAAATTGGTTCAGCACTGATGCCCACATCGATACTGTGTGCCATCGACGGCTCAGCGCTAGGTCCGGTAACGCTTCTTCTGTCCCGAATCTCACAAGGGGACGAAACCCCCCCCAAAAGAAAATACCTTCTGTTTTCAGCTATTAAACTGTAAATGGCACTATTCTGTGAACTGGACTCTGTGAAAGAGCTGCAGCTTTTCCGCCCTTGTTCTCCTGACAGCTGGTGAGAGCTGAGACTTCCTCCTCATGCACCTCATGTGAGCTCTGGGTCTCTTCAGCGGGGGCTCCATGAGGATCAACAGGAGCTTCAGTCTGATCCTGGAGAAGAAGACCGACCATGCACCTGGACCGAGGCTCTGAGTGGTGAAGGAGAGGAGAAGAAGACTGACATGAGTTTCTGAAAGAACTTAAAAGAGCATGATAGGTGTGGGTGGGTGGTTTCGAGGAACTGGGAGGTGGCCATTGGACTTTAGAGCTTGCTGCTGGTACTGCTTCTTCTGTGGGGATTCTGGCACATGGTCCATTTAGTGGTCCATATATTTGCTTGACCATCGTGTTTCTTCTCCTTGTCCTGGAACTGTTTGTAGCAGCAAGCTCTCAGCTGGAGAACGAATCTGTGGCATGACGGACAAACGTCAGCATGGCTGCAGGAGACCGAGAGGTACACTCATCTCTAGCTGTGGACAGACTGGAAGCGGACGGTCCTGTGGACGGTGTCCCGGGCCGAACCGAGTCCAGACCCAGTGGATGCGTCCCGCTGCCTCATCAGGTGGCTGGACACAAGCATGGCGTCGATAAAGTGGGTCAGTTCAGCCCCCCATCTCTGGCTAATCAGCTTTAAAGTAGGACTGTTCCAGGAACAGTGTTGCCAAAGTAGTCTAATGCTTAAAGTAATGTAACATTTAAAACCTGATCATTCTGTTTGAAACAGTTATACTTATTGATCATGATAATAATGGAAAAGAGTAATAAAGTAATTTGAAGATACAATTTGAAATTGTGTGACATACAGATACAAATATCTTGAAGAAGATACATGACTAACGATAATAATGAAAAGCGTAAATAAGCTAATATTACTAGTAAAAATAGTAATTATATACTACTGTATTGTACTGTATTGTTGGTAGGTGTG
Organism: Brachypetersius gabonensis; assembly: GCA_037577145.1. Lineage (NCBI taxonomy): Eukaryota > Metazoa > Chordata > Actinopteri > Characiformes > Alestidae > Brachypetersius > Brachypetersius gabonensis. Next base: position 13,606,117 of record JBBJLR010000153.1, read on the forward strand.
ATGGTCAGGTAGGTGTGGAGTTACTGTCTTGAAGGTGATGACACTCTGTTACATATTCAAGGGCGAGAGCTGCTGGAAAACTTCATTTTATTGTATGAGGTTTTATCAGATAATTTACATTTTTTCGCAGTAAGAGAGGAAGTGCAGCTCGGAAGTGACCACACACCCCCTCTGCTCTCTGGGCAGCCAGGATATTTTTTACACCTGCCAGTTTCATAATTGTGTAAAGATTTATTTACAGTCAACGAGACTTTTCTGCACTTTCTTATAAGTTCTACTGGAGTTCCGTAATTTTCATTTTTGGTCAGTTTTTAGTGTGTGAGTCCATAGCTGCTTTGACACAGTCTTTTTTTTTTTTACTGAAATTGCTCATTTCATAATTAAATATATATAATATTCATTATAGTAGTTATGCTCCTCTACCCCCATTTGCTTGGACTGATTATGAGGTCTTTTATTCCAGGCCTTTTCTTTAATTCTGTGAGGTGGGCGTGAGATACTTATAGATCGTATCTGAGTTAATGCATCACGTTCATTCAGACATAGAATAATCTCAGTCCATTTCGAAGAATGAGTGAGTTGTTTTCCCACTTGGGTGAGGGTCTGGGTGGGGCTCTGGTGCTTTTTTCCTATGCATGTCTTTTCTCAGCATCATCACTGTTGTTTTGTTGGTTGAAACTAAGGCTTAACAACTTTCACCTCCTTCACCTAAAAGCCAAGATATGCAGGAAAGTGAAAAGGCTTGCAGATACAGCGTGGGGTTGGGGGTGCTGCGTTTCCTGATGCCCTGTGAATGAGAATGCTGTGAGAGCTCTTTTTTTGGGTAGCTATCTGATTGTGGCCGTTCAACATTTAAATGTTTGAACAAGTAGCAGAAAAGGCCAAATATCAGCTTTGGGACCAGGATTAATCTGCATGCTTCACTTGGTTGCTTAATGAACTTCTCCGATCACCCCAAAAAGAAAGCAAAATTAGAAACAAGTTTTCCCCTTTTTGTTCATCGCATCCTTTATGTAGGTTTCATTCAGGTCCTCTGGAATTCCCAGTTAATGTCTACATTTTCTTTTCTTGTTTCATTCTGTTTCTTTTTACCGCTCAGATTTGAAATACAGTGTGATTATTCATCCATTATGTATCATGACAGCATGCCTTACATTTTTGTGTGGACAACACTATACAACACAAAGCCTCAGTGATACTGTCTATAATGTATTTATTTAGGGTTGTGCATGGGGAATTAAGCATTGCATAATATAGATAAGATTTATTCAGCATGAAGTGCTTGAACTGTTTGATGCAAACAAAAAATGTACCCAACATTTAAAAAAAAAGTATTAAACTATTTATTTCTTGCTTTTTTATTGTATGATATCATTCAGTTAGAGGGGTCTCTCTTTCGGTCTTATGTGAGCCGTTGTATAAATGGTCAGCTTGGTTGCATCAGTACAGTTTCTGATCCTGTGTTTGTGTGATTATCTTTTCAGGGATCCTTCAGCATCCTGATGGCACAGTGCTGAAAGAGCTGCAGCCTCCACCCAGAGGCCCTCGTGAAATGCACTTCTACAGACAGGTAACACATTTCACTGAAAAATGTATCAAGAGTCATATGGGTCTAAAAACACTGTATCAATCCTTAGTCACCTGATGGTATGTATTTTCTAAAGTACCATATGCTGTTTTCACACTTGAACTCAGGATGATGTCCAGAGAATCAGGTCCAGGAGTTGCCCTTTCACACATGTAATACACAGCACATTTCTCAGCTTCTGGAAAGGCTCTGTGTGGTTTTGACAAAGGGTGGCGTGTAGGTTGAGCGTGCAGGAGGCAGGTCATGATGCAGTTGCATATCCAGTTCATAATTTGATCATAAACAGAATTGGTTATTGGTTAATTTTTTTCTGAAGATTTCATCATTGGTGAGCAGCTGGATGGCCTAGTGGTTAGGCATTGGCTCTGCAATCAGAAGGTTGTGTGTTTGAATCTAAACTGCTAGTGTCACCACTGAGGTTTCCTTGAGCAAGGTACCGTTCCCCCACACACTGCTCCCTGGGCACCCCCCCCACTGGTGGCAGGCCACTGCTACACTTGGTGAATGCGGAGCAAGAATTTCACATTGTTCACGTTGTGCTGTGGTGTGTTCACACTTGACTATAAGGGTTAATAAATTCAATTTACTAACAAGTTTCTGAATCTCGTATTTGTGAAAATGACCCTTCTTCATCCTCGAATGTTTGTTTTCTTCTGGAATTGGCGTAGACACTTCATGAATACTCTCTTGCTTCGCTGTGAATTTTCCAGACAATGACCTGCTGTATTCACACATGAACTCAGTCTTTCATTGCAAAAAACTTTGTATTACAGAGTTGGAGAGGTAAAAGGGTAAAGTCCATTTAATGTCCGGTCTAACCCATAAAGCTCCTCTGGGTAATGTTTAGAAAAGTTACAGATTTCATGTGTTATTTGGGCTTTATAGTCTGCCTTGTCTTATATTTCCTTATTAAATTAGTCCGCATCTCGTCAACCCCTTCGTGACTGTCATGTGTTCTTTAGGTGTATTCTCAAGACTGCCCAGACCCACAGCTCCTGGCCCTACAACAACACCTGCCCAAGTTCTATGGCACGTGGGCATCATCGGAATCACCAAACAGTAAGTCAGCTTCATATAAAATAGTAACTTCATTATATAGATCTATGTTTGGATTTAAGACCAGTTTCAATAACGCACCTGGCTGTTTACTTATACTTTTTAATCTCTCTTGGCTAAACTTTGTCAGTATGTGATTAATGACTGCAGGTTTCAGGGAGTTATTCCTCCATAAATAACTGGTTAACTTGTTAATGATTGTTTGACATTGGTGGATCTTATCAGTGGAATGTACCTACTTCATATGGAATGATTGTGTTTTCCATTGACGCATGCTGAGACCAGAGGCAGTGCTGGTAGCCTTGTTTTATATGAGAAATGGCTGCAGGCTGTTTACGAGCCTTCGAGCCACACCATTTGGTTTATGGAAGAGTGACACTGAACCCAGAGTTTATTTCCCGCCAGGTCTGTGAGCTGACTGGTGATGTATACGTCTCCGTGTTGAGGAGGTGTTTGTGTGCTTAGCTGGACTGTTGCTATATGGTAGTTACAGATATATGATAGTTTAGGATAACTGTTTCACTGCGATAACTGTAGACTTTACACCAGTCGGGATCATCCCAGTTATGGCAAACACAATAAAGCGCTTTGTCTCTGGGACTCTAATCAGTTGAGCTTGCTGAGAACCGGCATGTCAGTGACTGTTAACACGACTGTAAAGAATCGGCGTGTTATAGAGTCTTATCAGAGTGCCGCAGCAGAACCACTTCAGCCCAGCCCTCTGCAGTTACACTATCCTAACAGGCTCAAGTTGGCTTTCATGTTAAATGTCAAATAAAAATCACTGTAAAAAGAATCACGGTTGTATAAAATAGGGTGTTTTATGCCTGGTTCCTCTTAAGCCAAATTCAACACCGTTCGCTATGTGTGAATTGTTCAAAGATGTCGATGCCTCGCAGACGGCCAGCAGATAGCACGTTAAACATCTGCACCTGTCCTGTAGTGAAAATGAGCTACGGCCAATGAGAGAACAAAACGGGGTTAGAGGAAAATCAGGGATGAGTTTGTTTATTAGATTCGCATATTTTGTGTGTGCTGCAAATCAGCGCACCAACATGTTCAGTCGCTTCTTGCTTCCCTTCATTTTGGAAGAAAAAAACATTGTTATGCAAAGTCTTGCGTGTGATACTGCCTTTCTTCTTCCTCGTGTGTGTTTTTGTGATGAAACGTAGAAGACCAGAAAGACTGGTCACAAACCACAATGACTTCAAGATTCCTGTGGCTTGTGTGGTATGAACAGAACCCTCTGACGACACTGAAAGTTCTGCAATGTGTTTAAGATGTTAGAACACTGACCCCTTCACCCACAAACGTTTTCTATTATAGAATCTGTTGCAACTTTTGGCAAGCTTTATAAAGCAGTAATCCCACTCAACCTAAGGAGAATCAGCATTTCTTGGGCAAAATATTAAAACTTAGTGGGAGCTGTTCATTTCAAAAGTGTGCACGTGAAAGGTCACACTGCCAGAAAGGTTTTGGTTGTACACAGATGCTAACGTCAGCATATTGTTTCCAGCCTGCCTAGTTTCATTCAGCTACAACAACACAGTCAAGCTCTGTGAAAAAGTCAATAGAATTTAGACAGAATGGGATTTTTTGCATGGGAGGAATGCATTGGATAGTTGATACACCTATTACTTTGCTTCATAGTGAAACCCAGAAATGATTCTGTGCTGAATGTGTACAAAACGTCTTCCCTCTGCATGTGCTCTGTACCTCAGATGTGTATCTGAAGCTGGAGGATGTGACGCGGAGGTTTGCAGTTCCGTGTATCATGGATGTGAAGATTGGGCGGCAGAGCTATGACCCGTTAGCCTCACGAGAGAAACGTGAAGAGCAGATCAGAAAGTATCCTCCAATGGAGGAAGTTGGCTTCCTGGTTCTGGGAATGAGGGTAAGACTGTATGAGTGTTTGTGTGTGTGTGTGTGTGTGTGTGTGTGTGTGTGTGTGTGTGTGTGTGTGTGTGTGTGTGTGTGTGT
>JBBJLR010000153.1:13610840-13628429 GCA_037577145.1 Brachypetersius gabonensis
CTTTTCAATAACAGTAATAATCCTGCCATTCATGGAATCTGTCAGTTTCTTGATCTGTTGATGATCAACGTTTTGTGGTGCAGCAACTACGGCCTCCCAGACACAGTTCAGAGAGGTGTACTGCTTTCCATCCCTGTGAATCTCCCGTTTAAGAAGAGCCCACTAGTTTTCAATAGGGTTTAGATCAGGTGAGGAAGGGGGCCATGTCATTATTCTTTCATCTTTCAGACCTTTACTGGCCAGCCATGCACTGGAGTACTTGGATGCATGAGATGGAGCATTGTCCTGCTTAAAAATCATGGTCTTCTTGAAAGAAGCAGATATTTTCTTGTACCACTGCGTGAAGAAAGTGTCTTCTAAAACTGGCAGTAGGTTTGGGAGTTGATTTTGAGCCCATCTTGAACCCGAAAAGGTACAACTAGCTCATCTTTAATGATACCAGCCCACATTAGTACCCCACCTCCACCTTACTGGCGTCTTAGTCGAAGTGGAGCTCTGTGCCCGTTACTGATCCAGCTGTGGGCCCATCCATCTGGACCATCAAGTGTCACTCGCATCTCATCAGTCCATAAAACCTTTGGTCTTGAGATATTTTTTGGCCCAGTCTTGACGTTTCAATTTATGTGTCATGTTCAGTGGGGGCCGGGTTTCAGCCTTTCTTACCTTGGCCATGTCTCTGAGCACTGAACACCTTGTACTTCTGGCCACTCCAGGTAGGTTGCAGTTACTAAATATGGTGGAACTGGAGGATAATGGGTTCCTGGTAACTTCACGCTTGATTCTTCTCAAATCTTTGGCAGTCTTTTATTTTATCAACACGTTTCTTGCGACCGTGTTGACTTTTTGCAGTAAAACGTTTGATTGTTCTGATCACGCCTCAATATCTTACTAATTTCAAGAGTGCTGCATCCCTCTGAAAGGCTTTTTACAATTTTTGATCTTTCTGAGTATGTTAAATCTCTTTTTTGGCCCATTTTGCCTGAGGAAAAGAAGCTGCCTAATAATTATGCACACCTTGATATATGGTATTGATCTCCTTAGGCCACACCCTCCCTCATTACACAAATATACATCACCTGATATGCTTCAATCCAATAAGCATTCAGGATTATACAGCTTGGAGTTGGAATATATAAATTATGATATGGTCAAAATACTCACTTGCCTAATAATTGTGCACACAGTATATATCCTATTATCATACACAAAAGTCATTCAGTGTTCTTTTCAAGAACAGAATAAAAAAAGAATAGAATTAAAGAATAGAAATTAAAGAATACATAGAAAATCTAAAATAAGTATTGGGTTTTCAAAGAAGATGGGGGAGAAAAGTGCAGTTTTAGCAGCTTTTTAAAGCTACAGTTGGTGCAGACCTGATTTTTATGGGCAGTTCCAACAGTGAGCAGTTATTTGACTGTGTTTAGTTTCAGCTCTTTTCACCACTAGCTGACCATCTCCTGCAGATCTAAGAGACCTACCAGGAATATACACTTCAAACATATTTTAGAGATGTCAAAATATGGTCAGTGTCTGAAGTTTTTCCTTTTGGTTTTGTACTGGAGCTACCAGACTAAATCTAAATGAACAAGGAAAACAGAAAAAGCACATGACAGATAAAGGAGTTCCAGTAGTTGCAGCCTTGCTGGAATTTTGTTTGCGCTTCTGTCTGTTTCTATAGATAAAGGTGTGTCATACAATGTCAGAAACAACATAAGGAAGTCCATTTGACACCTTTCAACTTGCAATTTAAGACACGTGTGATTACATATTCATGAAGTTTGCCTCGTGGGATTGGTGGGACACTAGTGTCCGTTTCTTCTTAGCTATACTGAGCTATACTTAGACTCATAGCTGTAATGCAGAACTCCAGAATTAAGTTTCAGGGTTCACATCGGACAGGTTTGGTTCTGATAAATTGAATAATAGCCTCCTGTGGCTCATTGCTTTAAATGACATTGGTCGTGTGATTATTTGGTGGTATAGTCCATATTAGTTAATATGATCTTAACGTTTTTGGAAACTGATCGCAAGTGGACAGTGAGATGTAGAACTGTGGCTTTTGGTGTCTCGATTACTCATGGTATGTACACTATATGGGTTACACCAACAGGATCCACACGATGTTGGAATGTATTCATTCTGCAGAGCATTTATAAGGTCAGGCACTGATGTTGGCGTGGAAGTAAAGGTCCTTTCCCAAACCCTGAAAAATATGTGTTTCCTAATACTTTCGATATTATGTCAGTCTGTCCACTTCGATGAGACCACCCGAGCTCGTTGCTGCCAGGTGTAAACAGGGCTATAGATAAAAACAAGTCCTAATAAAAAAAGTGCAGTTTTGTTTCCAGCCGTATAAGATCAGTCTTCTATCATTTTGAATAAAGAAAACTGTATAAATCTGCCACACTGATGTTTCAGAAACATACTTGAAATCAAACAAAAGTCACATAAGAGATTTCCACTGATTGGTTGAAGTTTCTTGGAGGTGGGCTTGCCAAACGTGTCAGACAGGTGTAAAAGCCAAGAGCTGTAAAAGTCCACTCACTCCTGCCCAACCTCCCTCCAACTTTAGTGGAGAGGCCTGATCGATACTTCAAGGCCTTTTCTAGCAACCGCGTTAATTACCGAACTTGTTTTGATAAGAGACGTTGGGAAAACCTCCACGAAGTGATAGATGTGGCGAGTAAGTGATCAATACATGCTACAGATAATGCCACACCACACAGCTGAAATTTCCCTCTTCGTACAGCCTTGCCCTGACTGTAGATGTGAGGTAACTCGCCAAGAGAATGATACTATAGAGCATGGAATTTTCTCTTAAGAAGTAAGAGGAACATTGATCCTGACTGATTTCCTGTCAGTCTCTGCACTGATAAAACCAGTCTAGGCACTGAAGGTCATACACTGGTATTTACAAAAGTATTGGGACACCTGACCATTGCACCAACAGGGACTTTAATGACATTACATACAAATACATTGACTCTAAAATGGATCCCTTTGTAGCTATAACAGTTTCCTGGAATGAAGAGTGTATCTGTGGGAATTTGTATCCATTCGTCCTGTGGAGTATTTAGAGGTCAGACCCTGATGTTGGATGAGAAGGTCTGGCCCTGTTTCAGTTCATCCCAAAGGTGTTGGATGGAGTTGAGGTCAGGGCTCTGTGTGGTCCAGTCAAGTTTTTCCACCCTGAACTCGTCCAGCTATTTATTTATGGAGCTTGTTTAGTGCACTGAGGTACAGTCAAGCTGGAATAGAAAAGGTTCTTCCCCAAACTGTGTTCACAAAGTTGAAAGCATGACGTTGTCCAAAATGACGTTGTCCTGGTATGCTAAAGCATTACTATTGCCTTTTACTGGAAGTAAGGGGCCACCGGAATTCAATCATTAAGGGTTGTGTCCCAATACTTCTGTCCATGTGTAGATTTTTATGCTTGAAACATTTTTATTAATTATTAGATCTTATAAGAGATTTACAAAGATCTCAGTACAAATGCAAATATGTATAATTTAATTTATTAACTCTTATAGTCACGCTTGAACACACCACAGCACAATGTGAACTTCTTTCTCTGCGTTTAACCCATTCATCAAGTGAAGCAGTGGGCTGCCGGGGAGCAGTGTGTGGGGATGGTACCTTGCTCAAGTGGTGGTACTTCAGGGGTGACACTAGCAGTTGGAATTCGAACCCGCAACCTTCTGATTGCAGGGTCAACCACTAGACCACCAGCTGCCCATAATAATAAAAGTGATAATGGCAGTATTCAGTCTGTTAAAGATGCATGCATCCATCCATCCATTATCTGAATCACTTATCCTAATCAGGGTGGGAAGGGGTCGCTTGTCCATTACATATCATGTATATTGCTTTGATTTTATTTTTGTTATTTGGACACTAGAGGGCAGTCTCTCCCACAGTTTGAAATAAATACTGCCTGGTTGCTGAAAACCTGTGAAAATAAAACATTGCATGAATGTTCATCATCTGAATGGTTTATGATAATATTAAAAACATTTGTTTTTGTTTTTGTAGAAATGAAGTATCTGATGTTCTAATTAATAAAGACTGATTGATTTTGATAGAGACTTGGTGGTGTGTTTTTGTAGCTTATCCTCACTGTCCTCTCTCCTGTCTCTAGAGAATGAGAGGACTGTCTCTTCTTGGCTTTGTGCTGTATTTTTTCTCATTGCACTTAAATCCCTAGACATGCACACATAGACACACACTCCGTCTCTGTTCCTGCAGTCTTTTTGAAAAATTCTTTTAGCATCTAATTAGGTTTTCTCAGTAGATGAAATGTTCTCAACTTTCCCAGGACACTGCCTCGCTCACTCTCTGCCTATCTCTGTTACTGCCTCTATGTCTAGGCCCTTTTCCCAACTTGGTGTTTCTTTCTCTCTCACACATCCCCAATGGGTTCAATCCCCATTTGGTTTCTGTTTATTTCAATTGCTTCTGTTTTTTACCACTTATTTTAATTGCTTCTGTTTTTTACCTTTCAATCACAAGGTTGTTTGCTCAACAGTCTTAAGATTGTTCACAAGGGGACGCTAGTAGCCCTGAAATTACTATTTTGATCAGCATTGAAAGAGAGGAAACCAACATGAGCAGCATCTCACTAATGCACTTCATGCAGTTACAAATTTAGTATTTCTTTGGTATGTGTAAAAACTCTTGGCTGTTATAAATGGCATGTGTACAATAATGTGATTAATCATGAATATACTTTTCTTTCTTTCTGTCCTTTTATTTTCTTCATGTTCCCTGTCTCATGTTCAGGTATACCAGGTAAATTCAGGGACTTACATCAGCCTTGACCAGTTTTATGGACGCAGTCTGAGGAAAGAGACCCTCAAAAGTGGTACGACTCAACCTTTATGAAGTCCTTAAAAGCAAATTGAAGAAATAAATACAATTAAACTTGGTTAAAGTTTTTACAGGTATTAAAATGCTCCTACTTTGTTACAGGCTTGGCTCGATTTTTCCATAACGGAGAGGAGCTAAGGAAGGATGCCGTTTCTCTTAGCATTCGTAAAATCCGTGACATCCTGGTCTGGTTTCAGGGTCAGAGGCAGCTGCACTTCTTTGCCAGCTCTCTGCTGTTTGTGTACGAGGGCTCGCCTCGCTTAGCCAACGGAACCAAGCAGAGGGATAACGCCCAGACCAGACAGGAACGTGGGCAAGGTGAGCCAGAGTGCAATAATAACATTCACCTCGCCAACTGCAAGCCTCGGGGTCAGTGCTGCAGTTTAGCCTCTCAGAGGAGTGCCTGTGGCTGGCTACGCTGTAGTGACCTTCCCCAGGACATTCACCATGTGAGGCAAGAGAATGGGATTTGGCCTCACTCTCCACATTATCACCCACATCAAGCTAACGGCAACTCGTTCAGGGATGAGGAAGACACCAAAAGGACAAAAGTGGCTGGGGACAAGAGTTCAAGCTTGGAGAAAGGAAGGTGGGGAGATGGAGACGGAGAGCGTGGGGTTGTAGAGGTCAGGATGATTGATTTTGCCCATGTCTTTCCTAGTGATAGTCCAGATGAGGGCTACATTTACGGCTTGAAGAACCTTCTGTCCATTCTGGAACAGATCCTCAATGACTGACTTCCATCATCTCTTCAGAATCTGTATGTTGATTCAAAAACTGCAATCTTTTTTTCCAACTTCATCACTTTTTCTGAAGTTGATTTTGCTAAAGATTGCGGAATAGTAGAAGAGTAAGTCATCTGTGCCACACCGACGAATACGCTGAACCCCCAGTTTATTAGATGCACCTGCCGTATGGGTGGACTGTTAGTAGGTTTAGAATTACGGACTGTAGCCCATCTGTTGCTGCACAATTTATCAGCCATTCACCACCCTGTCCATCAGGGAAAATGGACCACCTCTGACAAGATACCTGACAACATGATATCCGGCGACATGATAGTGGCATGCTCGCGAGTGTTACAAATGGAATAGATGCAGCAGGACTGCAGTGGGTAAGAATAGTCCAAACATATCCATCAATGAACCAGTCAGAACCTGAGGACTAGAGAGGACGACTGACACAAACTCTACATGGAAATATATGAGCTGTAGTCTGTAATCTCTAGTTATTGACAATTACAAAGTAGTTTTTCCTAACAAACTGGAAACTCGATGTACACTTGCTGTTTGAGGTCAGCCATCATTTGAAGAATCAAAGTGTGGTTGATCGCTTTATGCATCTTCACTTTTCCTAGATACAGTCATCTCAAAGTTATGCTTGAAATGTCAGTTGCATCCTACAGCCTCTCACAACACCATACAGTCTCTTCAGAATTGTCTGGTGTGCGTGCGTGCGTGCGCGCGTGTGTGCGCGCGTGTGTGCGCGTGTGTGTGCGTGTGTGGTCAGGCTGGAATAGGTGTCTGCTTTAAATAATGGCCTTAATTTGACCAGAAAGAGAGTAATGGTTCTAGATAAAAAACAATGTGTTTACCAACTTTCAGTCTAAAGCTCTACAGTGGATCAACCTGTTGAAGGTTGCTCAGGCCTAACATTTTAACATTTAGTTTTAATATCTTGAAAGTCCAAGATCTTTAATCTCAAAATTCCTCAATCAATAGTTTGGGAAGTGCATGTTCAATGCTATTAACATTTCACATTAGTATTGCATGGGCAGCGTTTTACATAATAACATGCATAGCATCTTTTCGTCTAAGAGAAATGATTGTCTACATCATTACTGGGAATACAATTTTTGTTATTAATATTTCTCTGGGACTAGTGAGGGATCTCTTTTGGTGTTTTGTAATAATATCATAACGAGAAGCAATTAACCACTAATTGAGAACTAAAACACATTTGAAATTATGAAGTATGAGGTAGCATTTTAATCATCTTTGGAAAATTACCAGCGGGATAGGAAAAGGCACATGGTTTCGCAATGACACAGGGATGTCATTGTTAGAGAACCAGAACACAGGGACATCAGAGCCATTTATATTGTGAAGCTTTAGGCTGATTGATTGTCCTGCACTGTTTTCGCCAATACTGGCAATATGCATTCCATACACGTTCTGTATAATAGCAGATTCTCTGATGCAGATGTGATTTTAAATGTCATGCTGGTGCATTTTAAATTATTTATATTAATAATGAATTATATTTATATTTTTACTAATAATGCTGCTTTGTAAACAGTGGAAGGTGGATGAGTTTAATGATTCAGGTTTTGTGTTTAAACAGTAAACAGTAGCCTTTTTTTTTTTATTCAGGTGGTACAGTAACTGATTAAGTCCCAACGGTTTTCTTTCTGCTCTGGAAATTCTGCTATGAAATGTGATCATCTCACAGCAGGCTGGTTGGTGAGGGTTAACACTTCAAAAAAAAAAAAATGTAATTAGCATCCTTTGTAACCTAAAGATGTATGAATGCGTAGCGGAAGAGAGAACGTTTGTAGTCATTGCCTACAACTGGCCTTTTTCCCTCAAGAGCAAAATGCATTTTAAAAGAAGGGACATTAGCAAAGCCAGTCTGCTTTGAGTAATATACAGTAACCTACTTCTGAAAACCTTTTTCCCAAGATGTGATTTCAAGGGACGTTAGTTCCGTTTAATATGCAGCAGAATACATTGAATTGCCACAGTCGTAATGAAATAATAACAGACACAGGCTAGATTTTTTTCTCCTGGCAGAATTTTCCCTTCGATCAGATGTTGATGTATAAATCATGCTGTCCTTTGTTGATAAAACCCAATTAAATTCATTTTCATTTATTTATCAGATAGCGACTTGTTGGGACTGCCCTCAGTAACCTGTTCTGTGAACTCTGAACTAACTGCAGCTTTCTCTGTGCTCAATGATCTAAAACTGTAGGTGGCCTGACTAATGAATCAGATACGAATTAAATAATCAAAGATTTTTTTTAATGAATCTATTAGCAGAGGAAATGGAACACACATCTCATGAGGCAAAAACAGCCGAAGCACGGGAAAGCCTAATGCAGCCTCTGTGGGTATACAGATATGAAGTCATTGATTGATCTTCTATGCATAATCCACTCAGAGCTTTCCCAGCTTTTGTTCTTTTTTATTCAAAGCAGTGGACAGAAAAATACAAGCAGTGCTTTGGGAGCAGCGTGAGAGTTTAGCGAGAGCGGCCTTGGACATGAGGGTCTTTTAATCATATACACATCTCAGTTATATATGTGAACCATGCTATGCCGCAGCCAGTCGCAGTGTGTCCTTCCTTCGCAGACTGTCTTGTTGAACCCTGTTCTGCTATCGCTTAGGTTTTGATGGCATTCAGTTTAAAGCACAACCTCTGCTGTTTCTCCAATCCTCTGTATTTGTGATTTTTTCTTTTCTTTTTTTATTTTGGGTTTCAAAACTGAGGAAATTTTTCATCTCATGGCCGATGTGTTGAAGCTGAGTTTCATTTAACTGTGCTCATGTGGGAAAAATAAAAACCCTCACCGTGGCCCACCAGTGGCTCGCTACCCAACTTGATGAGCATTGCCCTTGAATACCTCACCCGCAGAACACAGTAAAGTGCAGGAGCCAGCTCGCCATGAGCAAGCTGATATGCACATTGGATGTGGTATATATCGATTTTTTTTTTCTCTTTTGACTCTTGCAAAACTCAGGCCGTCCAAAAAACTTGAATCAATGAGTTAGAATTGCGGCCGCCTCTCAAGTCTCTTTCTGTGGTTCCCTCAAGTCACAAAGAAATGGTATAAGAAAGGCATGAATAATTGATCGCAAGTGTTGGACACACTACTTGTTAAACAGGGAAAGAGGAGTAAATCACACAAACCTGCATTTTTGCGTGTTCTTTTTTTTTTTTTGCTTCGTGTATGTCTTCAAACAATTGTTTTAAGTAGTGTTTTATATGGTAAACATAGGGTTTGCATTTACACGATGTTCTTGGACAGGGAATGCAACTGGAATCATTTGGTGGGGAATTGTTTTTTCCCCTCTGAAAGCACATGTACACCTAAGGAATTTCTCTCTAACGTTCATTGTGGTACGACCTACTTTTGATGTATGTATTAATATTTCAGAAGTATTTATGGCAATTAAATGGAACAATGTGTTCGTTCGGAAACGTTCCAAATGACTGGTTTCTTTTTTTGGTTTACATTGCAGTTTTTTTGGAAACGCTGCGAGCTGCAGATTGGAATCTTCTAAAGCTTAAACTTGGAATAACATTTCTGAAAGTGTGCATATTGAATGTTTTTGAAGCAGGGCTGCTGTCTAATCCCAGCCGAAGTCATTCCGTTTGTGTGTTACAGACAACTGCTCTATTGAAGATATCCGGCAGTAATCTGGAGGTGCGCCGTGCTGACCAGAAACCAGTCAGCGTTTATGCCGCTTATGCGCACATTGCACAGCTCCCCGTTCATGGTGTACACTCCAAATAACTGCATGCCGTTTTGACAAGTTGTGTGTAGCAGGAATGTAGTTTAAAAATCCATTTAGATTTTTACCCTCCAATACATAAAAGGAGAAAAGCCATCAAGTGGTTTTTTATAAAATTGCAGTCTGATTCAGATGTATTATATTCCACATTACAGGGATGTGAGTACTGAAAACTGGGAGAGATCATGAGACGAGATATTTTTGATGTCTTCACTGTGCTTCTGTTCGTTTGCTTCTTTTCCTTATGCTTAAATTCATTCCTCAGCTTCTAATTGAGTAAAATTGAAATTTAACATCTTATATGCTAATTAAGGTCACAGAGGTATTAATAATCCCTTGTCCCTTGTGTGGACACTAATAAAACCATCATTTGGAAATGTTAGGGAACGGACGCTTGGATTTGTATGCATATAGACACAGCCCACACCTTTTGGGGATTCTTCATTACTTCATTTAGAGTTGTCCCACAGCTGAGTTTATTTAATTCCCTCCCCCAGGCCCACTATAGTCTTTAAGCAGGGGGGAACTTTCCATTATTCTTAATTTGAATGTAATTTAAAATATAATTGGAGCCTCCGAACCAATTTCCCAGTGTGAGCCTCCTGTAGCGCGCATCTCTGATGTGTGTATTGTAGAGCTTTACCATGGGGAAGGATTTCAGTTTTCAACCATTCAGCATTGAGCCATTTTTCCTGCTTTATAATGCCGACTTTAAATATTTTTCAAGCATACAATCAGTGAAGGTTTACTTGCCAACTTCATGTTCATGGTAGGAAAAAGTATTTTAATTGTACATTGTATAACAATAGTTATACTATTATGTTGCCATTAGTGAGAAGACTTTGTTGACTTGATGGGTTAAAAAGACATAATTGCAAAGGCACTGGCAAAATTCAAAAGACCCACATAGGTTTCCATTGGCATTGCTGATCTTCTGCAAGCAGGGAATAGAGTGTTGCCATAGAGCCCATAGAGCAGAACCTGCTGGCAATAATCAAGTTGTTAATTCTCAAACCAACCACCCCTCCACCCTCCCACATCTACTCTCCCAACCCCCAACCCCCCCAATATTGGTTGTTCATTCTCCAACCTACCACCCCCCACCCCAATGGACTCAAGTAGTCCACATCTGTTCCTTTAATCTGTAAAGCTAAACTTAAATCAATGTCCACTATTCAACCAAGCTACTGCACGTTCGGTACACCTAAACCACACCTGCCCAACAACACCTAAACAACACATGTCAAAGAAAAGTCAGAAGTTAAGACAAAAATAAGGAAGGGATGGGAATAAGGGTGGGACATAACTCACCTAGAGTGCCAAAATGACCATAACCATCACTTTCTGCAAAGGTCAGAAGCATGGAAATTCTTGGATACGCATGAAAATGTTGGAATATTGGAATCATAATGTCTGCTTAAAATTTCAAATATGTCAAAGAGTCATAATTTTAGGAAACTGTCACTGTCATAGCTCTCAGTGGAAATGCTGCGATGCGAATTCGTACGAGTGCATAACCTTTTTAATAACTAAATGGTGCCATTCTCTATTCAGTCCTCAGTGACAGCTCGCTAATACATCTGACAGCACATTAGGTATAGAGATCTCTGATGGAAGTGTGTGTGGGTGTGAGTGTTAGTTTATGACAGGGTCTTTATGTGAAGTGTTAAAGTGCTGGAGGCAAAAGGCTGATGAAGAGGGCAGAGGTAGAACATATAAAATGCTTGAAATTGTCATGCACTCACCTTAAATTACTTAAAAGCAATTCATTTCTCAACACATTTAAATTTCACCTTTATGTGTGAACGATAAAAAACATATATATTTTGCATTTGGGTGTGTAAAAAAAGGGTGTCTTTGTTTTGAAACACTGATGAAGAGGAGAGAAAACCAGATTGAGATGGACTAATTTTTCGATTTAAATGATAAGCCTTATCTGACGGTGCACAAACCATGCGTGACCTAATCAGCAAAAGATAGAAATCCGGTTTCTTTCTATCGACCATCTTCCATTCTGTAAGGAACAATTGGGAAGTGATGGGCTTATCTAGTGTTTGTGGAGGTGTGTGAAGGTGTGATCTTGTTCTGGTGATTGTTCTTGAGAAAAGGCAAAATATGCAGCAGTTTCACAATGAACAGATGTGGGTGTCTTGAGAAATTACACTCAAAGGTCATGGTCAATCTTTCTCCAAGGTCAGCCTCTTCAATATAAGCAAACTCAGAGATGCTCATTGGAACATACGATCAATACAAGCAGCAAGGAGCAACACGGAGTTCAGTTCATCAGTATAGCTGCTATCACTCAATGACCGAACCCAGCCTCGGGTGAAGTAAATATATAAAGAATTGTTTACTTTGATCACCTTCTCCATTAGAACATGTTTGTGGAAAATCAATGAGGCCTTCCCAGTCTCAAAACGTCAATCACTGAAGTTTTTAAGTGTTGTATTTCAATTTCTTGTAAAATCTGTTCAAAATACATCAAACAATATTTGCTAATACTTTCTGTAAAGGGTACATGAACTAAAAATGTATGCATTTACATGGAATAGGGGCAGCTGGGTGGCCCGCAGGTTACGAACACTTCAGAAGGTTGTGGGTTTAAATCCCACCTGCTAGTTTCATCACTGACGTTCCCTTGAGCAAGGTACCGTCCCCACACGCTGCTCCCCGGGTGCACCCTAATGGTGGCAGCCCACTGCTTCACTTGGTGAATGGGTTAAATGCAGAGAAAGAATTTTACATTGTTCACACTGAGTGCTGTGATAAGGGGCCACTTTACTATAGTTATAAACTAATAACTTTCTCCTAATGAACTAATACATGTTCTAATGTTTGAAGATGATGATGTTTTTCTTCAGTGTGTGAGTAGTTTAGCATGCAGTAAGCAATACATACATACATGAATACATACATGCCTAATGTCACAATCCACATTCGTTTCATTTTGTTCTTTCAATTCTTCCAAAACCATACTGTTACTTCTAGATTTTTTTGTGCCCACATAACTTTGGACTGTTTATTTATTTATTTTTTGTGTGTTTCCTATTTACTTCTCAGCCCGCAGCATATTTACCTCATGTAATTGTTCCGAGGCGTATTTCTCTCAGTGAGTATTTGCCTAGAACTGCATCAGCACAGTTAAATAAAACATCCTTTCATACTTCTTTCATGAATGCACACACTGAAGAAAACCTTTTTACTTTCATATATTGGTCAATGAATCAGTTAATGCTAATTCATTTGTTAATACATGATGGTAAGTATTATGGGTTATATTGTTATTACACTAAAATGCAAATTATGCAATTATGAGGAAGAGGAATGTAGGTTTGAAAGCTATGACCATGTCGTTCCAGAAGTCTGTACTGGACCAATTAATTTATCATTAATACCAAATGACAAAAAAACGTTGAAGGCCAAGGCAAACTCTGGAGAATATGGGCTCAGAGCTAAGTCCTCCGCAATAAAGATTTCTTGGTACTACTTGTACCAGAAAGCAGCCTTCTTGGAACTGCAAAATATAAATGTGTGCTCAAGCAAATGTTTATAGTGAAAGTGTTTCTCTGCAACCAAGTCGGAAGAGTTGATTCTTGTGATGCTGGAGAGTTCAAATGGAAGGGCGGCTGTGAATGTGAAAGCCACATATGCGTGTTCTAACAACAAATCTTTTTACTGCATAACTCAACACCGGCAAACTATTTGGTTAAGGACACTGAGTCATTTTGTATCTTATCCTGTGTGATTTCATTCTGGTATGAATATTATGATGAATTTTGGCCACACACACAGCACATTGTGCTGCCAGGCTATGACACCTCACACTTTTAGCGTGCACAAGATGCAAAGTGTCGTGTTGTTAGCCCTGACTGGTACTGATCAAATTTAACATCACATATACACTGATCAACCATAACATAAAAACTGCCTTTCCAATGTCGTGTAGGTCCTCCCTGTGCCACCAAAACAACTCTAAAGCATGAAGCATGAATTTCACAAAACCTCTTAAGGTGTGCTGTGGTCTTTGACAGTTAAACATTAGCAGGCCCTTTATGTCCCTTAAGTGACATGGGGCCTCCATGAATTGCACAGATGCTCCATTGGATTGCAGTGTTGGGCTGTAACAGTTACTGTAATTTGATTTGTATTTAGTAACTTAGTAACTTAATGTTCCAATTTTAAAATTGATAAATAGATTACGCTTAAAATTTCAAGTAACTTTATTACCGCTGCATTACCAATCATCATCTATGAGAGACCTACCGGCTCAAACAAAAACAAAGTGAGCATGAAGAGTGAGAAGTACGCGTTCAGAAGCTGGAAATATAGCCATTACTTTTAATTCATTAACATTATTGTGAGTTGTCATAGGTTTGTAACACTTAATAATAAAGTGTGTTTAAGCTGACTTAAGAGTTTCTTTGGAGGGTGGGGGAAAAACTAGTAATATAATTACTTTTGAAATAAATAATAATTAGTAATTTAATTATTTTTAAAGGAATCAATCAGTAATCAGTAGTTAAATTACATTGTTAGAGTAACTTGCCCAACACTGTTGAATTGAGATCTGTGGTTTTTGGAAGCTATGTCAACAGCATAAACTATTATGTTCTTCAAACCCTTCCTGAACAGTTACTGAGTGTGGCAGCACACTTCACCTACCATGGCACTACCATAAAGGAAGCATCCGCTTACCTGCCAGGACCCAAGGTTTCCCAGAGCATTGCACTGCCTTAGCCAGCCTGTCTTCTTCCCATAGTGCCTCCTGGTGCCATCTCTTCCCCAGGTTTGTGAGTCACATGGCTGTATATAATGTCAAAGAAAATGTGATTCATCAGGCCGCCTTTGCCCATTGCATACGTATGTTTATAGCAATTAGACAATTAGACACACCAAGGCTTGACTGTTGCCAACCCTGTTTAATTTAAACATCAATTGACTAAAATCAAAACATGCAACACACTATGCTGCAATCAAGAGGAATTCTGTAAGAAATTAGATTTTTTTTTCAAATATTTGGAATGGCTTTCATATGGATCCAAATGAATAAAAGAATAGTGGTGATTTTATTTTAAGTTGCTGGTATAGCAAAATTACTCCAAGAGTGCAATGATTATTCATCTGGGAAGTTACAAAAGATAAACATCCAAGGAACTGCAGGCTTCCTTGTCTCAGACGGGGTCAGCATTGATTCCTCTGTTAAGAAGAGGCTGGGTAAAAGGGCATCCATAGGAGAGTTGCAAGAATATTCTCAGCTCAGACTGATGAGTTGAAGGTGAACCTTTTACATCTGGCGTGAAACTAACACATTTAACAATAAAAACATGATGTAGGGATGTTTAGCTGCTTCAGGCCATTTGCAACTTGCCAGAATTGACAGAACCATGAATTCTGCTTTCGATCAGAAAATTCTGGAGGAGAATGTCCAGTCATTAGTCTGGGATCTGAACCTCAAGTGCGGTGGAGTTATGCAGCAAGGCAATTATCTGAAGCTTAACAGTCCAAAAGAACAAAGTTAATAAGATGCTGGGCCTTAAATGGGCAGTTCTAGCTTAAAATACCTCCACAGTGACTGAATTAACTGAATTCTAGAGTGGGCCAGAATTCTTCCAGAGCGATGTGTATGACTGATTTCCAGTTACCAGAAGCATTGGTTGCAGTTATTGCGGCTAATGGTGACACAAGCACTTATTTAGTCTATGGGCAATGACCTATTTCATAAGGTGATGTACTGTAGGTGATATAACATTTTTCCCACCATACATTTTATTATTTTCTGTGTTTTTTCCTCATTTTCTATTTGTATTATATTACATTTTGTATTAGGGACTAAAAGCAAAAATACAGGAAATCGCTGCACTGCAGCACAATCAGTAATACTAAAATTGTAAATCGATACTGATGTCACACTAACACTGGAACAGATGACCCTACAGTGAGTGCTGCCTACAGTAAAGAGACTATCCGTCACCTAAGCTGTCTGTCAGGCTGCATTCCTTTTACTAATTAGAAACTGTATCTTTGACTGTGTGTGTCTGCATATGCGCCTGCTTTATGTGCAATAGGAACAATATTTCTGTGGTGTGTGACAGGCGTATAAAACAGCTCTTATCAGTGGGAATGTTAAGAGCATAAAGTGCAGTGGAATTAGAATGCAGCACAGCTTGGAGATTTCATGAAACAGGCACTAAGACTCTGGCAAGACATTAAGGTCTACAGTGTCTATGCTATGCATGGGTGCCGGTGGGTGTTCCTGTTAACTAAGGCAGCATGCATCTTAGTGACATGCCCTTTGTTCTGTGGTCATCTTTCCAATGGGTGCAATTTATATTGTGCACGCCAGGAAATTGGAACACCTCGTTCTTGTTCCCAGCAACAGATTTATGAATCTTTTCATTCGTGTTTAGTGGTGCCACAGGTGAACACATGAATGGAAGTACAGAACTGATTTACTGGACTCCGACATCACCCTGAGGAAGAGTGAACTACATTCAACACGCAGCAAGACTCTAGCACATATAGGCCTTAGAATTGACATCCGGAGGAATTTCGACATTAAATAGAAAATGCTTTGGAGGGAGAATGGAGAGCGGGAGGCAGAGAACAAGCGAGAGAGAGGGAGGCTTGTACCTGGTAGATGAGGTGATATGTCATAAAGAATTGGGCCTGTAGGGTCTAATAAAGATGTTAAGCACTGACACTTCTGACCTGCAGTCCTTTGGGAGTAAAAACAACCTTTTCCTCCTGAAAAGATTTCAGAGATAGACTGAGAAGAATGACACCACTGAAGCCAGCTGTCTTCACTGAAATATTAACATCTGTGTGTGTGTGTGTGTGTTTGTGTGTGTGTGTGTGTGTGTGTGTGTGTGTGTGTGTCCAACAGTGAGAAGCCAGGAGTAATTGTTTGCTTAAAATGTGTATGTAAAGTTGAACATATTATGCGAATATACTAAACCATAACGAACTTAGTAATACAGACTTTGGCATATTTGAACAAAAATGGTTAAAACGCTCATTCCTTAGTTATGTGACCATTTACAATAGCGGCATAAAAATCTTATGGACTGATTGAATTAGGCACAAGAGAAGAAATTGTTCTTGTCCTGTACATTTTTGGATAGGAGTTGCACTCGCACCATTTAAGTAGGGAGTCAGTCCATAGATTTTTATGGCTATATCATCAATGATCACATAACTGCAATTTTGTAATTTAAGCAATGAGATGCCAATGAAACAGTATTTTACACAGTGTCTTCTATGCCTGGTGGTTATCATCACTTCCTGGTGCAACCTGAATAAAGATGAAATCTATGGTATAGTCCACTAAGATTATTTATTTGATTACATATTTTAGGGTCATGCTTAGTTCTGTGCACATGCCTACAGAAAGTCATTATGATGTGTTAACACAAGGCTAACATGGGTGTACATGCACTTCCTCATCCTGAGGTTACTACTTACAAAAGCTCCAATCAATATTTAAGTCTGGTGAGATATGCTGGAATGGGTGTGTGTGCGCAGTGTATTGTGTCGGTAAAATATATTTACACGTCTAGGCTTGTTAGCTGCTTAGAAGAACCACCTAGAAGAAGTTGATTAAAGAAGAATTGAATAAAGTAGAAGCTTCACTTGTACTAGTTCATAACTAGAAGTAGTTCCACAATTAAACAGTTAATAATGTGTTCAGGCCATGCTTGTTTAGTGCCAGGCAAATGTATATTAGGATGTAAAAGAGGAAGCAGGAGCAGAGTATCTCAGAGTATATAGTTTTTTACTAGAAAAAAACAGCAGCATTCAAGCAGCCAGCCGTGAGCTCTTGGGAGATGATGCCAGTTCAATCAATCAGATTCCACATCTTTATTAATCATGACGACCTTTCTAAGGTGCTGGTGACTCTTTGTGGATGAATGGTATCCTGAGTATTGCCAAAAAATCACTGACAACTCCAATTCCAATTGCCTCTCTTCCTGTGTTTTATCCCCCCCCCTTTTCTCTCTCTGTCTCTCTCTCTCTCTCTCTCTCTCTCTCTCTCTCTCTCTCTCTCTCTCTGTCTGTCTGTCTGCCTATCTTCCCCCTCTCTGTGTCTGTCTGCCTATCTTCTCTCTCTGTGCGTCTGTCTGTCTGTCTATCCTCTCTCTCTCTCTCTCTCTCTCTCTCTCTCTCTCTCTCTCTCTCCCACACACACACACACACACACACACACACA
>JBBJLR010000153.1:13629278-13646568 GCA_037577145.1 Brachypetersius gabonensis
TGAACAGGGCTTCCTATTGGCAACTGAAAAGGTTTTGTGTACATGATTTAAGCATTTTGATAGGTTTAAAAAGATCAAGGATTGACTTTTTAACACCATACTTGGACAGCTGAGATCGTGACGTTTCAAAGGATAGACGAACACTTATTTTGGACATACTTTTGTAAGATTTGAGAGCTACAACTCAGATTAAATATCCATTTAAGTACATTTTCACAATTATTTCTGTGATGAAACTTTGAGAGATTAATTATGAAGACCTTTTCTTTCATATAAGACCAAAAAAGAAAAATAGATATTTTTGATGTTTTCCAACATAATCATAATATTTCAATAAATAGAACGCCAACTTCCGACTCATTGCGGCAGATCGGGTCACATATTATGTCTTTGTGTTTTTCATACCTCACAGGTAACATGTTGTGTGAATTTAAACTATGTAAGCACTATGTAATGTAATAACACTGATTCAAATGGGAATGGACGAGGGATGGCAGTATTATATGGGAGTGATTTTTTTGTCAATTTACAGCTGGGTGAGTGGTGGAGGTCGACATCCATTTACATTCTCCTTCAAAGATAAATTACAATAAATGTCATTGCACAGTCTGAAATTACACAGCGCTCTCCTAATCATATCGAGATCTATTGGAAATTGGGAATCCTGGGGACTCCCAAAAAATCCTTTTTCCACTTTTTTCCACTTCACTTGTTTTCAAGTCACCTTTAGAATAGCATCAAAAAGTTTCAGTATTTAACTACCAAATCACCTCGTGTTTGACTGAGAGGAAAGCAACATACAGTTTCAGCATTGCTTTTATCACCTGATACCTCAATAAGGTAAAGCAGAATAAATCTAAGTCTATCAGTCTTAGACTCAAACCATGCACACAACACCACATTACTGAATTAATCAGTTTTAATTCATTTAATTAATAAGTTTTATTTTATTCATATTTCTGTTGATAAATTGTATGCACAAGACTTACCATTGGCATGCCATAATACAAAATATAAAGAGTACAAAAAAAATTAATGCCTTTTATCCTTTCACAATCATCTGAGATTCACTGGAGATTCAACAAAATTACAATAATTACTATTTAAAAGTGTCGACATTTATAATTGTGGGTACTTTCAGTCAGAGTCTGACACTGTTTTAGAATTATTTTAGTTGCAGTACATTAGATTTGTGGCCAACACTAAATTCAGATTCTGTTGTTGCTTCTAACTGAGGTTTTTCAGTCAGCTCTGAAACTGGAGTAGGTAGAAACATTCAGAATTTAATTAATCAAAGACACCCTGCAACAAAACTACATTCAAGTTACTGTGGCAAATACTGAAAAAAACGTGATATTGTAACAGTTTCATGGCGCTGTAGTGCAAAAGGACACTACCAGAATTTAAGCACATTTAAAACAATGTTTAGGGCTTTGTTTAAATTTGACTTTTTTTTTCTTAATCTTGCAGACATGTAGTATAAAAGCAATAGAAAGTTAAGGCACTCCCTCTTTGTATTAGAAAAGAATGCAGAAAGAAGCTTGACTTTAGGTCTCTGACTTTTGTTGTCCTCTGGAGCTTCAGTTTGAAGGCATTTTTCCAGCAGGGCACAGGCAGTAAAAACTATTGTCAGTCAGAAGGTTTGAATTTTCCTCCTGTATGGCTGCAAGGCCAGATAACTTAAAAACAAACTTCTAAAGAGCTACTTTCACATCTGTATTGACCAGTTCACTTCTTACATCCACCAGCCCACTTGTGCCTCTTCTTAGACTCTCCTGGAGTATTGTGGGCTAGATTACATTTCGGAGCCAGCCTCTTCTATCCTCTCTCAGAGATTATGTTCTATGTGCTGTGTGATGGTAGCGAGTGAACTGCGCCGTGCAGAAGGGCTGAGAGCACTCGCAGACACGCATAGCTAAGCAACATGAGAGATTTTCTCGCTGTGTTTGCAGGAGAGAAGACTGGATCAGAGGTGAGATGAGAGGGCAGAAATGACAGTGTTCTTCTATTTTCCCTTCTCCCCCCCAACACCCAGCTCTTCAATCCCTTATTGAGTCCTTTTGTGAAGGACTTTGCTGAAGAAATGGAACAAGTTTTTCTTTTCCCATTTTACCTTATCTTTTCAGAAAACTTCAAAACCACTTGTTCCTTCTGTCCTTTTAGGCTTCGCTGCTAGCTGTTTTGACCTCAGCAACTCTTTCCAAAGCACTTCACACATATTTAAAGTGCTGGCCATTAATGTTAAATGCAGTAATTATTGGGAAGGACTTTTCTAACGCCTTTATTTTGCAACTTGATTTAAATTTTTTAGGTCAAACATTTCACCACAGCTGCCCATTTCGTGGCAGGGTTTAGAACTTGCTCATTTAACGCTCTTTTGTTGTTTGGCTTCTAGCAGAAACTTGAAGTCTGTCTCTTCTAAACTCCGAAAATATCTTACTTCCTCAGCGCTCGTGATGATGAAATGCTTTGCCACAACGTCTTGTTGTCGATCTTCTATCATCCTGTCAACATCAGAGTGAAGCCAAAAGGAGCCGGCATCTGTAGGCACTTTTAGATACAAAAATAATGCACAATAGTGTTAAAATATTTATGGCAAAATATTGTTTTTTAATTTGTTCCTCTTAATTTAACCACAGCAAGAGTAGATGTCTGTAGGGATAAACCTCCATAGATGAAACACCTCCTCAGCCTGGGAGGAGAGCGAGAAATAGATGTGTTTAGATAAAGCTGTGAAGCTCGGAAAGCTTGATGGATCTTGCATGTACTGTTACTAAACAGCAGAGGTGGGTATTGTTACGTGTTCTTTGATAAAATTGTGATGAATTTGTCCTTTAATGAGTATTTGAGGAAATTTGTGAGGGAAGGAATCTACATTTGAATCATGAAAAGGATCTTTATCTTTACTCGTGTGTTGACTGGTGACAGTATTTGCACCTTTTTTTCAAAAGCTCTGACTTTTGAAGTTTATAATTGTATATTAGATCCACAAATACATCAAAAGGTGAAGAACAGCACCTAAAAAACATCATTTCTGACGTGCCGATAGAAGCTAAATCTAAAGATTTCTATTGTATTTCTATGAGTCCGTAATGGACATCATAAATCAGTAAAATCAGTGCTTTCTTATGTTGCATTCTGCAGCCTCGCAGCATTCTATAAAGGTTTGCTTTGTTTAGACTTTATCCAGTGCCTTATTATAGCTATGTACAGTCATCCTGTGAGCCTCACTTGTATCCTGCATCCACGTTATCTATCTAGCTCTTAAATCAAATCCTGTGAGGCCTCACCAGTGTCCAGACAGGCTCTTTCTTCCTGATGTACTGTCGGCTCAGTGTACATCAGAGTTTTATGATGTGCTGGACTCGGTGATATGGGAAAACCAGGGTTTCAGATGGATGACTTCACTATATCAACCCACAGCACATGCTGCTTACTTCTCATCTGGCGATGATGGCAGTTGTTAGGAGCTGCTCACCAGTAATTTTACAGGCATTAATTTTCACCTACTGCCTCGTAGTCTTGTTTTTGGAGGCCTGTTGTCAATAATAAATTACAAATTATGAGTCCCATGGTACGTTCATGATTGTATATTGATTAAAAGAGTAGATTCACAAAAGAGCTTCCCGAGAAGAAGCACAAGCATAAACATTCAGTCCTTCTTCTACTTCACTCTCTATGCTAGCTAGCTACTTTGAACTATATAAATGATCCATATCATGAATAAACTCATTTTACTTGCTTTTTGAAATCAAATATTGTGTTGTATTTCAAACTATATTGTGCATGCAGTACATATATGAACACTAAGCTACCAAAACAGCTAATTTTGAATTCATTATGTTCTCATTATTATGAACAGGTGGCGAGTAAATGTTGTACTTTGAGGCAAAAGGGCCATTATAGCCTTCCAGACATTTCAGACACAAAATAGCCCCTCAGGACTTCACACTAGACTAATTTTTGAACAAGGAACTACACAGGTCAGTATAGGTTGAGGTTATTTATAGTATTAGTATTAATAGTATTAATCTCTCCAACAGAGATTGGAAATTGTAAAATAAACACCCACATATATCCTGTTTCCATCCCTCTAACTTCAGGACAAATAGATTAATAATAGTACCTATTTATAGAATTTTCTCATCAAAGTATACATCCTCAGATTTGATCTGTTGACAATCCAACTCAAAACTCTGTTCCCCTTTGAATAATAAATGCCTTTTTTCATTTGCAAGTTTTTTGCGAAGTTGTGTTGAATAAAAGCATGACCTAAATAAGACACGTTCTTATTATTCTTTTATTATAACCATTGGCAGCTGTATACGGCTTGTCATTTTTGACCCATCAAGAATGTTTTGACAGCTTAACCAAGTTGGCAGAAATGCATGAAGTTGCAAAGAGTCGTGGTAATTTCAAAATAACCTGAAGCGGAGTTGAGAGTTAGTGTGTCTTGATGAGATGTGCTCCAGCAAGTAGAGGAAATTGGTTCATTTAGGTAAAAAAAAAATTACATTACGACAGATAATTAAAACAAAGGACCTAAAATACACTTATTAAATAGTATAATCCCCACTTCAGAAGCTGTCTTTGGCTTCATGATAATAAGCTTAGCACATTTTACTAGTCATTTGAAAAAGATTACAGTCTGCACTTCAGAATGACTTTGTTTGTTACATTTCTTTTGTAATGTATCTAAATTAATTCTCGTAAGATGCAACTACGTTAAGCCTTTTATGTCAGGTAAACCAGAAACATGCGTGAAACCTTTACTGTGCCAACACTGTTAAATGTTTGCTTTAGCATCTACCAGCTTGCATCATTGCCAGTGCAAAGCCAAGCTGTAAGATGGGCTTCTGAGGAAAAAATAAAGAATTTTTTTTTTTTTTGCTGGAGCCGTTTGGTATCTTTAAATGATATTTACAGATTTCTCACCAAAGGGTTGTTTGATCTGATTTCAGGCATAAAGCATTGGCTCTGTGATCCCTTGCCTTTTATATATCACCTCAAGGTGTATTTAGTGTCTGAAGTAAACACAACCACACTGGAGAGTTCACCGATCCACTTACAGTTGCACTTATCTCTATTAAACGGAGTGTCCAGAAGTCAGAATATCCTTGCTTAAAGGTCCTTGAGTCTTCAATCAGGAAACTTCATCACAATTGCATAAGGACTAGTCATGAGAGGGCAAATGGGGGAAACTGAATAAGTACGTATTTTAGATAAAGCAGCTTTGTAACTGTTTGTTAAACTCTGTTAATAACTCATTGGAATGAAGTCAATGTTTAATCTGAAGTAATTTGTTATATAAGATAAATTCTTTACAGACTGAAGGCTATTGGTGTATGGAGCAGGATTGATTGGTGACTAACAGTATATTATGTCTATTTACTATTTTACTTCTATTATGACTTTTTTTCTGTGAATCTACTTGTGGTGAATACATTTTAAGTTTAAATCCTCCCTGTAATGTAACCATCAACCAAGAATGGCAGAAATCCTTTAAGGGCCAGCTGGTGGCTTAGTGGTTAGGGAGTTGGCCCTGTGATCAGAAGGTTCTAGGTTTGAATGCTCAAGTACCCTTGAGCAAATTACCACCCCCACACACTCCTCCCTGGGTGCTGTGCTCTTGGCTCCCCACTGCTACTCTTTTGTGCTGTTCACATTTTAAAGGGGACGTATTAGGCAAAACTCACTTTAAAAAAAAATTAAATAAGTTATAATAGATCTATGGGCTATACAAAACCTGTTCTTTGCACAAATGTACTCTCATATAAAGAGAACTTACCAGCTTTACTCTTGCCAGTTTCGGGCCCTTTCAAAACGAGCCGTTTCAGGGCTCTGTACCTTTTATGCAAATAAGCTGTTGTTGGCCACGCCAGACCCATCCCATGCTTACAAAACAAAATGATACGAAACGAACAAGCTAGTTCATATTTAACTGACATAGAAAAACAAAACTCATTATTTGAAAGTGCTTACATCTCCCTCATCTGCTGACTTGTCACGGACAGTAGGTACAGATCCCCCACGACACAGAAGATAGCTCCTTATTAACAGCTCTTATTGAATTTTTATGTTAAATAGCAGCATTTAAGGTGGAACGAAACCGATAGTTGCTGGTCATTGAAAATGAAAGCCACGCAGTTCTTCGGTTCTCTTTGTCTGGGAGAAAGTGTAGGGATGTGTGCTGTTTGCAGCCAACAACACAACACTTCATGTGTAATTTGCCTTGCCTTTAGCCATAGCACTCAGCTAAATCATGCTCATAAACGTAGCAGAGAAAATGGTGGATCTTCCACTAATCTAGTGGGTGGGGTCTTGACAGATGAGGGGCGGTTCTATGCAAATTTGCCTTATTGTGAGCAATTCAAACAGCTCATTTTGAAAGGGAATGAAACTGTCAAGAATACATTTGGTGAGATCTCTTTAAGTGAAAGTGATTTTGTGCAAAGTACTTCATGGACATGTTTTGTATAGCCCATAGACCTATTATAACTAAAGTGAGTTTTGCATGATATGTCCCCTTTAATAAACCATTCAAGAATAAATAGAACAGAATAGACAGGTGTTGCAATACTTTCAGACACCACATTGCCAGCAGTTTGCACCTCATGGCAGCAGGTAGGCTGGTGGTTAGGGAGTTGCTCCTGTAGTCAGAAGGTCATGGGTTCAATTCCCAGGACTGCCAATCAGTGAGGTACCCTTGAGACACCGTCCCCACATACTGCTCCCCAGGTACCATGTTGCTAACTGCCTGCTGCTTCAGAAATTCACACTGGTCATACTGTGTGCTCTGTGCCATGTTCACGCATGACAAAAATGGCCACTGTACACTCATGAAAGAAAAAAATGATTCTATTGGGGATAAGGAAATGCTAAAAGTGTTTCAGATCTTTTTTTATTTCATAACGATTATTGTTTGATGAGCACTGTGGTCTAGATCATTATTGAATTGCTGCTTATGGACTGTCCATAAACTGTGTAGAAGTCCATTTTCAGTGCTGTATACCAAACACTTGGTCACTTCTGGGGTCTACTGCCTTTCTACACACCAGTTCTATATTTCATATTACCATCTCTTTCTCACTTCTTTCTCACTTGTTTGACCAGTTTTAGTGTTACGTTCACAATATGTGTTAAATATGATAGCGGTGTTTTATCTTATTTAATATTAATGCAAAAATGTTCACATATGGCCTGTGTTGTAATTTTGTTATCTGTTAGAAACTAGAAGATGAATTGTATGCCAACAATCATATACAGATGCTTTTAGTACCATATACTGGAAAATCCAAGACTATCTTGTGGTCTCACATAGACTCACAAGTGAACTGAATTTTGAATGAAAGTCCTAATAAGATCAGGTAAAGCCAAATCAATCAAATAATTTCTCTTTTTGTTTGATTTTTGTTCTGGTGTTTTGTCAGAGGCTGTTTTCGAAATCCTGTTACCAGTGCCTTTACCCACTATCGGATTTTGTGGCCACCCATGGCCAATCTCTTTACACAGTCTCTATGTCTCCGACAAAGATAATCTAATAAACATAGATATCCCAGTACAGCGCAAAACCTAGAGCCAAGGTTATAGCCTCAATTTCTATATGAAATATAATCTCATCATACTTAAAATTGAATTTTTGAGGGGCAGCTGAAAAAACGGATTGTCAACAATGTACACTCCAATCTCCCTCATCCTGTCCTCAGAGGATCCAGTCCTATGAAACCTTCATAAAGAACCTGTTTCCCTTGTTTTCCTTCAGAGAAAAAAAAATAAAACAACAAAAACAATTGGTTTTGGCAAAAATTTGAAAACCTCTGATCACTTTGTTCTGGTGACTCGAGGCAAGGCCAAAATTTGCATCCTGTAACACAACAACTGTCCCAACTGAGAGATGATGGAAATGCAATCACTCGGTGGAGAGTTTGTGTGTGTGTGCTTGTGTGCGTGTTTGTTTGGGGGGGTGTGTGGGGTTTGGTGTGTGTGTGTTAGCAGGTGTGAGTGGGTGTGTGGGTGTGTGTGTGTGTGTGTGTGTGAGTGTGTGTGTGTGTGAGAGAGAGAGAGAGAGAGAGGATGGAAAAATGATTGAGCAAAGTTTGACTAAACTAACTAAAGTTCATACAGCCTTGACTATTATATCGCATGCTCAACATATTCTCAAGCCTGAGAATACATTCAGCATGTGATATAAGAGTCAAGGCTTCATGCTTTATTTGTATAAATCTCTGCATTGGTGAAACACTCAACTTCTGAACTGAATGTGCGACACGCAGCCAAGTCTGGAGTGTATGACGTACTGAACATATTCTCAGACTTGACCAGTGTCCATTTCATTTGGCCACATGCACCATGTACTTTAATCCCATAAACATCAGTCCCTGTATTGATATGCATTGCACCATGTTTATTCATAATGTACTACTGTATCCTAACGATGTATAGACAGTGAGGTGTAAACAATGAAAACAGTGAGATCTAGTCTGTATGTTCTAAACACAGCTAAGCTGCCTACTCTGTTAAAATGACTGTGCACAATTAGATGCATTTGGACAGAGTAAGGTGTCTTGTATAAGCTATTTTGTAAGCCCATTTTTCATTGACACATAGCAAGACTCATGGGGGGTGGTGAGTTCTGAATTTTTGAAGAAACATATATTTAACAGAATATTACACAAAACCCCCAACTGCTAAATATATTATTAAATCTGTCATTATTTAATTTGTCCTCTCTGTTCTTTTGTGCTTCTTACCCGCACTTTAACTTAACTAAGTATTTGAACTGCTGTGTTCCCCAAAGCAAAAGTTGCTCCCAAAGGGTTCACTGTGCTGTCTTTTAACAGAGATTTGATACGTCAGTCATTCAAGGAAAGCGAGAGAACAAAGGAAATAGCCCAGGAACTGGGCAAGACCTATAGACCATCAAAACCATCACTGTCAGATAAACAGATTCTGCTTCAGATCTGAAAAAATACAGGTGTTTCCACTGTGAGGAGAGAATTCAACACTATTTATCTGACAGAGTGTGTAACTGTGAAATCTGTTACTTATAAAAGAAAAAGAAAACACAAAAAACTCTGAAACTGGACATCTGAGATGTAACTGGGATTACTTGGGATATGAAAAAAAAACAACCAGGTGTTTACAAGAAGCACAGAAAAAAGCACAGAAAAATATGTCTACGGATATCTGCAGTTAAACCTGAAATCATTTTCCCCAAAGCAATATGAGCTATAAAAACGGCAAAAAAGATTGGATGCAGAAATGTCTATAAAATTTTCAGTTAAAGTTTGTTAAAGTTGATTTTTTTTTTTTAAAACTACCTGCTTTTCTTTGATGTTGGCCATGAAATAAATGAAGATTGGTCTCTATTACATAGTAAAACTGCTTACAGAAGACTCTTTTAGAAAACACCTTCTTAGTCACTAAGAATGTTTACTAAGATATGAAGCGCTTACCACTTAGTCTTGAACACAAGAGAGCATCGCTTTTGAATTCATTCCAGACTAGAAGATAGAAAGGAATCAGCCTTGTTGATGTATGTTCTCCTTTTACTTTTACTGTGTGAAATGTGCAGTGCAGACGCTGCTTCTGTAACATAATCTCAGTTCTGAAAAGTCCTGACAGTGAGACGAATGAGATTAGGAGAAAAGAGAAAAATGATGAGGAGAGGAGAAACAGAGCGGTAAAAATACAGCAGTATCTTGGGGCAAAATATAGAAGGGAAAAATATAGAAGTAAAAGATGAGATATGGCGCAGAACGCAGAAAGGGTTGCTGTAAGAAAGAAAAGATGTGATCTCTTGCTGTTAGAACCACCATCTATAAGATACTATGAGCGCATCCCACCATACGCATTTACAGTACAGCCTCAATTAACAGCCGAGAGTGGAGAGTGTGCGAGAAAGGCTAGTTAAAGAGAAAGAAAGTAGGTGTAGGAAGAAATAGTGGGCAGTCTCTCAAGCACAGATGAGCTAGACTGGAGAGGCCCAAGGGATTGGTAAGGTTCTAATAATGATCTGTGGTCTGACTGAGCAAGATAAAAAATTCAAGACGAGCAGCATGTTCCATCACACTGATCTGTTCCTCTTATCTCACTGATCCCATCTGACATGGAAAAAGAAAAAAAACTGGGAAAGGCTCATTAATTCAGACCATGTATACTGATTCTTCAGTGACACGATCATGCTTTCAATGAGCATGCTGTGGCAATCGAAAAACATGACTCACACAAGTATCTTGCTTAAAAGGTGTGCCAAAATTGAATCTTGGAACTACTTAATGCTGAAGAACAGCCCAGGGAAATGTGTTCTCCCTATGTCAATTAGGAAAGAGTCGATTGGATTATTCCCTGTCTTTCTGTGCTTTTTATTGACTGTGCCTTGTTTAGATCATCTTTCTGCCATTATAGAAACTGCTCATCAAAATGGCCTAAAATGACTGCAGAGGTTCACTTTCTTACAAGAAAAAATTGTTTTGGCCTAAAAGCCATGGAAACTGACCCTTTTTCTACATACAAAGTCTCCAAATGTCCATAAAGCCTAATGTACTTAGCACACTAAGCACTCTAAGGTGTGTTTAATAAAGAAATGTGCAATCATGTGGTTCATTCATTGTGCAGAACAATATTATTAGATGCTTAAAAAGCTTAAAGCACATGAACAAGTATTAAAGTTAAACCAACATTAAATAATCTGTTTGAAGAACACTAGATCTGCGCTGATCCAGCATCATTCAACTATGAATCCAACATAAAATCTATGCTGAATACAAGTGGATTTACTAAAGGTCATTAACATGCTTAATTTTCAATTCAATTTTCATTTTTGATTGAATCTTATCTTTTGCACGAGGAAAAAAACGGTTTCAATTACCTTTTGCCCAACGGCGACATTGAAGCACAACCTAAAAATGCACTGAAGCCTAAACCAGATGCTTTTACATTTTTAATACCCCAGAGCCTGCGTCCTGACTCCATCTTCACCCACTTGTTTCTGCATTTAGATACTGTATATTAATACAGAATCTTTGTTCCATCTGTTTAGAAAAGTACATTTTAATTCCACTCATGAAAAGCAGACCACATCTTCCCTATGTGAAGACATATAGTTGCATGAGACACATTGAGCCTCTTAATTCAGTTTGTTTAAAAAAGCCCCATCAGGTAAGGATTGTACTCATAATACAGGTCAACAGGTCAAAATCATCAGAGATAAGTTTATATGGGGTTTCCTGCACATATGATGTTGTGATGAAGTTAGTTCTATATTGCATAATAGTTGGTATAATTATCATATAATAATCATATGCTGAGCGTTTTTGAAGAAACAGTGGTAGCTGACCGACACTGATCATTATATCTGTTACTTGGTGCCTGTGGTTTAATAAAAACTGCAGGCAAGTCTTTTGCAAATCTAATATTAATTTAAAAAGTTGATGTGACTGAAAAAAAAACATGAAAGCAGCATGAAAAACTGGTTTAGAAGAGTGTGTTGTGGTTTCTGATTATTACAAAAACATTTTTTGTTGACCTGTTTCATTTAAGATCCTGACCATTTGTGCTCCTGTCCATTTTAGCCAGGACTAGCTGGACATTTTGAAAGTGTTCCTGTTCCATCTTGTAAACTAGGGTTAAGCTCTTTGGTTTTGGTGATTATTCAGTGCTCCTGTGTTCTATAATGTGTAAACCAGTTAAACACATGGGCTCTACATGTGAAATATTGCTCCTTATGCCAGCGTTACTGATATTTACCCTGTAAATATTGCTACCTATGTTAATATTCAGTTATCAATCTTCAATATTTTTTTTATATTGCACTTTCTACAATCAAGTTGTCACAAAGCAGCTTTGCAGAGTCTGGGTTTCAGCCCCTAGTGAGTAAACCAAAGGCAACAGAGTTGAGGAAAAGCTCCTTGGAGGCTGGAAGAAGAATCCTCAAGGGGAACACATCCTCCTCAGGTCAACCCAAAGGGAAAAGAAAGGAAATTCCCTACTGAGAAAACTGACAAAAATGGGCCTTTATTAATGAACAAATCGACAGATTGGCCATCTATGGCTAACAGAGTTGGTACAGTTAAGAGTCAATAAGAGTAGCTGAGAGTCTCTAATCCAAAACAACAGGAACAGAACCATCAATTCCTGCTAGAGCTTTAAACAGCAGTTGCCTTTGGATAAGGGAAGTCAAACAAGCTGAATCGGTCGAGGCCATCTCAGCATGGAATGACAGTGATTGCAGACCTGGGAAGGTGGTGGTCTGGGATCCCAATGGTGATGGGTCAAGCTCAACAAATATGCAGTGGTTTCCCTCTGAAAAAAAACAGAAGAGAGTTAGTTTTGGCATGACTCTAGCAACTCATCGCACAAACACAGACTTATGACTTGACTTTAGACTTGCCCTCAACGAGCCTTGACTCAGACTTGGGTGCTGTGACTCGTGAGTCATAACTCGTAAACAATGTTCATTTAATGGAATTTTTTATTTATATCTCGCATTGTTTCTAACGACCCGAAAACCGTTCACCTCGCCCCAGTGTCCCATTACTTCTGTCCGAGGTGAACGTTTTCAGCTAACAGTATTCGAGGGGTTGTTGGAAAGGGGTCACCGAGCCCCATCTAACTGTAAAGTTTCACATTTAGAGTGCGAGATATATTTTTCATATTTAACATTTAGATTTAAGATCATTTAAGGCAAATCCTCCCTGTTGGTGAGGGCATATGAGTCCCGCACCCTGCTAAGTAACGGCCAATTGTAATCGCGGGGCGTGGCCAATTAGCTTATCTTCTAAACATTTAGGGCTCAACATTTACAGTAATCCCCCAGTTTTACGTAGATCGGGAGTCACGGGTTCAGTCACACACAGAAACAAACTCATCATTTTACTGAAATATTTCAGACTTTTGTTACGCAAACACATTTCAAACACATACACATTCACATATGAAACTGTCACTTATGCATCCATATCACTGAAAACCCACACACACATATATGAAACACTCATACACATACAGGTGAAATGGACTCACACATATATGAAACGCTCACTCAGATACATGTGAAACACAGATACAGGTGAAATTGACTCATGCACATATGAAACGCTTATGTGATGCATATGAAATAGATTATTATGTAACAAAAATTCATATAGCACAGTGAAGCTTTTCACATGTTGGTGTGCATGAAAACATTTCAGTATATCCAGAAGGTGTTTCACTATATCTGGAAGGCGTCTCAAATCTACTAGGCTTGAAAGACAAGGGTGTTTAGACCTCAGGGTTGTGGGAAGGAATTAACGTGTATAGAGGGCTGAAAACCTTCCACCAAACCTTTCCTTTCACTTAAGCAAACAAGTAAAGTTAAGCAGTGAACAGTTATGGACACTCTTAGTATTGTTCTGTTGAACTGAGTACAAATGGCGCTGCCAGAGAAATATTACTAAATGGGCTCCGGTTGCTACTCGCTAACAAGCAGCGCCGTGTAGCTTCGCCTGGGTCCTAATGCCCACCTGCTACCTACAGCAGCTTCAACAGCCAGTACATCATTTAGACTTATTAGTCTTGTTTCTATTTGTAAAATGCGTATCTGCGCTCAGTGATATCTTGAATGGATTGTATGGATTTATTGATTTCTTCAGAGTTTTATCTGGACTTTATATTTTATATTGTTGTGTCTCTGTGTGTCTGTTCAGTCCAAACATAATTTTCTCTGGGTTCAGTTAAGTGTTTTGATTCTGATTCCGATACATTTTCCAGGAAGCTATGAGTGTCAATACTTGTGTTATACTCAACTCAAGAGGATCTCAAGAGACTGGCGCAATCCTGACCTGTCACAGTTGACACCATCATTAAGGCAAGATAACGCATGATCAGTTATAAGAAAATAAATAATGCATTTTTTGTTCAGAGACCTTAGTTAACAGAGAAGGTTTGCTTTCTGACATGCTGTTTTTTATGAATGCGCTAAATGTTGCTTTCGTTTCTCAAGCTAGACTGAATAAAGTGTGCAGTTTCGGAGGTAGATGTATTATTTAGCGTGACGAGCGAAAACTTGCGTGCTTAAAGGATAATGAGACTCCAGCTCCAGGCATAAAGTACACTGACAGTTATTTCACATCTTCATTGTAAAAAAGAACTTCAAAACCTCTTCCTTTTCCCCAAATTTCGATTTTAAAATGTTATTTAATGATCTTTGTTAGCTCCTCTTTAGATGGTTGCAAAATTAATTACCCAACATGTGTTGTTGTTGCTCTAGTTCTAAATTAGTCTTTGCTGCCAAAATTTGGTTCTGCTGCACACTTGACAAGCAAACAACCTGTTCAGAAAAAAGCTTGCAATGCAAATTCAAACGTGACGGCATGGAGTTAGCGTTCGCCAAGAATATTTGTTTAATGAAGTAGATGCAGTAATGCTAGGAATAAATCACAAACGTGTTTGAAATTGCTAAAATTTCTTCCCAAGAAAAAAAAAACCAAGAAGTTTGAGCTTTAAATAGATTTTTCAGATTTTTTATTTTGCACTTTTGTACAGGCGTTCATCTGTAGTGTGGACATTCTGGACTTTGCAGACTGCTCAGGGATCTCTGTGGGCTCCCTTCTGCCTCTATACTTGGAAAGCTAGCTGGAGCTGGAACAGGCCCAGACTTTATTAGCATACAGTAAGTGCCCACCCCTTGCTTCCATTTAAATGAAAGCCAGAGCTTAAGGGATAGAAGATGGACAAGAGAGTTCATGAATTCATGAATCTGTATAAGGGCCACATAAGTCACATTTTTATCCATTGCATGTTTTGGAAATATTAATATTGTGTCTTTTAGAAAAATAATAAGGACAAGGCAAGACAGTAACATTCTGCAATAGACTCACTTGCCATGCAAATTTTGGGCACCAGTGCATGAAAAAAGAAAGAAATAAAGAACATGATGGGCCCCTGTATGAAAATTACTTTCAGTGAAAAAAAATGACAATATGATTTGTTTGTTTACTTGCTACTTATTTTCTACCAGGTTGGTGCTCTAATGCAAACTAATTGTTGAAATGCGTTATTTAGTTACTGTAGCTGCCCATGAGTTATGGGTGTAAATTTGGTTGCCAAGGATCTCCTTTGTGGACTTGCATAGATGTCAAATGATGGGAAATTTCTTGTGACTGCTTGGACATTGTACAGGTGGTAACAGGTCAGAGTTAGCAGCTGTGTATGTGTGAGGGATGATATGTCTAGAGAAATAGAATGTGTCAGACAAAGCCAAAATCTTTAAAACTTTATCCCTGAAGTCTGAAGCAATATCAATAGACATTATTGGCATTAAGAGGACCTGTCTAGACATTCTCTCACTCTGCACAACCAAACTGATGATCCTTATTTAATTGCCTTGGGTCTATCCGGGGTTGTGTGCTTGTAATTATTGTTGCATGAGTAGTTATATATATGTCAATTGTAACTGTATGTGTTCATGTGTGTGCGTGCATATAAGCATATAGTGAGAGGATATACTGACTTAATACGTGTTAAATGTAATAGTGTGTTGAGATGCAAAGAGATTTCTGCCATTTCTTCCTTGGGTCAGCACCTTTATATAACCTCTTTTATTCTTCATTGTGGAATATCGTAATTTTCCTTACGAAACCTCATGTGATCAAAAAACTTCACAGGAGACGAAAAAATAAACGTGACCTCAGTGTAATTCAATGGAAC
Organism: Brachypetersius gabonensis; assembly: GCA_037577145.1. Lineage (NCBI taxonomy): Eukaryota > Metazoa > Chordata > Actinopteri > Characiformes > Alestidae > Brachypetersius > Brachypetersius gabonensis. The sequence goes on from JBBJLR010000153.1 coordinate 13,644,969, forward strand.
GAGAATAACAAGTCATTCTGGACCAGGTCTATTGATCCGTAATTCAACAAACGTCTGCCAAATGTACAGAACAGCTGGTGTTTTCAAATGGCTTTCAAAACTGAGTTTATGAGGTTTTCAAATGGCCGTGACAATACACACAGCTGCTTGGCTTCAGGAAAACTATATGTTCTACATGCCAGGCTGTGTGTTTTGCTTAAGATGCTAAAAAATGAATCTTGTTTTTACCCATGATTCAGCAGTAAGTAATATAGAAAAGCAAAGTCTCTTTCGTCCTCCCTTCTTGCCTCCAGTCCTTATCTCTCCTCTGATGTCCCGGCCATAAATGTTTCATGGCTAAGTGAGCAGGAAGATGCTCGTGAAGTGCATAAACACCAGGTTGTTGACACGGTTACAGAAGATGAGACTGCTCTGCACTTTCAAAATTGGGTCCAGATTGTCTTGCTGGATTTCCCTATGAGGTTCAGCACACTTAGCTCACTTAACAAACACAAGAAAACATCAGCTAAGGCATGTTTTAATGCCACAGCATGTTGCAAGTGCAGTGAAGTTAATGCTAGGTCTATTCTATCATGGAAGTGGCGTTTGTAATGGACTTCATTTGCTGTGATTTTCCCCGACTGTAGAGGCCCACTGTGCAAAACGCAGTGTTGCCCCGTACCCACTTAAATCTAAAGCGGAGCTGGCTCTCCACAGCTGATTTATTTAACGGTCCTAATGTGGTCCCGAAGGGTCAATTAAGACAAACGAGTTGCTGAAGTGATGTTTCTGCAGACTTGACCTTTCCCCCAATGTCCTGAACTTATTCCTGTAGTTCCTACAGTGGTGCAGTGGTGCATGATGCTTTAATTAAGCACCAAGTTCGGGATGGGTGTAAAAGATGCACTTAGCTTTACACTCTTAACAGTGTGTTTCTAAGGTCTTAACTTCCAGTGGCCCTCTTGTGGAAAAATGCTGAGGATATGTCAAGCACGCCACAGGAAAGAGTGGAATGGTACATTTCTCTCTCTCTCCCCCCTCATTTTTTTTCTGACAAGAAGAAAAAAGGCCATTCAGTGATCACTTTACAAAGCACATTAAGTGCTAAGTCAAGCACAGCCACTACCCTGCTCTGCTAATGCAGTTATTTCACTCTCACACCGGGCTTGTATTGGCATGCTGATAAATACCCTGAGCGGTTGAGAGGATCAGAGGGCTGCTCTTATACTCTCTATAAGATTTCTATTAGGCAGCATACAAAATTTGTTTACTGTTAATGCCCTCTGCATGACCAGTGATGGATTGCCAAGACTGTTATACACTTCAATCCAGCATTGGCGCAAGGCTTCCAGGGCTTTTTGCGTAGGTTTGAAGCACTGAAGCATGTAGAATTGAACTGACACCTCCAATTGTCTAATGCTGCTCTCAAACTGAAGCCTTCCAGGACACTGGATCAAAGAGAGTAAACAGCATGGTGTGTATAAACTTTCTGGAAACCATCAAAGGACAGATTTGAAGGAAATCTTAATATGGCCAGACCTTTACCCTTTCACACACACACACACACACACACACACACACACACACACACACACACACACACACACACACACACACACAC
>JBBJLR010000153.1:13646668-13662459 GCA_037577145.1 Brachypetersius gabonensis
CACACACACACACTTTTACATTTCACTCTTTAAGAATTTATTGTGTACAATTATAATTTTGGTAAACTCAATTCAGAAAAAATTCTGCGCACCCCCTGTGATCTCTAGCGCCCCCCTAAGGGGGGCCCGGACCCCAGTTTGGAAACCACTGCTCTAAACGAATACACACACAAAGCAAACCTACACAACATAATCACTTCATAATTTTGAATAGTCTGCTGCTCAAATAGCAAGGATGAAGCTACGCTACTGTTGCCAGTTAAGGAGACAACATGCTGTCTTGTGGCAGTAGCTTCCAAAAACTGTAGAACTTGTTGCCAGTGTAACATTGACACTTTCACAAGTCCAAAGTGCATTCACCATACCTATTTTTAGAAACTTTAGCAGATTTCAAATGGAAATCAGTTGTTATCTTCTGGCAAACTAAATAGCAATGGAGATGAGAGTTGCCGCTGACAGTCCAACCAATCACATTCATTCCATTCAGTTGATATGCTGGATAGTAATGCTCCTGAGGATCTTATGATGGCAGGAAACGAACTCTCAGATTAGAACCATGCTAGCGAGGAGGGAGTTTTTAGGAAGCTTACGAAACTGTTCTGAGAAATGTTCTGAGAACTTGATCGAACTGGAAACACAATTTGCATATTGTGCATAAGCATCATTGAGTTCATGCAGTGCATAAATAATCCTTAATTACATTGAGGCCAATTCTGATTACCAGCTGATGTTATTATGTTTTTGGAAATCTCAGTCACTGGCCAGAAAGAGCGTGCCAGTATTGATGCTTACTCTGCCACATGGACAATATCTTCATAACTTATTTATGTTTACTCCAGATTTCATTTTTAGTTTTGCCTCCAGGGGCCTAAATAATTCATACTAAGCTGGTCCTCAGTACAATAAGCTACACTCTCAAAACATCTACAAAAAGCCTCCTGTGAAGTGAGCATGAGAGGAATTTTAGTGCGCCATCTCTGCTTGCCCCGAAGTAGAACGGAATGGAGGTGTTTCCTCTATCGATATTAGAACCCTTAACTGAAATCCTGCTGCAACAGACTTCTTACCTGAGGTCCTCTCTAGGGGGCTTCCAGACTGAGAGGTTCTGATTGGATTGTTTAGCTGCTGCTCCTGTCTTTCCCCTCTGCTCTGTCTGTCTGTGTCCCAGTTACATCCAGTATAGTGTTCCTGAATAAAATTCCCTATGTGCTTATTCTGTTTGTTTTGTTTTTGGTACATATAATAAGGGAACTTGTCATGTCTTATATCGAAAACATCCGGAATTCAAAATTTACATGGAAGCCTTTATCTCGCTTAACCACAGCTACAGAAAAACACACTTGTCAGAACCTCAGGAAAATCGGTCATAAAAAGCATATATGACTACTAATGTCAGATCTTAACTAATGGAGCAAAATGATAGCAATGATAAAAGAACAAAGCCAACATAACAGAGCCTAGAGTTATTTGAGATTTTATCATGTAGACGAGATTGTTTTGTTCTCAGGAATTCTAATTGAGCCTAACCAGTGGGTGAATAATATTTTAAGCTCAATTGAGCAATGTTTAAATCTTACCAAATAATCACAACTGTGCACTGAATTGTGTCAATCAAGTTAGCATTCCCTTTGTTATGAAATGCAGGGGTGTGTTCTCACTCTGCTTCTGCAAGCAAATTGTAATTACATTTGTCTGCTTGTTAGTGAAATTGGCTGTTTCTGTATATTATCCTTCATTAAGTCAGGATATGATGCTGTCTGGAGCTTTACTAATATAAACACAAACTCTTTAGAGGGTGCTGAGAAAAGCAAAAATATTATTCTAATGGTTTCATCTGTTTCACAGTGGACATTACTGACATTAATCCAGGACCTTTTTGATATTTCGAGTGTTGGTCAAACAGAGCGGTCCATTTACATAAATGAACATGACCAATATTTACTTGAAATGAAATTGTCTCTTCTTACCTTCACATGATCGGTTTCACTGGTACGTCATGTGTATCATTTTTTTCTGTAAGGCTAATTACTCATGACCAATGTAAAGGGTTTTTGTTCTTCTTATCAATGTTATTCCTAGTACCCATAATTAAATGATCATGCTAGATAATGAAGTGACCTGGATAAGGACTGTTCAGCATTGGGCCTGATGATATCCCAACAGAAACACACCTGATTCAACTCATCTGATAAAGGGGAGATTAAGTGAGTGTGTTGGAGGAGTGCTGTGTTGGGTACTGACTGGCACCCCGGATCTAGATCGCTATATGCAAAATCCAGACTGCCGAAACAGTTTTGTTGTTTTTTCTGGTGTAGTTCTCTTCTGCTAAAACTGCCCCGTGTCAAGATGTTTCCACCCTAAAGAGAAACGTGTTGAATTATCATCTTCTGTGCTTTAGTGTAGTTATAACCTATTATTCCCACTAGACACAATCAAATCCCCAGTGGAGGTGAGCTGCTTGTACTGCACATCAACTTTCAGTAGCACAGAGAAATGACATATTATTTATTACATTTAAAAGCAGAGGTTTGAAGATTTTCTGTAGTCAAGTGAAGATGCTCTTCATGAAGAAAACTCCTGGTGACATTCATGTCGCATGTCTCTGCTGTGGCTTCAAAGCTACTGGAACACACTGTAGCCCCGTACTGACAACATCATGGCTGTTGCATTCATTGAAATACAGTTGGCTGAAGTATATTGGATTTTTATGGCGACTCTCAGTTATATTGGTTTTTTGGTCATGCGGGTCATGTTGGATGTTACTGCAGGGTAAATCTCTCCTAAGCAACATGTCCAGGCTTTGATGGTTTTGTGTCCTGCACAGTGAAACCCAGGACCCCGACTTGTTTTTAATGAGCAGAAGTGATTAAAAAGCTTGGAATTAACAGAAGACGACCATAACCACGACCACTCTGAATATTGAAGTGAGAAATGGCACAATGCTCGCCTTTCAGAACACCTGTGGAAACAGCCCTGGGTGGTCACACATGCTGAGGAGAAATCAGTCACGCCAGTCAAACGTACACCATTTCGAACGGCTCTTGAATGGTTAGTCTGCAATGACTTTGAATTTGAATGAATTCTAGTGGTGTCAAGAAGTCACACATGCATAAAATATATTACATCAACACAACAGCTGTTTCCCTCTTTTTTTTGTTGATCAGTTGAACAGATGTTGATCATGTCAACCCATTTAAATAACATCTCAATTTTTTCTTGTATTAAAAAGCACATTTTACAATCTCAATAAGTATTCAACAACTGCTTAAAGACTGATTGAAGATAATCTTCACATTTTTGAGTTATGCCTGACCCAGTGTGTTAATTATTTAAGGAGTAGATAAGGAATAGTCATATGACTGATAATTTATCAATTACAATACTTATCATTTCGGAAGGTTTACATGGCGTACACACTAGTGTTTACATACACTACTGTTACAGTTGTCTGCTTATCAAATTGCTTGTCTATTGTCTACTGTCTCTGTTGTAACTTACACTCTGTTGAATATGTGTTACACCGTGGTCCATGGAGAAACGTTGTCTCATTACAATATATATGTGTGCGCAGCTGCCGATGACAATAAAGTAACCTCGAACGTTGACGGTAAAGTATAATCATGTGCATAGTGTAGGTGTCCTTAGGACTAGAACCACGCTAAATATATCTGTATCAGAGATTTCAAGTTTCAAGTTTTATTGTACCGATAACAATGTAGCATCATTACCGTAATTAAGAGTCGTCCTAGTCTTGCTCTCTACAAACACTTTTCTGATTTCCTCACAAGATAGAAGCACGAATAGTTTTGAGATGTTCAGGTGTCCGAGGGGTCTGAAGTCACGTTAGAGCTGCGTGACACGCTGAAGGTGGCGCTGTAGTGAAGAGAGAAAAAGGGATTGCACAGGCGCTATATGTGAATGTCTCTTTCCCTCATACTCGTTCTCTCTCTGCTGGGAGAAGGTGCATGGTGAAAACTTTCCTCGAGACAGTGGTGTGAGTGCTCAGCTGCACAGACAGAGGCAGGCGTGGTTCCTGAGTACATGAAGGACGTCGGATCAGGGATTATTTATTATATATCAGCACTCGGGGCATGCGTTCTGCAGCGTCTACAAGGTAAAATAGATGAATGTTGTGCGTGCTGTGACTGTGGTTAGTTGTACCGGGGCTGTGAAAGACTATCTCCTGTTAAACCGCCTGAACGTGCAATGACTGACAGATGGTAAATGACCGAGCAATTGGAGCTCTGGTAGGGAGCTCTGGTGTTTAAGAGCAGGCTCCCGTTGTCTGATCGTTAAGATGATCCGTGTTTCGTACAGAATCATCACTTTATGCAGGGCAGAGGAAATGAGGGGAAATCCTCCGTGTTTTGCGTGAATAAGCGATGCAGCCGCCGGTGCTGTTTTCGCCTCGTGTTTCAGACATTTCTGTCATCAATGATTTAGTAGTCGAGCAGTTTCTAGTACTTTTCGCCCATCTCTCTCTCTCTACCTCTCCCTCTCTTTCTCTATCCCTGTGACTCTCTGTCTCTCACTCACTCGATCACTCTGTCTGTTTGTCTCTCTCTCTGTTTATCTTCTCGTCTTTCTCACACACTTTGACTATCTCTCTCCCTCTCTATCTCTTTATCTCTCTCTTCTCTCTATTTATCCGTCTTTTTTTCACTCTCTCTCTCTCTCTCTCTCTCTGTTTATCTGACTCTCTCTCTCTCTGTTTCTCTCAGCTTTGCAGTTCTAAGAAAAATCTACATTATGTGGTAGCTCTCTTTAAACTTTAAATAGTTGAGTACTACAAAGTACTCTTTTTGGGTTCTGGCACCTTTATTATTACAAATGTACCTCTTCTCCTCACTTGTCTTCTTTTCTCTGGTAGAATTATTCTAGTAGATTCACTTTCATTGTTGAGATATCAAGGTACTCCAGAGCTTTTCATCGTGCAAAGCCCTACATTTAATAGTAACATGGGTTATGGCATGAGGTCAAACACACAGCACAGTCCCTGAGGCCATGGGGTCCCTTACTGAGGGGCACAAAGATTCATTCATTCACTGAAGGCTTCCCTCCTGGCAGCTTTGGGATTTGTGCCATTTGGGGTTATACGAGCAGTCCTTGAATTTTCAGTTTCAGTTTCTTTTTATCTTCTTTATGCGCAGTAGGACAAAATGACTTAGGATCCTTGTGAAGTTGCTTTGTGAAGCCATCTGTGTCAGGTGTTTTTTTTTATAGTGGTCTCCTCTTCCCTTTTTTCATTACAGGGAAGAACACAGTTTGATTACTTCAGTCAGATCAAATGTGATTGAATGTAAGTCATTTGTGTATCACCTTTCTTGCATTTTCAGATTTCTATAACACTTTTACCTTCAGAATAAGAACAAATGCTTTTTTGTGTGACAGGAGGCATGGCACACTCTTGGCTAGGGTGACCCTGAGTTTAGTTCCAACCCCATTGACTCTAATATGTAGATGATCCTCCCGGTCTTTATTTCCCGGATGAGGTCTGTTAAATTAGATTAGATTAGACTTAACTCTCCAGGACAGTATACCAACAGGCTTGCACTTGCTTTAGGCACGATGTTATTTTTGGCCTGGACATGGCCTGAAGGTATATGCTTCAGTTCCTTATCATTAAAACAATATTTTAGTCTGTGTACGTTGTTTTTCCATGTGCATACCGCACAAAACCTTAAGATGTAATAAACCCAGGAGTCTAAGGCATTAAAGTGATTGTCATGGGTACTGTGATGCTTTCTGGATCTGTGAAAATTTGGTGGAGTGTGTTTGATTGGTTACAAACAGCATACACAACACAACAGGGATAACTGGAATGAATCTAGCTTTTGTCATGTTTCTGTAATGACAAATTGTCTGAAAATGGATTTATAACTCATTTTTGCTTGGATTCAAAAGCAACAGTGACACCTGGACACATTGTATCACTAAACTGGAATCTGCCATTGAAAAAACAGACAGTTGTTTGGTTTCTCTCTTATCAGGGTCCTTTCAGGTACTATTTCTCAATTTATAACAAAAAGAAAGAGCTGTAGTTGTCCAAGTTGACTTGGGCATTGATGTTTCTATTAATTTTTTTTTTGTTTTTTGCAGGGATCTTATCAGTTCCAGATTATAAACTGCAGCATTTCTCACCTCCTTCGCTTTTTACTCGCCCTTCCAAGAGTGTTTCAGGGACTGGAATGAGCTTTCTTTGATGTCACAACAAATCTGATGCAACATAAGTTGTCTTTGTTTGGCTTTGCTGGTTTTTCACAGGTCTCCTTCTGGATGTCAACTTTTTCAGAGGCGTTATTTTCATGTTTGGCACATAAAATTATACTGCGCTGTTCTTATCCAGCAAGACAAATTCATCTACGGTCTGTGTGGAGGAGGAGTAGCACTATGAAAACGACTAAAATGAACAGAAAGAGAAGTGCTAAAGAAACGGAACAAGAGCTTTAACAGCAGGGGGATGAAGAAATAACTTGTTGAAGAGTGAGAGGAAGTAAGTGATGTAAGATAGAGGCTTTTGACCATAGTGCTTACTTGGAGGGGCGTAATTATCAAAGCTGAGATGACAGGAAAGCTTTTAGGATACTCATGTTCTGAATATCAATTGTGTCATGGTACATTATCTAATGAGACGTTGGAAGGCAGATCTTAGATTCACTAATGGTCTAAGCAAAAGCAATCTTTAACCTAAATTTTACTGCTTTCATGGTTTCTGTTTCCTTATTGTGATATTGGCATATTGATTTTACACATGGCTGCAGCAATGAACACTCTAACAAGAAACTGCACTTTCTTGTGTTGTGAAATTTCTGACTAACCTAACATGGCCCGGTTTCTGTTTAGTCTCCAGACATTCAGTTGATCCTGCAAACACACATACTGTTGGTCAAGATACTCCACATGTCATTCGCAATTCCATGCTCTAATGTGTTTTAACCAAATGCCACCCAACTCCTGATCCAAGCCACCATGCTTATCTCTCGCCTTGTTTACTTCAGTGCCCCCCTAGTGGGTCCTCCAGCTTTCATGGTAAGACCAGCTGGTTCAGAGGGCAGCAGCTCAGCTGGTTTTTAACCAACCCAAAAGGGTGGAAGTCACCCCAATGCTGGTTGGCCTACACTGAATACCAATTAACAAACTCTGATTAGACATTTGGGTCTGCACTCAGCTACTTTAATTCTATCATTTAGCCCTGCACCCTCCAGTTCTCCAAGGAACATCGTCTGGCTCTACCAGCCCTACACAGAAGACAAACCCAGTCCAGCCTCTTCTCTTTTGTGGGTCCCTGCTGGTGGAATGAGTCGCCTAAGCCGACAGGAGCAGCAGAATCCCTCCTAAGTTCAAATCCCTCCTGAGGACTCATCTGTTCAGAGAGGATCTCCTCTCCTGATGATCTTCTCGCACTACTCTCCATAAAGATTTAGCACTTAATACTCTTCTCTCATTCTCGCACTGCCCTGAAACTTGAACGTATCCTGTTGTTAGTTGCTTTGCATGAAGCGTCTATCAAATGATTGTAATGTAATGTAATACAGGCAAGATTACAATTGCAGTATATCCTAATGTTTCAGTGTATGTTTTTCACACCATTTGAAAACACTTGCTGTCCCTTTCCTTGCTGTGAAAAATGTCATGACAAATGGACCACTAGAAAATTAACTTCAATCAACTAAACTTGCATTTACAAAATTCCATTTTCCATTTTCGACTACTGCTTTCCATTGCTAGAAATCATAATTCTCATTTGGGATTAGTTTACAATAAATGTTTGACCCCTTTTTTGTTTTCAAATATCACAATATTGATTGCAAACCCTCCCAAATATCACATTGTGACTTTTCCCCTGTATCTTTCAGCTGTGTAGGTTATACTCTCTTACCACCCAGAAAACATTCAGCTGATCATGACTAGCGTCCTTCAGGCTGCAAGAAATTCTTTCTATTTTATTTCGGCTGAACTCATCAGTCCAATTCCTGCTGCTGAATACTTTCAGATCCTGCCAAATCTGTCATCTGTTGACATCTCAAGCACAGCAAATCCATTCCTGTCCACTTTACTCTATTGCCCTCGATAGTCTTTTCAGACTGCTCGTCAATCGTAACGCGTTTTTTGTGTGGAGACGTTTTTTGTGTATTTTTTTCACCCTTCATCCTCCCCGCACTGCATGTTCTAGTACCATATTGGCAGCATCCTGCTTCTGGACAGCTGAATGTTGTGCGTTCTTTCTCTGAGGCGATGATGGCCTGCAGGATATTTTTTTGTCTGCCTGGGGAAAGCATTGTGAAGTGTCTCCGCACACTTGGAGAAAAAGGCAAAGCAACTTTCTGTGTGACGTTCTGTTCTGTTTCTGACCGCGTCAGTACATTTCCTGAAGAAGAGAGAATGACCCCTAATGTCTAATTCAATAACCATATTCTGCAACATAAGAAAGGTTGATGTCTTCTTCAGAGTTTGCTCGGTACAGACGATGATCCAAGTGCTTATGACATGACTACTAGTGCTATTCTGGCTGGGCTTCTTTCATATGCTGTTGGAAATGATAGCTTATCTCAAATGCAGCAGCTCACCTCTTCCACGGTCTGCCAGAATACCCTCATGTGAAAATGTACTTCCCTGGACTCTTAACAGCTTATGACAGCTTGGACCAGGGTTCAAGCATTGCTGCCATTTTACAGATCAACAAAATGAACCACACCTGTATATGATGTGGGTTAAGCTGTATGCCCTCAGGGTTCTATATGACGTGTTCAATGTATATTTTAGCTTATGCAGTAAGACGCTGAATGTTTGATGCTTTGTGCTCAGGCAGTAATCTGTATGGGGGCTGGAAAAGAACATTAGCCGTTGTAGTAACCAGCAGGCATGAGGAGGCCATGACAAACTAGGCTGGAAACCTCCACTGAAGCGTGAAGGAGAAAGAGAAAGAAAGAATACCTGCATTCCATCATGCTAACACCATCCTTTCCTGAAATGAACATTAACCTGAACATTAATGCTTACACGAGAGAATGACGCATATCACCCCAAGATATCAAATCTAAGTGAATTTTTTGTGCGTGTGTTCAGTGTTTGACTGGAACTCTGTTCTCGTATTCTAATTTCCCATCTCAGCAGTGGGAGTTATCAATCTGTTGCTGTTGTAGGTGTGAGGAGAAAATGAATGGAGATGTGTTTTATGGCTGGTCCTGCCACTTTCCTCCACATTTCAATTTCTGCTTCAGCAATTGAATCCGCAGCTTAATATCTCTTCTGCAATTTGGAGAATATAAAAAGGCCTTCTCTGCCTCAGTGACAGGCCTGGTTCAGTCTGTCTTCTTCAGGCAGGACCCTGGAGTTTTAGAGTAAAGGGACTGGCTTCTACCATGTGTTCTGCCTTTTTTTTCCAGCGCATTCTTTGTTTTCTTTTCCCAAGACTGTCAGGCTTCTGAATTTGTGAATAATTGGGATTTACAATTTAATTGTCTTGTTTTGTTCTTTTTATTTTATGCTGCCAATACAGTAAAGCACTAAGGCAACTAAAGTGGCAACCTTACTTAATAGCTGTTAGAGTGTACCTACATGATATACTGCAATGATCTGGGCGTACAAAAACACAATTACAGTTCTGTGCAGAGTAAAGCCTCCATGTTTTCCTCGAGGGAAAAGGCTAGTACAGCAACAAAGCATACTAACAACATTAGTGTTAGCAAACGTACGTAAATGTGTTATAGGGCAATTTAGATTGTTTTTGCTTTCAACCCACTTCTCCATAAATGGGGTACTGCATCCACTGTGTGTCCATACCAAATGGTATGATGGACCAAATGGTGAAAACCTCAGACTCACGTACACTCACGTGTATAATCGCAGTATTTGTACTTTCAGTGATTTCTGTTCTTTTTTGTGAAAAAAAGACAACACTATACAAATAAAAAGAAAATCACAGATTTGGCACACAAATTAGTTGTGGGTTTCTTGAAAACAAATTGAGGTTAAATTATGCATTCAGGAGCAAAATTATACATAAAGTAACATACTATTTAATTCCATGATAAGATTTGGGTACCTATCGACTGAAAAGCTTTGGGTAGCTAAGTCTCAGAAAGAATTGTGCTTGGATTTTTGACCAAACAGAATTGGTACAGTTCAAACTAATTTGTTGTTTTTCTGACATTGATGTGCCTTTTTAACACAGTCCACCAATTTTCAGTTGGACTGAAGTCAGGACTTTGTGGCTGTTTCAAAACCAGATTTGATATGTATAAGACTATCAGGATTCAGCTTTCCAGCTAATGGTTGGATGTTATGCGGAAGAATTCTGACATGATTATTATTAGTATTTTGTACATTATCATTATTTTGTGAATTATGTTTGTACAGTGCACTAGTTCCACTGGCAGCAAAACATGTTACGGCGTTCTTTGGATTGAAAATCTTAGCTTTTCTCCTCCACACATACCTCTGGACTTTGTGGCCAAAAACTCCATCTTTGTCTACCATAAAACATTCCTCCTGGAGGCTTCTTTGTCCGTGTGATTGATTTTATTTTTGGCATGGAAGCCTCCATAGCGATGTAGAATTTGCTTGACTGCAAGCAGTGACACTGGTGTTCCAGCAGTTCTCAGTTCATGGCACACCTGTTTCTTGGTGATTCTTGGATTGCATTTGACCATCTGGACCAATTTCCTCTGAGCTGAGGATTACAGTTGTTTTTTTCCTGACTTCGGCAAAGTGACCACAGCTCTAAATAATTTCTTCTTATGCACAATTGTTTGGAGTAAAGATCCTGGAACCTTGAAGGTGCTTGGCTCCAAGTGATGTTCCTGACTTGTGTAAGTCTACAATCCTCTTTCCCAGCTCTGCACTGAGCTCTTTGGACTCTTTGGACCCATTGTAATACATGTTGGTTAATCCAATAAGTGCTGTCAAACAAGGCCTTTTTATGTAGACACTGAGAAGCTACTGGTTATAGTGAGTCATAACCACTAAAAGAAAAATAAAGGGGCCATGATTTATTTGTATAATTTGACCCGGTATGTAGAGTTTGTGTTGTTTTCAGAACACCCACAATAAATTCTTTTTTTTTTGCAGTAAAGATGTAGTGTCTAATGTTTTGCAACAGTTGAAGAAATCTAACCCAAAACTGCAATGACATAAAATAAATATGCAAACTTTTGGCCACAACTGCAAATGCTGTCAGATTAAATCTTTACGATTAGCTTGAATAATTGCTTCCAGTGGATCAAATAACCATAAAGATGTGCTGAACTAGGACTTTCTGCTTGTCAGTAAAACTTTATTTTTCTCCTTCAGCAGCCAATAACTTCATCAATACCTACTGGATTTTGAGGAGATGGCAAAACTGGAGTCACGATTTATCTTACAGTGGTTGAGCTGATTCAACTGTCACATCCTTTTTACATGTAAAAGCTAAAGACATGTTTGCATGGTAGAAACGGAAAAAAAAGCCTACTTTATAATGCCAGTGAGTATACAGTACATTCCCCATTGTGAGACTGCAAGGAGACAGACTTGCTGGTAATTTGCCTTGTGCCGTTTTCATAATGGCAATCCAGGAACGCTGAAAATTGGATCTCTTTTAAATGCCTACTCTTGATTATGATGGATGTTCTTGAGATGAATGCCAGGGGCTCAGCCTCTTATTAGATACTGGTTGCCACATACTGCATTAATGGTACACAAGAGGCATGTTTACAAAATCTCTTAACAAATTCATAGAGTAGACATTTATACCTATGCATGAAAATCTATTATTTGCTCCCCTTAAAGGTCATTTCACCCCAGTGGGACACTTTTCTACTGGCCTGCCATTCGCTCTCTCTCTCTCTCTCTCTCTCTCTCTCTCTCTGTCGCTCTCTGTCTCTCTGTCTCTCTCTCTCTGTTAAGTAAGTCTCTTTGTCTGGAGTGTGTCCAGGCCTACTAAAGTACCTCCATCTCTTGCCATCTCACTACAGACAGTTCATCCACCCCTATAAATCTCTCTCATTAGATATGACACAGATTTATGGCACTCTCTTTTATGATTGGATAAGAGGCTACTCAGTGCTGGCAGTCTGTCAGAAGCCTTTTTTTTTTCAATCTTCTGCTTCTCCTCGGTGAGAAGTTTACACACAGTCCTTGTTGGCTTAATAAGATCTTAATAAGATCCCGATTAGTCTGTCGAATGTGGTGTTTTTCAGTCTTATTGATTATATCTCTGCACTCTCTCTGGACAGGCTTGTTGTGTTTGCTTCTCTCTTCACAACCCCCTCCCTTTAGTTTCTCAGCCCTCTTTGGAAAGACCAGGCTGTTTGCAGTCTACTTCTTCTTCCTTTTTTTCTTTCTTTCTTTCTTTCTTTTTTTTTTTTTTTACTTTGAGCCATTTCAATTACTTTAGCTTGCAACATCCATTTCACTTAGAGGGAATTAATTGCAGGGTAGGTAATGTGTCCAAGCTACAATTGCTGTTCTTCTATGGCCCACGATTCCTCACTAAAACACACACAACCATTAGCTCAGGCTTCTTTTATTAGTTCATTCTTCTCAATTTAGAAAACACTGTTAAGATGATTACACATACATTTATGTCTCAAAGAGCAGTCAAGGTGACGTCCCAGCTTTAAAGGGATTAGAGCGTGTTCAGTTTCTGTAGGAGGAGTCATCGATCTGGTGTTTGACATTAGTGTCTGTAAGCACCTACACATTCTCATACCACAGCGTCTTTTCATTTCTCATCCAGTCAGCAGGTTCAGCATCTGTTCCTAAAGCCTCTTGATTTTCCCTCCCAAAAATGCTGCTTGGAACAAACCCTATTCCTTAAGTGACTGTTGTGGACATCTGTACACACTTTTCACTAAAAGGATTCTGCACAGTGCCAAGTTCTATGACTTAATAACAGTGGAAGCCTTTTATGTGCTATATAGAAGCACTACATACATGCATGACATGGGATAACAACAACTGGACTGCATTTGCAAAGTGTGATTGTGTGGTCGCTATAAGATCACCCAAAAATTGGTTTTATCTTTTTTTATATAATTGACCTAAGCTGAGTGTTTTGAAGTCTGTTTGCGATCAATGCTCCCCGGTTTATGATCAATAGTCCCCAGTCGACTAATCAGAAATCTGAATGCACGTGCACTGCACCAGATATTAATGAATGTTTTGACATTGGAATCATGCCAATATTTAAAAAAATGATGGGGTAAAATTCCAGCTTTAAATAGAATTATAAAGAAAAGATAAGTAGAACAATAGCATAATTGCTGACAAAATTGTACTAATAAAATAAGAAGAACAGTAGCATTGCTAATGGAATCACACAAAAAAACAAAGAAGTAGAAGAAATCGAAAAAGAGGAACTGTTGTTCCCACACTGATGTAATCACTGCAATATTACATTTAGTCTGTACTGGATAATCGTTCCTGTCTACAAAGTCTATCAAGTTATGTACAAGAAAACGGGCTTGACTTGCTGCGTTGTCTCACTGTGACCATTCACAGGTTCACATTTCCTGTAAGACCAAAAACACTGTGGCTCAAGACATTTTAAAGATTAAATAGACCAAATTGGGCAGCTGTGTATGTAATAATATGTTTTCTTCACTTCTTCTTTCTAAGAGCATCAATGAACACATCGGCTTTCTCAGATCCATGCCTGAAGTAAAAAGCTCTGGTCACATAAATAATACATTTCATGTGAAAATAAGCCTTTGTGTAATTTCGTGTATAATTTATCCTCTGGGAGAACACATAGTAACAACTATTTTAAGTTAAGCTTGGGTTAAAATTGTATACTCCTAACAATAAAAAGGAAATACAGTTACCCCCCCCCCCCTGCTTTTCTCGTGGGTTACGTTTAAAAGCACAGTGTATAGTGAAAAAACACATTGTTATGTTTTGGTAAAAAAAATGCCTATTTCAATAGTGTAAACCCCCAGTTTTCATTTTAAACTCAGTTTAATGCATTACCCTTAAAGAAAATGTAAAGGTAAACCCGCATTCACCTCTTTTTATTTAAATTCTCTGCCGAGATATGCAACTCGGAAGCTTGTGGGACAAAAGTATTGGGACACCGCTGTGAGGTGAACGGTTGTCAGGGAATAACCTCTGATCCACTCAGGCTAAAAATACAAATATAAAAAAATATATATTTCTTGCCACAAAAAATCTGTGTGTGACTGAATCTGTGACTCCTGATCCGCGCAAAACAGGTACTGTACTGTAGTATTTAAAATGTGTAATGGTCACCATAGTAGAACCTTTTGGTACCCTAAAACAGACTAAGATATATAGATTGATAGACTGATGGATTTATTGATTGATTCCAGGTCATATTATTGAAAGCAGTCTTTGTGGTCACATGCTGTGATACTCAGTATTCATTCATCAAGCCGTAAATTCAAAGGTGAATGTGTATAAACATTTATCATTTGTATTTCAGTAGGTGTGTTTGTGTTATTGGAAATCCTTTCATATTACAGAGCTAAACTTTGATGCAGCGACTGCTGACTAGGCCTTTAAACTTAAGTGGTTTATTTGTGGATTTGGGCTTTTATAAGGCATGTATGTGTTTAGTGCGCAGACCAGAGGGACCTCTGTGTATGTTGCTGAAATGACCCACTTCACTTCTGCTACTTTTTTCTCTGTTGCAACTCGCCATGCCACTTCTTGTGCTACAACCACATACTGTCCAATCAGTCTTTTTAAACAGCAAAACTTGCAGGCCAGGCCCAATTTATCATTTGCAGCATTTGGGCAAACAGGCTAAAAGGTATAAAAAGCCCCAAAACTATAATTCAGAATAAACTGGCTTCACAAGAAGTTCAGTGCAGACATTTTTGAAAACTGACAAAACATTAATTAAAGGGAATATTTCAGTTACCAGGGAATAAAGCAGCAGGTTTTCATGATAATAAGTAAGAGTGACAGAAAGTGTCCTTTTTAGGTGAGCTAACCCCCAACTTGATACAGCGCTAACTGAGGTGGGGGACTTGCTGTCTTTTATACAAGTCCACTACAAACGTAAATGTCCAGAGTTTTGTTTGTGTCCACTATTGTGGGACTGACACTGTCCGTGGTGCTGATCAACACAATATAGCAACACAGCACCATATTAGCATCAGTAGTGTTTCACATCAGTAGTGTTTCACTCAGTGGTGAAAATTCCACATGATTTGCTAATTGGATTATCATTATCATTTTTAACCCTTTTTGAATGCGCAGTCGCTCCCATTTCTTAGTCACATGGTTATTTTGTTCCCACACATAGTGAGGAGGATGATTAGAGCCAGAAGAAAAGTTTTTCTTTCTTCTAATCACATATGAAAGCTCATATGTGCTCCTGAACCTTTGAATGGGACCAGTTTCTATGGCCAGATGAGAACAAAAGTAGCTATTTCTTGTTAACCTTCTTGTAAACCTTCAAGGTAGGTCTAGTGTAAAAAAAGGTTACACAGAAACAACTTTATCCACACTGTTAAGCGTGCGAGGGAAGTTTTGTTAGGGTTGTCGTTCCTCCAAATGCTCTGAGGACCTGAGAACTTTAATTAAATTTTAAATTCAAATATCTCTGCCTCTGACAATAAAAGCTAAAACTCATGGATGAATCTTTCAGAAGAAGATTCTTAACATACATCCAAATCTACACATTAATTAAATGAATAACACATGGTTTTGATATTCCAGTTCGTAGATAGACAGGTGCTCACTGTAGAGCATATGTATGTATGTATGTATGTATGTATGTATGTATGTACGTATGTATGTATGTATGTATGTGTGTGTGTGTGCGTGTGTGTATGTGTATACTG
>JBBJLR010000153.1:13721148-13733547 GCA_037577145.1 Brachypetersius gabonensis
GTGGGGGTGGGGGGGGTGTTGGCCTAGTGGTAGGATACTTGCCTCTGGTGCAAGAGGTCATGGGTTCAAATCCTACCTTCAGCACACCGCCACCACTGGGTCCCTGAGCAAGACCCTTAACTCCCTAGTTGCTCAAGGAATGGAAGTTGCTTTGGATAAAAGCGTGATAAATGCCAGAAATGTAAATGTTGTCTACTGGACATAAATAGACAAAATCTAGACTTTAAACCAGAGTATTCAGATTAACCCGTCCAAACCAGTGACTTACCTAAAAAAAGGCCAAGTTATATCTGTTGGATTTGGCATATGGTAAGGCTTGAACTCTGCAAAGCAGGTGTACAGTGTCTAGAACTGAAGTACACACAGCCCATAACAGGAGCTCAAGTGGAAGTGGATGGACAGTTTACTGAAATCATAAATCAAATGACCACTTAAACATGTCTACAAAATGTAATTTGGATGCAAATCTAACTCATTACGTGAGTAACTGTGATTATATCATTATGTAATTGCATTTAACTAATCGTGCACTGCAGTGGATAGTCCAATCACTGTAATAGCTCTATCTTGTAAGGGTTAGGGAGAGAAGGGTTGAATTAGCAGGCTGACATGGTAAATTAAGGAGGCTCTGAGTATGTTCGAACCCAACTTTCTGTCTGAGCCTGTTCTCTGACAGCTGGCGGCTCGTGACTTAACCTGGCTTAGCTTCGGCGTTATCTTAGCAGAAACCTTTGTCAGCTTGGTGTGTTTATGATGACGGATTCATTCAGAGAGAATGGAAGAGAATACAGTTTCTCAAGGAGAATCCATGAGTTCTGAGGGGGTTTAAGTGATCACCAGTGCTACAGGGGGAAAGCAAAGCGGAGGTGTGGAGTGGCAGTAATGTGGAAGGCTTCCATTTAGCATGACTCATGAGGAGAGTTTCAACCGTGCAGCTTCATTTTAGAGATGGGGAGGGTATTGTATTGTATTGTGGCAGCGAATGGAGAACAGAAAATATGAAAGACTGGAGTACTGCCCGAGGTTTCTTAGGTCTCAGAAGCCAATGGGGGTGCTCGTGCATGAGCTGACATGTCTATTTATACACTGCCTTTATACCATTTCTGCATTTGAATCCTTATCAGGTACACGGGCCATTAGAGCATGTGCATGTTTGTGTGTTTGTGTACATAGATGTGAGCTCTGCTTGCGTTGTTTGTATTTTGGTCTCAATATAAACCTTCTAAACAAATTTAAGTGTGAGACTGTGAGGCTGCTTTGCAGGGGATGAGGTTTTATTTTGGCATTGTAGTGGCTCTGCGTGGGGATGGGTGCGTTCTGTCGTCTCGTCTCCACCACATACCCTCTGTATACAACACGCTCTCAGAGGGCATTCGGTTAAGGGGATTCGTTAAAGATCAACAGATCTGCGGACATGCTCGGCTATCGGGCTCAAGCTGATAGCCCACAGCCAGGACTAATTGCTCAGGTATTGGTTCTAAGAAGGTTTTGCAGCGAGAGAAAGCATGGTCTAGATCTAAGTCCTCCTAATATAATTGGCCTGAAATGACTACAAATGACTATGCTGACCTTGAAGAGGTCTCTATCTGACTCCCTGACTCTCTCTCTTGCTCATATATACACACACCACACACACACACACACACACACACACACACACACACACACACACACACACACGCATAGACACACTTTCTATTTCCATGCCCCTGCACAATTCGTTTTGCGATTGCCACATGGCTCTCCTGAGGCTTGTTGCTGATCTACTCTGCAGAAGGTGGAGCTGTACTTTCTGAACCACAGATGTTCCTCTAAGCTCTGAGCTTATTTTTGGGCCATGTGTCTTTACTCTGTTATTTGCTGTATTCAAAATATTTATATTTTTTGCGTAGAGATGGAATTTTGGGATTTTTTTGCGTCACCAAGTTTAACCCTTTTAATGTGTGTACAAAATTCTCTTTAGCTGCTCTTTAATAATGTCTGATTTATCATTTGTTGTGTAAAGAATTGTGACCAAACAAAGCCAGCAAATAAATGTGTACTGAAGTATGTAAAGCAAGTGAGTGTTTTTTTAAGTGTATGGGAATAGCAATTATATAAAGGCAAATGGAAATGAACAAAGTTGAAAAAACAGTTATAACAACTAAAATGAAAAACAACTAAAGACAGAACAAGGAAACTGACAGAATAAACCATAATAACACTAGGAACAGAAGAACCAAACAGCAGGACACACACAAACACAAAGCTCAATGCACAATGAAGGAATGCAGACAACCTCAGGGTATTTAAACTGAGATGTGAATCAAGGAACAGCTGAGACCAATGACCGAGAGGTGGGTATAAAAAAGACACAGGTGGGGGGCTTAACCAAAAGGAAGAGCGAAAGAAACAAACAAAGCACGTACCAGAGAGAGAGGCATGGAAAAACACAAACAAATAAGAGAAGCAAGGCAAGATGTGACCGTGTGAAAAGCAATGTGTAGTGTGCAAAAAAAAAACCCACATAGATGAAATGTACATGTTTTTTTTCTATAAGGGACTCCTGTTCTGGTTGTGCACACTCTAATCTAACAATCAGGGTGGTATCCAGTGCCGATGCATGCAAAACAGATTTTTGTCACCAAGTTTTTTGTTGACGGGGTGCAGGGGAATGTTTCTGTCTAAAAAAACAATTTGCAATTCCCCTGCAAATCCAGCAGCAACTGGAAGCTTCCTGATTTAGTGGCATTGAACATTGTCAAATTTACAAACTGCAATCAGCAGTACTCTCATACAAAAGCTTTGCCGCCCTTCCTAAAGTGTCATCCTAGGCGACTTCCTAGTTCACCTAGACTATATGGACAAAAATTTAATAGTACACACCTGTTTTTCAGGGTTTGGGCTAGAATGCTTACTCCCAGTGACGGACAATCTTAAAGCCTCAGCATACCGAGACATTCTGGACAACACTATGCTTCCAACTTTGTCGACCCATGATTGGGGAAGAGCCTCTTTCTATTCCAGAAACACAAAGCAATAAAGAAATGAGTTTGGTTTGGAAGGACTTGACTGGCCCAAACAGAGCCCTGCCCACAACCCCATCCAACACATTTGGGATGAACTGGAACGAAGATTGTGAGCCAGACCTTCTCGTCCAACATCAGTGTCACCTCATAAATTCTCTACAAAACGAATGGGCACAAATTCCCACAGAAACTCCAAAATCTTGTAGAAAGCCTTCCAAGAATAGGGGAAGCTGTTATAGCTTCAAAGGGGAGACCAATTCCATATAAAATGTCTACGTATTTGAATGCAATTTCTTTAAAGTTCTTGTTGGTGTAATGGTCAGGTGTCCCAGTACTTTTGTCCATGTAGTGTATATAGACACATGTTTCATACAATTCATACATTTCATACAAAACATAAAGACGTTTACTTTGGACATGCACCTTCTTCTACTCGAAGAATATATTTTTAATTAGCTTAAGGGAACATCTACAAATTGTCAGAACTGATCTCAGATGAGTGTTTATAAACCACTAATAGACACTTAAATTATTTCAACATAGAAATCATACCTATACATTTTTACTGAACCCCTTTTTGGAAGCTTTTTTTTCTCCTGATGGGTGCTTTGCAGGGGAATTGCTGCAAATGACTACTGCAATTACTTTTATTGTGACTTTTAGAAATATGGAAATCAGACATTTTTATAATTTGATTCTGTATGATTATCATCTGGTTTTATACCACACTGTGTCTTCGAAACCAGGAATCACCCTGTGCTTATTAATATTATTATGATCATCATCTTTTTAATAGATGTGTTAAAAGCCACAGCTGTCTAACAGTGCAGTTCCAGTCCCCATCACTGGAACCTTTGCAGTAATAAGATGATCACAAATTTGACTTGATTAAAGGTAAAACCTTATTATGTATTTAGTCAGTCATTTGACTCTCCCTATGCAATATTATTAATAGCTCCATAGTAATGTGAGTCCAGAATGTAAGTACACTTCTGTTATGGCTCGTGGGTATTCAGGAGTGTTTTGTTGCAATGCTTGTATGTGATCACCTAGCTACAGCCTCCTCCAATTACACTGGGCTGTTGGTCAACCCCCTATCATGCACATTACTAGATGCTAGTCCAGCATTACAGCTCTGTCTCTGCTTCCCTGCCACCTGCTGCTTTCATTTCTAATGAGGGCTCCTGTCTGTTCTTTAGGCTTTGTCTGTTTCAAAGGAACTATCAGTATATAAATAAAATATCAGTTTCATATGAATATAAAATTGTGCATTTCACAGCTCCAGCATACATTTACATTTACGGCATTTATCAGACACGTTTTTCCAAAACGACTCCCATTCCCTAATTACAGGGGACAGTCTCCCTGGACCAACTTGTGGTTAAGAGGCTTGCTCAGGAACCCTTTGGTGGTGTGCTGAAGGTAGGATTCGAACCCATGACCTCTTGGTCTAGAGGCGAGTATCCTACCCACTATGCCGCCACCCCCCCAGTTCACTGGGTGTAGGTGTTCAATATTGAATGGTCTAAATGCTTGTTCTGTGCCTATATGCAGAGACCTACTATGCTATTATTAGAGTTTGACAAATTAGATCTTTATCTCGGCTAAACTAACCATCACATTCTTTTCTTCATATCCTTCTATTGTCCAAATGCTCTGTAATGGACTGTAATAATGGCTAATAATACAGGATCCATCAACACCTGTGCAGGTAATGGAGTACTGATAGTCATGACTGTGTAATGATTTCACTGAAGTTTTATAAATGTGTGTGTGAAATCATTACACCACATGTATATGGAGTTCAGACAGTTCAGACCAGGTTATGGATAGAGTTTAGACGTAGATCGGGAGCCCATGTAATAAATGTTTCTCAGGGGTGCCCGCTCTAGTTCTTGGTGATCTATCACCCTGTGAAACTCAAATAAAAACACAGACACAGGCAGAAATAGCAGCAATAGTATTTTTTTTCTGAATGAAACCAGTCTGCATAGTGCATAAGTAGAGGAAGTAACATATTTTAACACATGGATAACTGGATTGTTTCATGTATCGAGAGTCAAAATTGCGTGTTGTTACAGCTTTAATATTCCGAATACTATATTTGTGCACACTTCCCTTTCACATGACGGAAAGAAAACAGAGTCGAAAGGTTTAACCGCGATTCACCTTTGCTGTCCAAGCAAATACGATTACAGAGAGAGAGAGAGAGAGAGGGAGAGAGGCGCGTAGCTATGTGCTGAGGTCTTTGTGTGTGTGTGTGTGTGTGTGTGTGTGTGTTGTCTTTGGTGCTGCTCTGCTGTCCCGCTCTCACACTCAACACCGCGCGCGGAACTACTGAGAGCCCCTCGAATCACCTGCATGTCCGTAGATAGATATACAGGGAGGGAGAGAGAGACACAGAGAGAGACACAGAGAGAGACAGGGAGAGGAAGAGGATAGAGAGGGGGCTGTTTCGAGATGGATGTCCGTCGCTCGCCTTGCGCCTCCTGACTCCGGCGGCGGAGTGTGTGTGTTTGGCTGCAGCATGGTGAGGTGAGTAGATGGTGGTCTAATTTAAGAGCGGGTTTGTGTTAAGCTCACTGATCCGCTCCGAGTGCTGGATAGACACCAGGCTGGACACTTTTACACACTGCCAAGAGCGCGCGCCCGGGAAGACGTGCCGCTTCAGAATAAAACCGCTGTCCTGATCACGTTCATTCCTGCCGCGTGCTCTCTTCATTAAATTCACGCTCATTTCGCCTTCACTTCGGCTGCGCTCGAATACAGAATGAAACTGTCCCTTAGATCATTCTCTTCTCTTCTGTGGTGGGTTCAACCTTCGTGTTATCTGTGTGTGTGCGTGTGCTTCAGACACCTTGCTCGCCGTCGTGTGTTCTTGATCCAGTTAAAGTTAGTAGTTGGCAGAGCTCGGACGGTGGGGTGAGTGGGGGTTTTGGTTTGGGCGGGGCGCGTTGGGGTGCTAAGGACCATGGGCAAATTCTTAATGGTCATTTGAGGCCCGGCGTGCTTTTATTCCTCCCAGATGCAGAGTGGAGGTTGGTTACTCTGGAAGTCCATCGACCACACTGACTCTTACTCATACAGCTTCAACAAACAGCCTAAGACCACTGCTAACACCTCTGTCTTCATTACATCCCTCATTCCACTCTGCTGCACGTCCGCTTGTGGCAGTGACTGTGTGTGTGCGTATGTGTGTGTGTGTGTGAGTTTGTGTGTGAAAGGATGGTAGGGTTGGGGGAGTTGGGGTATTGTGCCTGTGTGTGTGTGTGTGTTGGTTTGTGAATGTATGTATGAGTGTTTATGTGTGGGCAGGTTGGAAACGTGTGCTTGCTTGTGTGTGTGTGTGTGTGTGTGTGTGTGTGCGCGTGCTGGGTGCTGTGCAGTGTGCATGTGGAACAGGTGTGATCGCTGAGTGTAGGTTACTGCATTTAGTTTGATCGACTGTGTAAACTGTTGCCCTTAGTGTGAGTCAGCAGGTCTGGGCTGTGTGACAGTGTTTATTGTTATTGTGATAACTTGTCACTATATGTCTCAGTGTGCTTCAAGCTAATTACGTGTATCCAAAGAACACAAACCAATGGCATGTTTCATTATAAAGAGATCAGTATTAGTTCTGTTTCATTGGATTTACTGGAAATACTCAAGAAAAATCATTTGTAAAATATTATGACAAAAGATTTTTAAAATCGGTATACATAATATATACATTCTTCCATATTTTGTTGGATTTATGAGAAATTGTAATAAAACTGATAATACTACTGCTACTACAAATGATAAGAATTACGGCTTGCCCAAATCGTATTCATTGAATTGGAATTTACGCGAAAAATTTCAAACCAGTACAAAATTGCCCTTATAATAATATGTTTAATATTTTACTGTAATTTGAAGTGTTTTACTGCAGTTCAAAATATTTCCAGTAGGTGGCAAGAATGTATTAATAGTCAGTTAAACCCTGCCGCTTGCGCGCTGTATGTTGCAATAGAAGCCACAGTTGTAGCCTTTTCTTCAAATACAGATTCTGAAGTTGGACTAGTAGATGGTTAGGACGTGATTTATCCCTTTCGCTGGAAGAACTTATTTTGAAACTGGGATTGAGGCTCTAAAGTTCTGAGGTTTCTGGTTGTGCTGTCGCCCTCACCAGTTATAAATGAATAAATATAACTACACTATCACTAACTATAATAGTAACTAAGAAATTTAACAAGTATTTTTGTTGACTAATCAACAGTCATTTCATTTTACCTAATAAAAAACTGACACGCAGATTTGTGAGATCCTGCTAGTGTTGATTTGAGTAACTTTGAGTAACTGAGTAAGTAGTAAGAGCTCCTTCTTGTGGAGAACATGCTCAACCCTGTGTTTTAATGACCTGAGGACATCTTTTTCAACCTGAAAATAATCACTAAGCTTTCTTGTCAAGACTTTTAAGTTTAATCATTTTTATCAGATGACATTTATATTTGAGACGATTAATCAACCTTGTCATTCCTTCAACATCTTATTATGCATTTTTTAGACCTCTAATATCTTAAAGTCGGCCTAAAAGTGTGAATTCAGATGTCCCTGCTGTTTTACTTTATTTTTATTTGTTACTTTCCATATACTAACAGCCGCTGTCCATTATGTCCCAGTGGAGTAAATTAATACTTGAGGTTTTGAATTATATGGGCCAGCCTTGCAACTACTACTTCTCATATTAATATCCTCCATGAAAGAATTTTAGAACTGATTATAGTTCTTCAGTGAATGAAAAAGGCTGATGTTTTTTTCCCCCAAACCATTAAAGGACTCTGCAAGACAGAAGAAAATAAGCAGGTGAATGCTTCAATCAACCTTTAGACTTGTCAAAATGAAAGACAAAAAGCAGTCTGATGAAAAGGACCGACAGGGAAGCAGTGAAAATAGGAAAATAATACGATGCTGCGCTTAGAGCTGATGACACATTTCCCCCATGACGATTCTCTCCATTTTATGCTAGCTGAAGAAGCGTGTTGCTAACGTACTGCGGGCGTAATGAATAGCGTCTCTGTTCAGCAAACTGTGGGTTTGCTTTGCAGCTGTGCGCACACTGAAGCTCAGCTAAAGCACTTATCAGGAAGAGACTGAGAGAGTGAGAAAGAGAGGGATCTTTCGATAGAGGTCTCCGGAGATAAAGTCCAGTTTGATGTAGAAGTTCATTAGGTAGACATAGGACGAGATCAGACCCTCCACTGTGGGCGCTGCGGATGGGTTCGCCATGTATCCAGAGTGCTGAGTGCTTTGAAATCCTTCAGTGCTCTGCACCCTGTAATAGAACCTGTCTCACTGCAAATAAAGTGTTCAAGCCTTAAAGGAGTTTTCAAAACAGAGCCATTACCTCCACGGCTTCTGCTCTGGGTTTTGTAACAGAAAGTAGCAAACATGTGCTTCATTGTCACTGGACCCTCTCTCTTATTGCTGCTCGAGAAAAAAAAGAAATCTGCTGCCAGCGAGGCTTTGAGACAAATAATGACCTTGAGATTTGGAAGCTGGTTTCCCCTGGTTCTTGTTAAAGTTGAAGTTTCTTACCTAATCCAAAATGTATCTCCTGGTTCTAATTGAAGTGCAGAGGGAGTGAGAACAATGCAATTTAAGACCTGATCTCTTCGGCCCCCCTGTGCTTGAGGCCTGCAACGACATTGTGTTGAATCAGAAATTGGGATACAGTGTTTTTGGTCAATCATCAAACCCATTTAATGATCGCGAAAAAGGTCTGGTGAAGCAATATTGTAGTCTTTTGCTGTGAGAGCTAACAGTTGTTGATTTACATGTGGTACACCTGTAGCTTATAGCATTGTGCAACCCAGTGTTAACAGAGGATGCAAAGAAGCTCTAATTAGATGGGGGTGATAAGTCTCTCATGAATGCCTAATGAAGTCTTTTATTCAGCCTACACTGACTTAGCAATCATGGCCTTCGGTCTATACACATTTTCTTCTTGTGTTATTGTGGATAAAAACATAGCTGGCCGGTTCCTTTAGAGTCTATATACAGACAGAATATGCTTTGAAGAGGTTAATCGGTTCAACGTTGTACATACTCTAAAGATGAAATGCAGATTCTCTAGTCTTTCTGTAGTCTTTGGTACCACTTTAAAGTGCCTTTTATAGAGTTAAATACAATGACAAACACAGAGAAAAATGCTTGTCTTTGAATTAAGACTTCCAAACCCAAACTCCAATTTGGAGCTGCCTGAAGGCTCAGAAGTTCTAATGATGAGGGGAAGTTTTGATACCATTTAGGTGCCAAAACTGAGAAACTCAGTCGGGCCAAAACTAAGTCAGGCTGCACTTGATGCTCTGAGACCTGCGGATAGTCAATATCGTAGTTCTTGCCAAATATATCACAGTAGAATAGAATGCGAAGATATTAAGGTTGCATTGGTAAAGTTAATGAGCACGTTCTTTCTGAGTAGTGGTACTCTGAAATCTCTAACTAGCCTGGTTTAGCATCATTGGATTGATTTTGTTTGTCCTGTTCTTCTAATCTGAATTATTGCATCAAAGAGAACCAGACAGAAACCAAAGTTGCCGTGAAATGTACTAATTATGTAGTTTTTAATGTATTTGGAATTGTTCTTTTCAAACAGTCTGAAACGTCCATCAGAAGTTATACATTGCTGGTAATCTGTCAATCTCTAGTACCGCTAAATCTCAAAATCAGTATTATTGTTTGACTCTAATACTGTTATACCAGCAAGTGTGTTGTACAAGATTATGTTATATTACAATGAAATGAAATACAAACATACACATTTCTATGCAGAAGCAAGTCAATAAAGCAAATGTCATTTTTCTCTTCAGTGTGTAAATATACATAGAGCAAATATCATTAGCAGTAGCCTGCATATAAACAAACCATGATGCTACCCTCTAAACATGTTATGGCACCCAGTTAAATGGTTCCATGAAGAAAGTTTACTTTTCATTTTTGTTTTTATTTGTCAACTTAACTGATGAAACACACATTGCTTGTTATGATGGTAAAATGTGAGGAAACAGATAAAGGTGAGGCTAAAAACAGCAATCAGCTAATGCACAGTCAGACCCAATTAACTGACTGTGCTTATGATATATGTGATATACTGTACTGTGAAGGCTTTGGGCCACACCTCATTTCTTTATATTTTGCTTTGAATCACCTTATTGGTGTAAAAGTACTAGTTTATGCCTGTCAGCCTCTCTTATCTTTGGCAAAGTGCTTAAGGATGCAAGGTGCATAGACAAAAGTGTCCCAACCACTCAGCATTCAGTACCACCAGTGTACTGATCACCGCCTGATCATCTGGAATCATCTGCTCCTGTTTCTTCACTGGGTCAGGCCTCAAGTTAAATGGCTTTGTTCCGCTTGAATGATTCATGCATTGGTCACTATGTGGCTTAGCAAACAAAAACACTCCTCTGAAACGTAAAAAAATATTTCAGGAAGCCTGGAGACCTGTTCCTCAAGACTGCATTAAAAATACAAGAAAGTCTGGTTCTTTCGAAACAAAATATGAAGGAATGAGGGATGGCTCTGAGCTTTTGCACAGTAATATGAAAATAAGAATAAATTAAAAATTATTAAATGGATCATGCCACTGGATGATTAAAAAAAACTTCATTCTCTCTGTGGAAATCATGTGATTTTCATGTTCAGGCCATGTGTCCACATGATGAAAAGAATGTTTCTGAATTACTGACAGAAATAAATATGTTCTTTTTGGGTTTATTTTGTCCACTAGCTATAACAAATTCATTACTGTAAAAAAAAATCCTTCTCAAGAGTCACATCTGTGCAAGTATTATTAATATAGTATTAATATCACATTATGTATAAAATCATTATATAATGATAAATGTCTTTAATCTTTATTAATTATTTGACAGATGTAGAGCAGTCACGCAATGCTGTGGGTGGTTCTGTCCGCCAGAATGTGTTCAGAAAGGGCTGGCCACCCTGTTGGACTGAAATTACAGGATCTCCTTTTTAAAAGAAAACAGTAATCCTAGAATTCCCAGTAAATCTGGTGATTGTTCAGATGTATTAAGGCACATAATCTCTAGGTCTAGACAGAAGAGGGCAAACATTCCACAAATGCTTGATATATTTTTCATGCCATATTGTGTAATTGTCATGTCTCTAAACAGATCCGTCTTTAGATTTTCTGCTGTGTTCGACAGGCTCTTCGGAACGTCTCTGAGCCCAGTGAAATTAATTGTGCATGAATTGTGAGAAATCTTAGCAGTACTATCAAGAGGATATAAATTGCTTAAGGTTTTAGAGAGAGGTCAAAGTCTTAGACATGCACATGACTTTTCAGCAAGAGGCTGCTGAGACTTCTCTTGTAAAGAGCAGAGTTGAGGTCATAGCGTAAGAGCAGAATGAAGTGATGAAGACTGATAGGTGTGTGGGTGTGTGTGTTTGTGTGTGCGTGTGTGTGTGTGCGTGTGTGTGTGTGTGTGTGTGTGTGTGTGTGTGTGTGTGTGTGTGTGCGCGCGTGTCTGTGTGTGTGTGTGTGCCAAGCCACTGTAGGGGGGATTTGATAATAAGCTGCATGATTGTGGGATTGTTTAGAATATCAGGCTGTGATGTGTCTGAGTTGGAATATGACTGTATTCATATGCACGGCGGACACCTGGGGAATACATTTCACCATTTGTTGATAAGAGACCCGTGGTTAGTGACGCCTGAAATGATTTCCATCCATACAGAGCATCTGAGAGGGATATGAAGGGAGAGAAAGAGCCAGAGAGACAGACAGCAATAAGAAAGTGAACGACAGAGCGAAAGAAGTAGACAACAATGAGAGAAAGCGAGAGAGAGAGAAAAAAGTGACAAGTAGAGGCTAGAGGAAAAACAAACACGAGAAAAGTCTGTAATCATGAGGCAAAGTGGGGTGCTTAGATAATTAGGGTTGTGCTACTGTAATGTGCTAATGACGGATGCACCATCTGTCTGAATCTATTATTATTTACATGTAGCCATTCCGGCTTCCTCCAGAGTGCGTTTCTCCATACTGCTGTGTGGGGGGCATGAGGTCCTGAACGCATCCCCAAAAGCCTCTTTTGGTCCTCTGATCCATCTGTAATCGGTGTGTGCCAGCCACAGCGCCCTAAGGGGCCGAGCGGCAGGCCAGGGCAATTGCAGGGGCTGGAGAGAGAGAGAGAGAGGGAGTGCTCTCAGTGAGTGCAGGTCTGGCAGGTATTCTACAGAAGAGAAGCAGGAGAGCCCTCATTTATTTGGCTGAGGAGCAGGAGATTGCAGGGCCAAACCTCGGGTTAAGAGAGCTGTTCAGGAGAGCTGATCAGTGTCTGTGTGTGTGTGTGTGTGTGTGTGTGTGTGTGTGTGTGTGTGTGTGTGTGTGTGTGTGTGTGTGTGTGTG
>JBBJLR010000153.1:13741224-13754010 GCA_037577145.1 Brachypetersius gabonensis
AGGCAGAGGAGAGGGCTGTTGGAGTGGTCGTGTCCTCTGGAGTGATCCAGGTCTCAGTGAGGGCCAGAAAGTGGAACCTCACTGAAACCTCATATCATAAAAATGCTATACATGTACATATAGCATTTTTATGATAAATTCTATATGATTTGAATTCATGAACTGTTAATTTAATTTGATTTTCTCTTTTTTTTCTCCTAATATGATTTTCTTACTTTTTTGCAGTTACACTGAGGTCAGCGTTAAGCACATGTGAGTCACTTTATTTGGATTTAATGCCAGAGTATAATGAATTTCCAGTACAGATTGTTTGCCGGAAATTACAAGACATTTTTCTGAATGCTAATTCTGGGCCGTCATTATTTTGGGTTAGGGTTAACAATCTTCACTGCTGAATCATTGCCAGCATTAATTTAGTTCAAGATTAGACAGACTCAAGACAGATGCATGAGTTGACCCAGAACCCGTTGAACAGAACTCTCCGGATCTGCTTATTAGGTCCAAAAGTTATAAAACCGTGATCCGAGTAGATTATAAATAATTTAAAGAATCCTTCATAAAAACCCTTGATTCACACATTACTACAAGCCAGACATGATTATAAAGATTTGATAAAATTACTAGCAAGGCTGTTATACAAAAAGAAAATGTTCTTAATTTAAATAATTGAGCTATGTTCTTTGATTTAGTTGGTTTCTTAAATAGTTTGAACTAGTAAACATGTACTAAAATGACAAAGCAACTTAACACTTGTCCCATTGTCCCATTGTCTACGAATGTCTAGAAGACATTTTTCCCATTCTGACTGATTTTGATACACTGAGGTCTTTCGTAAATTGAACTTAAACTAAACTATGCAATTCATTGTGCAATAAATCATGTTGTAGCATTTAAATCTATTTTCAAACCTCTACATGTTCTTAATACAAATGTATACTAATCAGTGTATCTACAAATAGGTCTTTCTTCAACTAAGGCATATTAGCAATGGTATAGCGTAAGCAGGCTGCCCTTAAAGGAAAATCTCATTTACACAATTTTGCACTTTCCCCAGCTGTAGTTGATCAGCTGAGGCATATTTGGTGCCCAAATTTAGTTTAGAACTGGAGCTCTGAGAATAACATTGCTAACAAACACTAGAAATCAATGCTCACTCAAATCGTTTTCATAAATACATTCTCCAAACTCCAAACCTGCTTTTCGTACCACATCCAGCACTTCGTTAGGCTAGTGCAGACTTGTCAGTATGGTTTAGAACACAATATGAAAAAAGCTGAGACATATGCGTCATAGCCGATGGTGTTGCCGAATCCTGCAGACAGCCAAGGTCTTTTTTAAAACCACCTTAAGAGTAGAATAACAATCTGTTGCTGATCTAGTCCTGTTGTCTAGAACAGCTGCTAGTAGCAAGGCTTTTTTATTTGTACAGCTCAAAGTAAGTTATACTGTGTCCTAAGCCACACTGACAAGACTGTGCCACCTTAATGAAGAACCTCACAGCTCTACTTTTAAACCAAGAAGGCAAATTTTGAACACCGTGCATGTCATGGCTGATCAGCTACATCTGGGGTAAGTGGAATATTGTGTAAATTGGCTTTTTTGTTGAACCATTTCTTTAATATAATTAGAGTGCAGGGCTCATTAAGACACCATTTGGGGTTTGATCATCGCCACATTCGTGTGACAGAGAGAGTCCTCCAATTTGTCTCAGATGTAGTTCTCCATGCTTGGAGAAAACACTTAAGGCCTTCCCCTCTGCTGCATACTGAGCCACAGGCAGACCTCATAACTGTGTTTTGTCTAGATGTACCAAAGAGAAACGTGGCTGAGGACTTCCCAGAGCGGTGTTGGAAAGGAAAAGCTTATTAATCGCGTCCAGGGATAAAGGTTAATGCAAAACTAAGAGGCTGATCATTATCAATCACAACATATTGCAGCATGTTGGAGCACTTATCATGATATATAGCAAAGGGCATGGCAGTGTCTCGTGATTAAAGACTTGCAGAAGATCAAAGTATAGATGAATGAGTGAACGGATAAATGTGTGTTATCAGTGAGGAAACAGATACTATGCCAGAGGTTCTTTAACATTCTCGACTTGATAGAATCTCTTGGATCAGCTGCATCACAAGCTGGCAATCAGCTCCTTTTGCAGCAGGCTCATTGTTCAGCTACACAATTCAGTTTCATTAGGTGCCTGAATGCAAATGGCTTGCCTCTGAGATTATAACACACAATTATCCAATATCCATTCATATTCATTCTCCAGTGTAGCTTACTATGAGTCAAATTTTTTTTTTTGCTAATAGCTCTGATTCTCCGTAGAGAACATCTGACGGGTAAATATGTGATGATGCTAAACAAGGCGCGCTATTTTAAGGCCTTCTGGTTCATGTTGAAGAGTACTGCACATCCAGCCTTGGTTTGTTGGGAACAGCCTCCAGTCCACTCAATCCAGTAATGAAACTGAAGTGGATCCAGATGTCTTCTCACAACAGAAACACCTAGCAATCAAGCATAATCAGATTATTTCCAATTGCTTTGTAGAATACCTCTGTTACCCTTTTCCATTATCCATCTCCTTGTGGAAGACCAGCCCATCAGGATGTGTAATCCACTTTAGACTTTGAGGTGTCACTGCTCGTCAAGGGGGAACTGAGGACAGAAGATGAGAAGCTTAAACTTCTCCATTGTGCACACCTTCCCATCATCCTATGTAAATTCAGTGACACACTGTATTTAAACCTGTCCTAATTACCAAACCTGGTGGCGTTGGGCTTTTTGACTATTGTCAATTATAGTCTTTTAAATGCTTAGACCTCAGTAGAGAGTGCACAATAAGATACAAGTTCTGAAGAAACGTATAAATCAAAGCTCCGCCTGTTTACTTGTGGTTTCTTATTATATGGAAATAGCTGAGCAAGTAAACCTTGCGACTTATAAAGTATAATAAATGCACCTAGCAGGCCTTCATTCAGAACTGTGATGTGTCTCTTTGAGTCTATTATAAACAGAGCCTATTATCACCACCTGATAAGAGCCAAGAAAACATCTCTACTTAAGTTTACATATACAGGTGACATATGGTTTTCTCATGGAGCTTGTCATTCATACTGCCACTGTTCTCCACATGGAACACTTTGCGCTCTCTTCCTTTTCTTCAGGATTGAAAGGTTGTCCACTTTTCTTCTTCAATGAAGAGTTACTCTGATCTGAGTTGCTGTCTCAAGCCAATACGCCCTTCATCAGACTGCATTTTCTTTGCTAGACTTGTAGTCTTGTTTGTGTTATGAGCGGTCACCAGATAATTATGAGCCAAATGCCAGGACACTAACTGCTCTATTCTAATGTACTGTTTTGTGATTCTCTGTAAAGGGCAGTATTATTTGCTTGACCAGACAGTGTAGTATAGAAGCTTAGCATTAGAACATTAATGCTTTAGCAAGCATCTGAAATAACCAGTTATTGTATACGAGCAGTAGACTGAGCCAAATTAACATAGAAAATGCTTTCGCATGATTTGAAATTTCATAATGTACTCTTTATACAAGGTGATGATTTCCTACTGGACACAACATAAAGCTCTGTATATATGTATATATAGGCTTCTATGTAAATGACAGCAGCAGATGCATCACTGCCAGAAACATCTGCGAATTCGTGGCACAGTCCAGCTGTCATATGTGATGTGTTACCACTTTTAGTTCCACCATTCAATGTCATGCTTGGTGTTTTATTTGACCCCATTTAAGCCGGTGGCACAGTGTATAGCTCTTTAGGCACTGCCGGAGTCCGAACTACGGTTCATATTTGTCATTCTTTTAAATGCTAGAATAACCCTTCAGCCAAAGAAATTCCCATAGTGGGTGTCCTAAACCGGACTGATTTGTCTTTTGACAGTTTTCTGAATAGTTCTCCTGTTTGGGCAGTTCCTACTTAGCTGTTTGACAGTCTGACCCTTTCACACAGCTAATCTTAGGTTGAGAGCTGCATGCAACAATTGTCATACATCTTGACGATTAATTCAAGGATAATCAGATTATTCCACTTGTTAACAAGCATGAACAGCTTGCATATGGCAGATTGTGTTTTGTTCTGTATTGTTCTGGTTGTTTAAAGTCATGAGTATACAACAGGCTAACACACACTGGCTCAGGCAACCATTCACACAGATGTTACATTAACAGTAATGTTAAATGTGTATATAAGCACAGTATTCCACCCTGTCTTATTTTCTTGTCAATGAAGCTATTGATTGAAATGTACATCATTATTTTGACTGACTGATTCACAAAACCTTCTGTTTCTTAAGGTTGCGATGGTTGCAGTTGTTCTGTCTTCGTTTGAAGTGAATTATTGAAGGTTTTATATTATCAAAGCAGGTGAGCAGGTTTAGGTGCACGTAAGTATTCAAGCAGTTATGCATAGATAATTAGACCTTGAATGGTTCTGTGACTACAGGGTTGAAACTGGTGATCTCTTTCCCGTAGCTGATTATCACCAGGCATGCTGTGGTGGTAAAGTCCGGCTCACTGAATGGGTTAATCACTCGAATCATTACAGACTGGAGCCTCCCACACTTTCTGACTACATATCACAGTGGGTAATGAATAGCACTGCCGCCTTTGGCAGCCCTCACTCATATTGGCTTACCTTAGCACACCCAGCCAGACTGATGACACAGGAAAAAAGAGCATGATGATCAGAGAGAGAGAGAGGGAGAGAGGAACAGAGGAAGAGAGAATACGGGATAACGTTGCATCTCATTTTGTGCCAAGGAGGTTCTGGTAATGCTGAGTGTTTGGTGTCCCTAATGGGAGAGTTCCTGGAAGGGCTAGCACCATGTGGATGCAGATGAGTCTGTGCAAACATCACAGTCCTCCAGTCTTCGGATTTCTGAAGAAATCAAATCTAAAATATATCTAAATATATATTTTTGCAGATATTAAATGCACTCAAATGACACTGAGAGCCAGATGTACACAGTATTGTTGGATTTACCAAGACTAATGATGCAAACTGTGCAAAACTCCACCCACTAACAACACACTGCACGTTTTGTAAAAGGTAAATATCAACAAGCTCCAGCATAAATGAAAAAGAAACGTTAAATGACGAAAAGATAGTGGTGTTCATCTATTCTTTCCCACCAAAACATTTTCCTGGGGTGTAATTTTATACCAGCTAAGAAGACATGGGTTTTGAAAGTCACAGCTGCATCGTGGCATATTCAGTACGTCTCTTCATGCATGAACATCTGATCTCGAGAGTTTAGGCAGTGCTATTCTGATTCTATATTAATTCTTTCAGGATGTGTTTCAGGCTTGTATCTTCGTCTAACTCTTCTTTCAACTTTTGAGTTTGCAAATTTACACCAGGCTTCTACTTTAGCAAATAGAATATGTAATCAGCAGCACGCTTAATATCCTACCCTACTTTTTACATGACCCTCTCTTGTTTGTGTATGCATGAGGATAAGAAGTGCATGTTGTGTTTCCCCAAAGACATGGCTTATAAAATTCGCATTGAGGTTTATGAGGCTGATTTGTATGTAAAATATAGGCAAAATGCATCTGATTTATGCCTGATATTGATCTTAAAAGCCTAAAACATGAGCTATTTGTGGGTCAAGGTCTTATTTAGTACATTTTTGTTTTAACTACATTAGTCCTAGTGTAAAACTGAAGATGTGCCACAGTTCTGTAGTACCTGTGCTGTAAAGGTATGAGGGAGGGAGGGAGGGGGGGGGGGGGGGGTGTGTGGAGAAAATTGTAAATGTAGGAAAATGTAATTTTTGTTGTAATTGGCTTTCTTTTATTTATTACCTTCTCTACCCATTCCTCTTTATAACAAAAGGCATAATTGTGTGTTTGTGTGTGTGTGTGGGTGTGTATGTGTGTGTAATAAAATCAATCCTTTCTGTCCTTTTCCCCCCTCTGATATCAAACCCAGCATTTTCTGTAGCCCTGATACGGAAACCGATATTGGATGAATTCCATCTGAGCCATGCGTGGTGGCTTTATAAACAAGTGAGAAACCAGAATTGACACGCAGTGTTCCACAGCAGTGCACAAGAAAACACCAGAAGTGGAGATGGGATGAGACCCCAGGAATAACTGGAGTGCAGAATGCTGAACTGATTAATGCTGAAGTGGGAAAGCTATCTAAGACCTCCAGGAAGGTCCTTGTGCTTTGTTGAGGTTGGTGTATGCTGTCTGAATACTATGCTTTGTCCTTCATGACACTGTGTAGTCATCATATACAATAAGTGATGCACTGAAAGGCCATTTTTAGTTCACATACATAATTGCTTGTGCTGTGATAAGCCAGGCCAGATACTAATCTGAAAGGTGTCTGAGTGCCTTAGATGTTGTAGAGCATTGCGTAATTGTGACACAGTGACATTGTAGTGCTGGCTTCAGTATACCCACTTTTGCTTTGGCCTTTAAGAATGCATACTTTAGTAACATCACAAACCACTTAACCAGCTGTGCTGCGATAAAAAAAATGCAGACAAAGGAAGAGGCGGATTTATTTTCTGGAATGACACGGACATACAGATTCATTGTAATACAGATAAAGAAATCCTCACTGTCAGCAGATGCTTCCTGCACAGGTATTCAACCCTTTTAGACTAGTACTTGTTAGAACCACCTACTGCTGCACCTTTACCTTGTTTTGGTTTGAAATACAGCTCTTGGTAAAAAAAATAAGAGACCACCGCAGTAAATCAGCTTAAGTCAGCTTTCTGTTAAATTCCTACACAAGCATCTCATTCTGCTTTATTTATCACCTGAATTAAATCTTATTCATTGAGGAAATATATGAAAAACACTTCTGTAATCAACACTCTCCTATTGCAATGTGACCAGCTGAATGGCAAAACTCGCAGAAGTACGTCAAAGATAATTATTGTCAACAGATTTGTTTTCTTTGTATTCAAGTTCTGCAATCACTGCATACTTTCTCTTAATTTCTCATAATGTTGATGCTTTAAAGGACAATTTTCTATTTGGAAATACTGTCAGCAGTTGAGAAATAAGCTGTTCAGTTCAAGAACTCAGTTCAATACTTGCACATATAAAAGATAAAACCTGAGAAAGTGTACATGTTTGCAGTGCACTCCTATTTTGTTTCAGGGTTGTACTACCAGAGATTTAGAAAAAAGTAGAACATCACCTTTTTGTTGTTTAACTAGTCCCATGTTGCTGTGGCCTTTTGTTTGGGATCATTGTCTTGCTTAAATATGGCATTTCTCATGAGCTTTGCTTTTTTTTTAAGATACTAAAGCAGGTTGTCTTGGAGTGTCTCCCTGTGTTTTGCACCATGCATCTGTTTTTCACTTTTAACAAGATGCCCAGTCCCTGCTGAGAAAAGGCACCTCCTGAACATGATGTTGCGGCCCCCGTACTTGAGAAATGAGCAGTATTTGGTTATTGTTACACTGTATTTAGAATTTTTTTTGTTTCATCAGACCACAAACACTTTTTTTCCAGTCACCCCTCCCATACAGGCCAGTTATACGAAGAACTCTTGAAATAATTGACTTGTGCATCTTCACAACACTCTCAGCCACTGAACTCTGTAGCTTCTTCAAAGTGCTTTTTGCTCTCTCTTCTCCCAAAAGTCCATTTCGTGTTCTGACACAGATATGAGGGATAGCCTTGTGCTGTAGGTGGTTTGAAGCTGCTTCTGTTCCCTCACGAGTGCTTATTGTGATATAAACTCTTGGAAATGAAGTCTAGCTTGTGCACATCTACGACTTTATCAATAATTTTATTAGATTGCACTTTGGTATTCATTTTCATGCCTTTCCATCAGATTCACAGTTTGACCAGTTGTGCTTGACTTCTGCCATATGCTGTTCTCATGTACACACATCAATCAGAGATATTCTAAGATTGAACATTATTTAGCACAATCTATCATGGTGCCAAAGCGATAACTCAAATGTTTGGATGTACAGTGTAACCTTATGTTCCACTATTAAATGTGTTAAGGATTTATTTTGTGTTAAGGAGTTTATTATTTTTCAAAAATCATGCCAAATATCTAAGCCAGAAATCTCTCCAGTTGCTAAAGGACACTTTCCCTTTTATTCTGGGTTATTTTTCTGTGATTTGAATTTTGTTTGTTACATGAAACGATATCTGTGACATTTAAAAAAGGAATTATTTATATGTGGTTTTCTGAACTGCTTCACGTTATTAGTAAAGTGAAAGTGACCATTCTGTCATACATGAACACACCACAGCATGAAATTCAACCTCTGCATTTAACCCATTCACCAAGTAAAGCAGGGGGCAGCCAGGAACATAGCATCCGGGGAGCAGTGTGTGGGGATGGTACCTTGCTCAGGGTACCTCAGCGGTCCCGGGAACCGCACCTGGACTTTCTGATCGCAGGGTGAATGCCTTAACCACTAGGCTACCAGAGTAATACTGCTCTCATAAAATAAGATGTTGAAAGCCTTGTAAATAGTACTTCTTTTTATCGTTCTTAAATTAGTTGTGAAGCATCTGAGAATTGAGAGAAGTCATTGTGATATGGCTGAGTACTTGAAGTTTCTTTGCTGTTTTTGCAGTTTATCTTTCACTCTAACACATCTTAATCTTGCTGACCTACCAGAATGATTTCAAACCAGTGTGTCACTGTTGCGGTTACATGCATACATTACAGCACTACTCAAGGGAAATACTAAAAGCAGATGTGAAAATGGGAGTTTAGGTTTAGAAATGTGTGTCTGTCTATCTGTCTGTCTGCCTGTCTGTTTGGCTGACTGCGTGTGTTGAGGGTGGTCTCAGTTCTGTGGGATTCCACATTTATATGGAAATTCCATTTTCATGTGTGAGAACCATTTTCATGTGTTTAACGCCAGTAAATCCGCTGCAAGTCCATGAAAACGCAACTCACAGAGTCCCCATTTATAATGGCAGGCAAGAGACCTGAACTTCAATCCCACAACAGAGTGCAGGAAGATGCACAAATCAGTCCTTGCAGGAAATTTGAAGCCATCACTATGCAGAGTGTGTTTGAATGTTGTTACACTGAAATTGAGAAGCTCTGGGTTTTATATAGGTCTCTTCCCTGCTTTTGCTGAATGCTCTGTATGGAAGCTACTCAGAAACAAAACTGTTTCCATCGTATATTGAAGACTTTCTCTCCGATTGCTTGAAAAATGAAAATGAATAGAAGAATAGTTGTCTGTCTTTTTAAATAATGATTTGGTCAGCGATGTGTGTAAAGTCCCAAAAGACATGCCTTGTGTTATAGAGACTTGACATTTTCAGTAAATCATTTGCCTCTTATATTTTGTAAGACAATAGACCGAGTTGCATTATAAATCTGCTCTGATGCTGCTAGTATTTTCCCAGGAAAGAGAGATAAACTCAGCTTTTAATCCCTTCCATCAGCTGCTGAACCTTTAGAAGT
Source organism: Brachypetersius gabonensis (assembly GCA_037577145.1). NCBI lineage: Eukaryota > Metazoa > Chordata > Actinopteri > Characiformes > Alestidae > Brachypetersius > Brachypetersius gabonensis. The sequence goes on from JBBJLR010000153.1 coordinate 13,750,657, forward strand.
GGTTAAAACTTTGACTTTTAGATGCTTAATCAGATAGGAACATAATGAGTTACATACATATTCAGATTACATTCTGTAATGACGAGTTTGAAATGCATTTCTGACTGTTTCTGTTTATTTTTGGTAGCAAAGAATGACAAATAGTTTGCATTCTGCAAGACAAGACAACACAACTTTCAGCAAATTAATCTTATGACAAATACTCATAAACATAAATGTTGTATTGAATGAAAGTTTAGAAAGTAAATATTAGAATTTTTCTGCTTGTTTTAGGCAGCTAAGCAAGAAATAATTAAGGGTGAATTACATTACACTTTTGTTCAAAGCTTCAGGGTTAACAGCAGCACTGCAGTCCTGTTGTGCAAAATTGTACTAAGAGTTGGTAGATCACTCATTATGGAGATAAAAAAAAAAAAACCTGACAAAATCTACTTTTGATGCCTTTTTATTATACCTTTGTCTGACACTACATGACTTTCTAGTTTTTTTAAGTGAACTTACAATTACAGTACTAGTGTAAGTATATGTTACATTTGTCTGAATCTTAACGTCTTAGAATTAGACAGACTGTTTTATTACTGCACTTTCAAGGCTGATATATGTCAATGACCTACAGCATGAATGAGCAGAGCTAAACTGCTGGAGGCTGAATACCGATAGAGATAGTTTTTTTAATGGCACTACAAAAACAATTAGTTGAAATATTGAATGTTTTACAGCTTAATTTCTATTTAGAGGCTGTGTGGGCTGGGGTGTGAATGGTACATTAAGATTTTTTTTCTCTCTAGTTTAGTCATTCCCTGCGCTAGATGGGACTCAAATGATACCACCGACACTAGGAGGGTGAAAGATGGCAAGTGCTTCCTTTGAGTCATGTGAAGCCAGCTTTCACATCTTTTTGCTGCTGACACAACGTCATTAGACAGCTCAGTGCGCTTAGGAGAGTCCAGGAGACTCTGTATAAGTGGATAAGACGGCCCTCCCCCATCACCGTCTTACCCACTTAGAGAGAGTCTCTCGGACTCCCAGCCAAGGATGGCTGTCCCATCTCCAAGTACTGATCCCACGATTTTCAGATGATGCTGCCAACATTCTGATGCTTACCCCGCTCTGGGATCAGGCTGGTATGTTTTAAACTTTTAGCAATTCTGCATCAGACTCTTTCACTAAAAAGGATGGAAGCTTGTGACATGAGTCTGCATGAATGGATGAGTGTGCATGAGTGTGAGGAGCAGTTTGATAAGTCTGATGAAAGATGTAGATGTGTGATGAATATATTTGTGGTGTGTGTGTGTGTGTGTGTGTGTGTGCGTGCGCATGTGTGCGTGTTTGACGCTTTTGCTATCTCTGGAGTGAAATCCTTAGTCCTGAGTCCTGATGTCTCTAGTGGATTAAACTGATCAAAGCCCTGCTGCATCCCAAGCTTGCACTCCTCTATTGCTGGAGACACACGAAACAGCTTCAACTTCAAAGATGAGTCTGAATGAGAGAGAGGGAGAGAGAGAGTAATAAAGAAGGGAGGTAGTGCTGGGGTGGTTCGCTGTGTTTAACATGCTGTTCTGTACCTATGCTGTGTTTTTGTCACAGTTGTTTTAGCTCTCTGTGGAAAGCCAAAATAGGAATGGCAATGTTTCATATGCAGGGCTCCAGAGACCAGCTCTGTTGGGATTAAAGAGTGATAGAAGCAGCGAGGAGGGACTAATGTCGCATTTAGACAAGTATGTTGACTCACACAAAACCTCAGTCACATCTCCTTATGGTTTTAAACTAGCTTTAGCAGCTTAGAGCCGCCTTAGGCAGAGTCAGTGTTCCGGGATGCGTGAGTGTGAATATAGGTGGCATATCGAGCCCAAACACTCGTCTTTTAGCTTATCGCCACATCAGTTACATTATGCAAGTTACATCTGCGGAGACGGCCAAAACACTAAGCACACAGTAGGGATGCAAAAAACGAATGCTGTAATCTCATTTGCTTTTGTCCGTTGCCAGAATGTGATCCGTCATCATGCATCAAATACTCGTAACAAGTAGATTAAACTTAGATTTTGAAAAATGACTTTAGGATTTGGATTTTTCCCAATTGCACATGTTTATATAATCTCAGCCTTGTCCTCAGGCTCGCATATGTACAGCCGAATCTCATTCGCCACCACTGTCGTGTTGTTTTGGCAGAAACATGAACCCAATTTTCCTTCTTAAGGATCCCACCAGGTTAACACTGAGTTTATTGTGTTCTTGTAGATTGAGTCTGTATAGAAATGAAGGCTGTCACAGACAAGTTATTGACTGTGTTCAGGGGAGAGCTTTTGCCCGCCTGTGTGGCGAGTGGGGCGGGGTGAATGGTGCATTTGCGAGGAGTTATCATTTGTCTTATGACTGAAGTCTCTGCATTCTCTGAGGATATAATCTCTCTCTTTCAGGTGGGCAAACTGCAGTGAGTGAGTGAAAATGAGAAGGGGCTCGTGGCTGGTGAGGTGGTTGGGGATCGGGACCGTCCTGCTTGTGCCCCTCTTTCACATCATGGTTCAAGGCGCAGAAGGTAAATCAAAGAACCCCACTACTTCTATACGAACCACATCTCTGACAATACCCCACACCTCTCTTGTAGAACATCACACACCTTTCAGAGCACCTTTGAAATCCTCCCACAGTCTCAAAAAATCCCACATAACATCACACCATTGTGCAGAACCCCTCAACATCTCACAGAACTCTGCAACCTTTTTAGGACACCACAGTCATTTCATTGAACCTTATAAACCTCTTGTTTGAATCTAAAACCTCTCTCAGAAAGCAGTAGCCTCTCCTAAAAATGTCACCATTTATCTCTAATGTAGCCCCATAAACATCTCTTTAAAAAAAATAAAACATTAACCCCCACAAAAGCTTTTACAGAAACTCACAAGACCCTTTACAGAACCTTACATGGCCTCACAAACAAGAAAATAGAACTCCATAATCTTTAACAAAACCCTGTACCAGATGTACAAGGCTCCCAAAGAAACTCCCAGAATTTCACAAAATATTTTTAACTCTCACAGAAACCTACAAACCCTCACAGAATTTCCAACCTCTCACAGAGCCCTACAGCCTCTCCGAAATCCCAATATCCTCTGTCAATCTTCTCTGCAGCTTGGTAAAACCTTCAAACTCTCAGAATTATTATTTAAAATCCACAATATAAGTCCACTCAGATGTGCATGGGATGTTGTATATAGTTATAAACAGTTACAAATATTAAAGTTGTGCACCGGTTACATTATATATCTGCTATGAGTATTAGGGATGCTCCGATCAGGATTTTTGCCACCGATACCAAGTACCGATTTGTTGTCATGGTGATCGGCCGATACC
>JBBJLR010000153.1:13757670-13774818 GCA_037577145.1 Brachypetersius gabonensis
TGATTAATAATCGTGATTTCAATATTGATCAAAAATAATCGTGATTATCATTTTGGCCATAATCGTGCAGCCCTAATATATATATATATATATGAAAGGGGTGTAAAAGGTCTCAGAGGTGTAGTTTTTGCCACATTTCTTCACCCTGTTTTTGTATCTCTCTGTCACTGCCAAATAGTAGATTTACTTTACTGATGTAACTGGAGGCAACAACTGGTACTTTGTTTTTGGTATGATGTCAGTATAAATGGCAAGCCATGCTGAAGTGGTACACGTGGTGCTGCGATATTTCTGTGTAGTCCATCAACTACACGTTTGTCTTTAAGAAACCAAATGACACCACAAAAGTTACACCCCGTCTATCCTAACAGTCTAATGAGCAGTTTTCACAGACATGTGATTACTGGCACCCTTTTCAATCACCTTGAAGGTGACTGCAGAGGCTTTTGAAAAAGTTATTATTTTAATCTTACATTGCAAACAGGAAAAATGTCATACCTGGTCAATTTAGTCTAAGAATAAAGGAATCATTCATGAAAAATAACTTTTCAAAACAAAATCACATATGTCACAACTATTGAGACCCTGGGAAATTTGAAAGTAATGCACATGATGTATTCCATGCATAGAGCCCCTTGGTGACACAGTGGGAAGTACTGTTGATTCACACTTCCAGGATTGGGGGTTCAAATCCGGGTGCTGGTCTTGTGTGTGGAACTTGCATGTTTTCCTCATGGTGATGTGGTTTCCTCCCAGGTCACCAGTTTCTCCCACAGGCTAAAGACTGTCAGGTGCATGTCAGGTGAATTGGGGATTCTAAATTGGCTGTGTGTGAATGAATGGAGTGTGTGTGTGTGTGTGCACCTTGCGGTGTGTCCTTCCTGACTTGCGCTTGTTGGCTCTGGAATAAGCTTTGTGACCCTAGTAAGGATTAAGCAGTTACCGAAAATGTGTGAATGAGTGAATATTCGATGCATATTTAATTACGTTTAAATTGCCCAAAGTGTTTAGGAACTTTTAATTAATCATCAAGCATTTCTTATTTTACTAGGATAGAAAAATGAGGTGTCACAAAACCCAAATCTCCTAGTCATTCGTCATCATGGGAAAGATTCAAGAGCATTCCCTTGCAATAAGGTAAAAATGTGTTGACTTTCACAAACAGGGCAATGGATACAAGAAAAAAGCTGCTCAACTTTCATTTTCATTTCCAGTAAACTGTTTGGAAGATAGCATAAAATAATACTCATGACATCTTTAACATCTGGAGAAGTTGTGCATTGAATAATGGTCAAAAATCTTGTAAAATAGAAGTGTTGTTCTGCAAGCAAACAGTTTTTTTCTTATGGAGCTTATGTGTATTTGTTTATATTTCATGAAGACAATGTTTTGTAAACAAAACAGGGAAATTTCGCTTGTTCACTCATGTTAAATAATTGTGTAATTCTGAAGGGCACGGTACAGTACAGTAATTAGTGTTGGTATTTTGACAAAAAGTGCATAATGTACCACAGTTTCTCAGGTTAAAAATGTCTGGTATAGCAACAGTAACTAAGAAAGAATACGGAACTTGGAGACAATTACCTTGCAAACATTCTGAGTAGTCTCACCTCCCGTAAATAATGGTGCAGCCTTAGTGATAACAGACTAAAACGTATATAAAAATACTAAAAAAAGAAAATCTGAAAACATTGTTGGACTGAGGGAGACACAGCAGATGAGCTAGCTTTAAAGCTAACACTAGAGCTAGCCAGTGTGGTGCTATATGCTTAGAAAGACATGCATTCTTGTACATCCTTGTACAAATGCAAGCGCTATACATACCTGTTTAAAATGTCTAGTGTGTGATTGAATTTAAAATTCCCCAACATCACAATTTAATAATCTCCTGGTCTCATAATTGTGCCTGACTTTTTTGCCATCACCATACCCACTCCAAGTTTGTCCTTTGGCAGATGAAGTAGTTCTTAGAGATGCTTACTAAGCAGTGATAGGCTGGCAGTGATGTCAGTCATTATTTTATTATTTATTAGTGTTTGTTTGACAACACAATATATTTATTTGCATGAATTCACTTTGTTGATATTGGTTGATTGGTTTAGTGTAAACTTTCATAATGAAATTTGGAAATATAGGCAGTGTCTGTCATGTTCGCTGCAGTGGAAGGGGCACGTGTGTTTGTTTGTGTGTACTGTGCGTGACGGTGTGTATTTGTGTTTGTACTCTCTGTGTACAGTATGTGCCAGGATCATCTGTGACCTACAGCGAGAAGAGGAGGCATCAGTCCTCCCTGTCCCTTCGTTACCACGGCGACCAGACAGATTATTCTGTCTCCCAGTCGCCCATCATTTTCACACCCTATACATCAGATCTCTTCTTCTGTCTTTGTCAACCATTGCTGTCTGCTGTCTTCTCATGTTTTCTGTCGCTTTGCCTCTTGTGTTCCTCTTCATTTTCAAATCATTTCATCACTGCTCCTCTTACCCCTCCCGCTTTCATCACTTTTGTCATTTCATGAATTCAGTATCTATTTCTCAATCAATATCCTCTTTTACCATCTTAGTGTTTTTCACTTCCCTGTCTTCTCTCTCTCTCTCTCTTTCTGTCTCTCTCACTCTCTCTCCTTTCTTCTCTATCCCCCTTTCTACCCCCCCTTGTCCTCCCACATTTTCTATTATGAGAGCTGTCTTTGTCAAGTCTGTATTGAGAGTCCGCATCCTGAGATAAAGCCCACCATACGTGTTTCCTCAATCAAAGTGACAGGTGTGTGTTTGTGTGAATGTGTGTGTGTGTGCGAGAAAACACCAAAGCATGATGTCAAATCATGATGTAGTGCGTGTCAAATATTGCCACAAGCTGCCCGATGTGTAGTGAGCACAGAGGTAACAATGTACTAAGTTTTTTTCAGAGGTTTCAAGCACAAATTGAACTCATCCTGACTGCGTGTCATTTACAAAAGAGACCGTGTGTGGGGAAAGCGGTCATGCTTATGCGTTGGAGGGAGGGCCGCACAGGACGTGAAAAGCTTGCACAAAAAAAAGTTCAGGTACAAATCAGAAACATTCATGTATGAAACTGGCGCTTGAGCTGAAGCTCATGCTTCATGGGCTGTGTGCCCCTTTCCTCCATGCTTATGCATTATGTATATAGAGGTTTGTTCAGAATAGTGGGTGGAGATATTACATGTGTGGCTGATTACATATTCTGCTTGATTTACTAAAGTTTGAACAGCTTGCGGAGGCCTGTTTTGCGACGATTTATCTCCATCTTTCAAAACCAGGAGTAAATTTGTGTTGCGTTCCCTAAAGACTTCTGTTAACAGCAGCAGCAGACCCAGTGGGTCACAAACCTCGGTATATGCCAATACCGCCAGAATCACACTGTTTAAACAGGACCAGCTATGGATGTGCGAGGAGAGGGGGTGGGGGTGGAGGGGGGGGGGTGCAGCAACAGTATGTGTGCACAGCCCATGTTGTTGCTTCACAAACTTTTCTTTTCGAAAGTAATATGTGTCTTTATTACTTATAATTTTGTCTTGAGACTGTTAATGTCTTGTTACAGTCAATTCAAGGCTTATTTTATGTTCTGTTCTTATGTCTGAGCAATTAAAGTGCAGCTCAGTTTTTTCTAATATTACATTTTGTGCTAATAAAGAAATTTAGTAACAGTAAGCTGCAGTGTAAAGAGAGTAGTTACATAGTGACTAACTGGTGCTCAGTGGAGATATCAGGAACAGTACTAAATTGATACTGGTTCCTGACTTTACCTGGTTACACGTCATTACCAAAATATGGATAACAGTGCTGTTAATGTATTCTGACATACAGGACAGAAGTAAAGGGACACCTAATTATTACATCAACAGGTACTTTAATGACGTTGCATTCAAATACTGTGCATAGATTTTAAAATTGAGTTACTCCCCTATTTGCAGCTCAGTCGTTCTATAGATCAGGTCAGGCACTGATGTTGGATGAGAAGGCCTGGCTTGCAATCTCCGCTCCACTGCATCCTAAAGGTGTTGGATGAGGTTGAGGTCAGGGCTCTTTGTGGGCCAGTCAAGTTCTTCAACACTGAACTCATTCAGCCATTATGGAGCATGCTTTGTGCTCTAGGGCAGTGGTTCCCAACCTGGGGTCCGGACCCCCCTGAGGGGGGCGCAAGAGATCACTGGGGGGGGCGCACAATTTTGTCTGCACTGACGTTACCGAAATTATAATCATAAAAATATTAAATTCATACAATCCCAATGTCTGAGAAACATAAAGGTGTGTGTGTGTGTATATATAAGAGTATAAAAACCTACAACCACTGTTTATTTTTTGCAAATAAAATGTAATTAATTGCTTCATTAATTTTGTGCGTCTATGGGGGTAGGAGTTGGGGTTGGGGGGGCCCGGCTTGTCTTGGACACAGACAAGGTGGGCTTCAAGGGAAAAAGGTTGGGAACCACTGCTCTAGGGCACTGTTATGCTGGAACAGAAAAAGGAATTCCCTTTTGTCCACAAAGTTGGAAACATGGCAAAGTCATGCTTTATACCGATTGCTTCTCCCTCATTATATATACCGGCAACTCAGAAGACAGTTTAGCTTATTTCTCAAAATGGAATGATACATTATTTTTTCATGTTCTGTCTTTATTTCTTGCACCTCATCATTTAGAGAACACATTATGTCATTAAGAATATTAATAAGTATCAGTATTGATAAACTGTACCAGGATTGATAACGGTGTCAGGAAAATCCTAATGATACTGATCCTGTGGTTAATGCAGGTACAGTAAAACAATCCTTGCAGCACAAATGACAGCAGAGGTAGAATCTCAACCAATCAGACTGTACTGTCTGAATTAACTGTTGTATTGATGAATACAACAGATGTGAGGCACGTGCACACACGCAAACACACACGTGGTGAACAGGGTCATGTTTTCCCGAACAGCATTTAGCCTGGGTGTGGATTGTTTGTGTGTGTGTGTTTTTGCTTGTTGTTGTGAAGTCATGGTGATCCTCTTTCCTAAGTCAACTCTCATCCACTTCATCTGCTGCCACAAACACAAACACACACACACACACACACACACACACACATACACACTCACACGTGCGCACACACAATGCTTTTAGCCTCCAGAGACCAGCTCCTTTTCCGAGTCGCTCAGAGGACTCCTGATCATGTGTGTTTATGAAGGCATAGATGGAGGTCTTGTTGTTTACTCTCCGTTAACAATACATCACAATTTGCCCCTCAATATTTTAACAGTCTGCAATCAGCACGACGTCAGCTCGCACAGACCCCTTTTTATACAAACTGTAGATGATTAGTCAGCCTCTGTTCAACAACAGCGCCTTCTTATTTTCTGATGCGCCTGTGCACTAATAATTGTTGTTGTGCTCGTGCGAAATGGGAGATAATAGTAATTGAAGTTAGGCGGCTTCAGGGGCTGGCGCTCTTTGATTGGACTTATCAGCTCTAGATTATCAGCTCCGAGGAGGGAAACATATGCAAATCAAAGCCAACAGAAAGAGCTGCACACAACAGAAACTTCTGATAGTAAATCAACAGAATAAGAATGTATGTCTTACATTCTGCCAACTAATTATTTAAAGTTAATACGCAACCTTTTTCAGTCAAAACACGGTAAAGTCAAAGTGAGATTTTTAACATCATGCTGTAAAGCTTGTCCAGAAGCCTACATGTGTGGATGGGCATGGGAAAGTGTAGAGTGAGGAGATGCCTAAAAGTGCAGATTCAGTGTCTAAGCCCTTGCTGTACTTATTGCTGTCTCTTGTGAATGATTGTGTTCCTCTACAGCCTGATCCACATTTAATGAGCCTGGCTTGAAATCTTCTTTTTGATATCCAAGAGAATACGGTTACTGTTTCAAAGGTTAATTGATGTATTATTAGGAGAATTTAAGTGTAGAAAACTGCAGAGATAAATTAACAGATAAAGATTCAGTGGCGCCGAAATGGTGCACTGCTTTTGTTCCACCCTCAAGCAGTGCTGTTAATCTCTCTCTCTCCCCCAGTCACACACACACACACACACACACTCTCACACACTCTCACACATACACACTCAGACAGACAGATAATCAAGAAAGATGCTATAGGCCCTGCAGCTGACCACACCATAATCCACTCCTCAATAGAGGAACCTCCCACATCACAAACTTATTACAACATAAACTACTCTAACACTCTAATCAAGGTGCTGGAAGGGCTTCTTTGGAGAAATGCCAAGGGAGAAGCCCTTCCAGTGCTATTTCTCTAAAAGAACTAGTTTTATAAATGGAAGGATAAAGATTATTTTAGTTCTAAAAAAGGTCACATACTGTATTAGAGAAATATTCCTTTTGAAATGCTTCTGATTCATTCATAATGCTAATAATAATAGTTCAAAGTGCACTTTATTTCTCTTTGATGATGTTTTTTTAGAAACATTTCATTTATAAAGGGGGTGTTAAAATAGTGTTAATATATATCATAAATTTGCAGTTATACAGCTGCCAGATGCTTTTACAATCTAATCATGTTACAGTCATTGGCGAGTGTAGCACTGGGAGTCATTATCAGTGTGGCGTTGTGTGCTCGTCCCTGGTCTACTGCATTTAAAGGAATTGGGGTAATCAGCATTACCCGCTACACTAAGTATATGCAAGGTTGTATATGTAAAACCCGATCTCAACTATTAATGTTGTGACAAAAGGAAAAAAAGAGGTGTTACATTTATTTTTGCATGACATTTTTGAATTGTTTTATAGCAATTTTTTTTTCTACAGTACAATACAGAGCTGGGTTTTTTTTAAGTGAAGCAAGCAGCATTTGGAATCGCATGAGGCCTTTGTGAAGATTACATGGTGTTGCATCAACTTTTGCTGCCTTCCGAATGACATTTAGTGCACCTAGAGGATTAAGACAAGCCTGATGTTAAGGAGATGACCAGCTGCACCTCCATTTGATCAGAGGTTTTCTTTGCTCTATTGCTCATCTTGTCCATACACGTACTGTAGAAAATTCGAGTTCGGCCATGCACGCGCTGCTCCGTAATCTACATGGCATAATGAATCTTCAACTGGAGGTTGCTGGAGACTTGCTGGAGGTCTTCCGTAGATGTGTCTGTCTTCATAAGGAGCTCTTTGTTCTTTGCGTGTAAGCTTACATTCGTCCCGGCTTCTTTTTCGTCCATTTTTCGCTTCCAAGCATGGTCTCATTTGTAGACTTTCCCGCAGTTTTTTGAGTTGACTGACTTGCTGGAAATCCCTTTAATCGTTCCACGCTCTCTGGCCCCCGACCTGCCTCACACTGCAATATAGCATGCATTGCCTCTTTCTCATCGTTGCACAAAGAGAGAATTGTTTTAGGCTTTAGGGTTGATTTTGGATCCTCTGTCCTTCTATCCCTCCTAATTCCAACCCTCAACCTTTAGCTTTTAGCTTTTCAGGATTTGCTCTGGACTCTCAGATAAGTGGATCAAACCATAAGCTGCTTTGCTGTGGTGGGTGTGTGTGTGTGTGTGTGTGGGTGTGTGTGTGTGCGAGTGTGTTGGCGTGTGTGTGTGCTGTGTACAAACTTCCAACACTTTGTGACTACCCCAGATTCCCACCTTGTAACAACTGTTAAGATCATGGAGATTGGGCTTTGTTTGTGTGTCTCTGTGGGAAATAAAGCGCGGTGTGTATCTCCTACATGATTGTAGATTAGGATGTGTGTTGTTTTAGTGAAGTATCTGAGGCATTATTACATCACACACCATAACTCTCTTGAGTGATTCCATTCTCTTTGAGCTGTTTCATATTATCTGGACTGCTGTGTGTGTGTACGTGTACATGTACGTGTGTGTGTGTGTGTGTGTGTGTGTGTGTGTGTGTGTGTGTGTGAGAGAGAGAGAAAAGAAAGCGAATGAAAGGTGCTGTGCGTGCATTCATGTTATGGACTGCTGTTTTGATCACAGTCTGACTCCTTGTTCTTTTTCAGTGCCACTGTGTGCGTGAGCAGCCATGTCAGTGTGTGTCAGTGTCTTCTCCCTCTGTCTGTTCACAGCGGGGGTCTGTTATCCGCATGCTGCATGCCACTTTTCCTTTCCTTCTTCATCCTCTTCTTTTCCTCTCCCACACTCTTCAGACAGCGCTTACTACTCCGATCTAACACGCACTCGCACCTTCCCGTCCCCACGCTCTCAAGGGCATGGCCGGCTCTGAAAGGCGCTCCCCTTTAAAAGAGGGAAGCTAAGCTCGTTTGGTTGCGCTTGCATACTCAAAGCCACAAAAGTAAACATATCTCATAGACGATTAGCCTTGATGTGTGATGGGTGCCCTACTTGCTCTGATGGATTTGTCTCTCTGGAAGCCTACAGAGTTGCACTTCTTTTTGGCAGATGGAGACACGTGCCGTAATTGCGGCAGAAGTAGGTTAGAGCTTTGAACTCGGGTATCTTTTTCGGAGAAGAGTTCTTTGTACGTGTGCAAAGGTACGTCAAGTTAGCGGAGTTCCTCAGAAAAGGCTTGATTTAGTGTTAAGCTTTCATGCAGCTCAAAATAAATCAAGAAGAGTGCAATAATTAGTGCTGTTGTCAGAAGCACACTCGGAAACGTCCTTTCAGGTGGGCCTCAGCAAAAAGTGGAAAATAAATGGAAAAAAAAAATGCAAATGAATACTAAATATATAAATAAAACAATTAGAGGTTAATCAAAAAAGAAACAACCTCTCGCTTTTATTTCCCTGTGCAAATAACCCGCAATAAACAGTCTCTGTAACAAGAAAATCTGCAAAATGCAAAATAGATCAATAACAAAAAAAACAAAAACATGACTAAATGGATGAGGCTAATGTATGTGGAACCTCTGCAATCGCCCAAAAACATAAATAGACAGTTATTTGAATTTTATTTTTAAATGTATACATTGGTTCCAAGTGAAATACAGCTATGTGTAGAAGTTTCAACCCTCCTGGTATAAGTTCATATATCCGACAGAAAACACGTCTGCATGTTTGAATGCACAATTATGCTTTATTTATGAAATCTCAAATGTATGAAACAATGACAACTGAATACTCTCCATGCAATTGTGTGGCTTTTTGTCATATTTCCATTTTGTAAAACTAAAAAAAAATGGCACAAAAAATGTTTTGTGGAGAATGTAAATTTATTTAATTTATTTAATCACTGATTTATTCACAAACACAAAATATGACATTTGACAATGTATGACAATGTCTAAACTGTTGAATACGACTGTACGGAATTTATTTCGTTTATATGCATCTATTGTCTTTGAAACAGGTGCATTCAAACCGGTGCTTTTTTTTCCCTTCATTGTACTATTTGCAAAGCATACAAAGTCTGGGAAAGTAATGTAACCTCAACACATCTGTTCATCCCAGCTATCTACTTGTTGTCTTTTGTCATTTAGTATTCTAATTATTTTCAGTACTACATTTTCTTGTATAGGCCCACATAATACATTCAGGAGTGTGCAGTCCATAAAAAGTTATGGGATGGAATAAAATAATTCTTTGGCAATTTAATAATTAGTCCCACACCTCCCTTCATAAAACTCAACCTGTTCATATAATATTCGAGAAAACTCAACCTGAGTATATCTGCTTTGCAAACTCCATAGCACAGCCCTAAATTGCATCTTTCTGAATGAACCTTTTGTAGTCTGCTGTCGATGTAGCTCAGTTCCACCACTGAGCAGCTCATGGCTGTGTAAACCTCTGGCTTGGCAAAGCCTAAATGATTCTGTTTGCTGTTCTCATGTTTTGTTGGACAAGCCCGTTTAAAAACACTAACTCCGTACGTAAAACCTCCGGGAAGTATCTGCAGCTTTGCAGTACACTGCATCCTTCGCTTTGCTAGCTCTAGCTGTTTGAATTCTTCATGCTATCCTGCTGAGTTCCAGGGAGTGAGTGCAGCTTAGCTTGAGTTGGTGGTTCATCAATAACAACCTGGTGGGTTGCTGGCCCTGCTGCAGTTGTTCAATGTCAGAGGGGATAAAACCATCTAGATTATTGAAACTGGGATGGTAAAGCTAGCATTAGCATTACGTCTATTTGGCATTTTCATGGATTGCAGAAGTGAAACAGGCATTACTATTATTAATAAAATGGTTTACTGAAATAAGATTAACATTTTTGTGTTAGAAAGTAATGTTATATGTTCATGTTAAATATATTATAATTTTAAGTATAGTTACTGAAGACCCTTGAGGGGTACCATCTCAGTGACAGTTTTACTGAAGAAGTTTTAATGGTGGCTGGCTTTCATTCACTGTATTCTTAAAGCTTTGTCTGAACGTTTTTTTTTGCTCTAAGTCAGAGAAAGTTGATCAATCGGAAATCCTTGCTCTAATGTTCTCTGTGAGTTCAAGGTATGAAAAGTTCTGACATTTCCCAGAAAAGGATGTTTGGTCAGACTAAAGAGCTAAAAGCAGTTCCAGTGTAGTGAGGATTCGTGAGCCAGTGAATACGGCGGAATAGTTTGCACTCTGAAAGCTTCTGAGTGTGACGAGTTCGATACCTTCATACGGAATCGATGAAGGTGAATTGATTGAAAGGTGGGAGTGCACAGTGTAAATGTGTTGTGAAGAGAGTGTGATGAAGGGTGGATGAGCTGAGGCCGGCTGTGACACGAGCTCATGCTGTATGCTGAGGTGATGCCATTGTGGTCTTCCATATTTAATGAGAAAAAGATCCAAACCTTCTCACTTGGCAACAGGTGTTCAGTTGCGAATTTATGCGGAGAAGGAAACTTTATCTTTTGCCTGTGTGCAAGCGTGTGTGTGCGTATGTGTGTGTGCGCGCGTGTGTGCGTGTGTGTGTGTGTGTGTGTGTGTGTGTGTGTGTGTGTGTGTGTGTATGTGTATTTATGACTCCCCTGGCATCCCTTGTCCATATTATGACCCATACTGTAAGGTGATCCTTCCTTGGCTGACTCTAAGACAGTGGACACTCAGAGTGTGTGTGTGTGTGTGTGTGTGTGTGTGTGTGTGTGTGTGTGTGTGTGTATGAGCAGTCCGTGTCCTTATGCAGTCAAAACGAGATAAAGTGTCTCTTTCTGGTCGTGTTACGCTCTTTTCTTAAAACAAAGGTATTCAGAGGTATTGGCTGAGACTTTAATGTATATTGGTAATGGAGTAATATGAAGTTGAAGTTGAAGTTTTATAATATAATGTAATATCTACCTACCTATTATACCTGAATATACCTAATAATGCTAAACAATTCCAGCGGTCTTAAAATGAAAGATCAATAACAAAGCATGCATGAAATAGATTATAGGAAAATAAAAAAGAAATATGCATCTGTGAGTCCATGCTGTAAGCATTACTATGCCACATAAAAATGCGGTGCATTGATAGCGGTAATAAACATTAAGCTCGAGTTCTTCTTACACCATTGATAGAGGCTTTATGTAATAAAACCTATTTGGTACTTATTTGTCATTTTGCTTGCGGCAGCAATCACACTACTGTTCTTAAGTTTGCGTTTATTACTCTTTTTATTGCTGAATACTGGTGCTGCTTCTCCTCCAAGGCTGTCATTTAAAGTTGAAATTGATCATTTAAAGTTTTTGGTCACACTGGTGTTGAATACAGAGAGACAGGAAAGTTGAAGTAAGGCCTCAGAACGCCTTCAGGTATGCAAAGCCGAGGCACAAGCTAAAGAGACAGCAGGATCATAAACAGCCTTTGAGACACTAAAGCACAGGTCAGTTATGAAATGAAAGACATGTGACACTGTAGTGTGAAAGCTTTTTTAAGTCCTGAGGCTGCTGTAACTGTCATTTTGGTTATGAATAAATAATAAACTACTACTGCCTCAGTTTTACTCATAGTACTCTGGAATAGACTACTTTTTGCTAAGGGTCAGAATGAGTGAATATCTGCTCACAAACACGCTTTAAGATGCTAAAGCATAGGTCAGTTTTGAAATAAAAGATTTTTTGGTTTAATAAAAATATTCAACCTGTGAACACGTTTTTTCTGCTGTTAGTCAGTCAGCAAGCTGCTGGCCAACTCAGTTAGCAGATTTCAAAACAACGTTAATTTGAGAGGAAAGTGTATTATTTGAGGCAGCTATTGGTGCTTGATGGCAACTTTTTCTTTTCGCCATTTTATTTCTTTGTCTTTCACAACCCGTTTTTCCCCACCCATTTTCAGACATAAAGATTAGAAAATTAACTTAAATTTAGCCTTTAGGAAGCTCATGTCATTTAATGAATGGCAAACATTGGTAGCTGTCATTTTGGTTATTACTAATAAAATGAGCTTTTCGGTGATAGAGCATATTGGAAATAAGCAACCCCAATTCTCCCAACCCCATTTGTGGTCTGATGGATAAGGTTTGGTGGTAAACAGGATTCTCAACCTCAGAGTCCTGAGTTCAATTTTTAAAAACTTTCTATGTACAATCACAGTTCGCATTCTCTTGCAGAAATGCATTCTACTTATATTTGAGTTTCAGATCTACAGTCATTGAAACATAATTCAAACTAAAATAAATGTAATCATATAAAGATGTTTTATGATTGTTCTTGTTTTAGTGATAGTGAATGAATTATCTTGCTTTAGGGTTAGTAAATGGTCAAAGATAAGGTTTTAAATGCATTGTGATGATTTAGAACTAATCGTTTAGTAAACATACACATACACAGTAGAGAAAGTCCACCATCTCGGCTTTGTTGTTGTACATTTTAAAAATGACTGAAAAACCATAACACATACAGTACAAACGACTTCAGATTGTGTTCATTAGAGTTAGTTGAAAGTGCTGAGACAGAGTTTTTGCACAGTGAAATATTGGTTTAGTTTAGCGCTTGTTAAGATCCTTTTCTACTGCTTGGGCTGACTTTACATTCTTTGTCTTTCATGGTGTACATTTTCATATCACCATATATTGTGTGGTCTTCTTTTAGGTTTAATTTAATGCAGTAATATCAAATTGTTGAGAGGTACACTGTGGAGATATTAACTACTGGAAGGTGTGTACGTTAAAAACAATTCATCTGATGTGGAGAGTAAAATAATTGAAACTAACATTATCAGAATGCAAATGATCAAGTAACTGTTGATTTACTGACATGATGAAAGTGAACTGCTGATGTTTAAATCGAGTAGTGATGATAGCCCTAAGCTACACATCTAAACGGGTTCTGATGTTTCTAAGAAGGTTTTTCAATGTTTCCTTCACAGCCTACTCATCTTTTTTAAATCTCCTTTTAATCCAAAGCTTCCTTCTGTGTGCTTTGCTTCTCATTCTTGTCGTTTCCTTCTTTTCTCTTGTCTCTGCTGCTGACACTAACCCTGCCTCTGACCCAGACTGGCAGTATGAGGGTAAGGGGCTACTCTTTCTCTTCATCACCTCCATTTTTCTTCTTTTGTAGTGGTAGAGCTTTACTGCTTTTGTCTGAGCATGCAGGGCCTTTCTGCTTCTCTTGATTTCTCTCTTATTCACTTGTAGCACATCTTTAAAGCAAAAAATTGCAATGTGTAAATGAGCTTCTCAGTATCAGTGGGGGTGTGAGGAAGCAGAAAGCACACAAAATAAGGCTTTGAAAAAAACATAATTATTTTATTATTTAATTCAACTGTGGTAGCAAGTCACACATTGTCATACTGTTTATCCATATCATGCAGTCATGTTCAGACCCAAAGATCATTTATGCAAAAAGTATCCTATTTAAATTTAATTCCAATTCATTAGTCAGTTATAAAAGCTTGTACAAGTGTATTGCATGCATTTTTTATTACATGTCTTTTTTCTATTTCCGTGCAGAGTGTAAGTTGTATCGATCAGGCCCTCCTGCCACCATTGTCACCATTGATGAGGAGAGTCCAAATGGTATGTAACATCCACTTTCTACAGTCTTTTCATGTCTGCTACTATATTGTTCATTCTAAATCCTGCTGAACTTTGTGATGGAAATGATTCATTCGTTTCCTTTGAAACTCATGTAATGGAATTCAGTTGTGTGCACTAACTAATTTTATTGAAATATACTGTAAAAAACAACAACAGTTTGTTATCATTATGGTTTATTTTATTTATATACAATATACAAATAATTTCATTATTATAACATTTGTTTGTTTATGTGAAACAGTTAGAGTGTACTGAAATATTTAGACTAATTTCAAGTTAACTTATTTTCAAATTTTCAAATCAACAAATTCTACAAATTCAACAGTTTATCTTGATATATTTCTAAACTGAAGTCACTGCAAATGTCTCCTAGTTAGCGTTTAATGAGGTATGCAGGGTTTAAGTCAGTTTGCTGTTTGGCTTTCTTTGAAAACTAGTGTCTGTTTAGGCAGATGTGCTGTTGCTTCAGCGCGTTCTGAACAGGTTGGGAATAGTTTTGAGTGTGTTTGGCAGAGTTGCTTTAACAGTTGCTTCCCGAACCTCACTCGTCTATCAGCGATTGCTGTGGGGGGATCGTAATCAGAGAGCAGAACTACCTGTTGTGGCTCTCGATGGGGTCCTGTGTGTATGTGATGATTGGCAATGTGTGCGAGTGTCCGTCGGGTGCTTGCGTCGGGGAGCGCCGGCCGCGGCCACAGATGGTGTTTTGTTGCGGTGGCAGCACGCTGGGGCCCATTAACACATAAAGCATCTCTGTGCGGGCAATGCTAGACTGCACACTACAGTGATAACGCCTGCCAGGACTTCCTCCCAGCTCCAGCGCCCAGTCATGCGTTTGACAATGCTGTCTGCCTCTGTATGTGACAGGTGCCGGTGACTGCATGCAAAGATTGTATTAATCCTTCCTGCACACCTTTTTTTCTCTTCTCCACCCATACTTCTCTTTCTCTCGGGTGATCCCATCCTCCGAGGCTTTTGCACTCCCCCTGGGTAGCAGAGTTGAAACAGCACCTGTCTACTGGCACTGAGATCAGCATCAGTGCGCAGTTTGCATGCTGGGAGATATGGTCTGGGGCAAGTATTAGCGGGCCACTTTACTGAGTTAAAGGGATTTGCTTAGACTGGGTCTCTGTTTGTTTCTGTAATGAGTTTGTTATTTGTTGGGTGCTCCAGCAGTCTTTTTCAGAAAAAAAAAAAAAAACTCTGTAGAGCTTTTAGGACCACTTTTAGGGGCTTTTAGGGACTTGTTTCTCCTGATACTTCACATTGTGGTCTTCTGTCCTTTTGTGTCTACCCCTTTTTTTGTGTGTTTGTCACAGTGTGTGTAGTAGCCTTCTGTGAAGGTGCCTGGATCCAGTCGAATTCTAGTGATAGACTGAGTGGCTTGAATCTGATAAAAATTAATGATGGGTAACCTGATTAAATGCTGATGCTCCTTTTCAGTGCAGTTGACTTTATTTGATTTACTCATGGCATATAAATCTTAATTATGCAGGGACTGAGGGTACTCTCACTATCTCTTTCTTTCTTTCTTTCTTTCTTTCTTGCTTTCTTTCTTGCTTTCTATCTTTCTTTCTTTCTTTCTTTCTTTCTTTCTTTCTTTCTTTCTGTCTCTCTGTCTCTGGAGTATAACGAATAACTTTTTGTTTTGCCATTTTGTTATTTTCTTGTTTGCCATTTTCTAGCAAAGGGTCTCTTTTGAGCATCAGTAATTATTGTGTCAATATATTGATTAAATGAATGGCTTTGTGAAAAGTGTTGTGGTTTAGGACACAGTATGACATACTTTGAGCTATAAAAATCAACAAAGGTTTACTGTTTACAGGCAGGCATTTCAGACAACACCAGGGGTGATATTCAAAAAGCAGTCGTAAGGAGAACTGATCTTAGATCAGTTCTTCGTATTTATGACCGTCAGTGTAGATCAGCACTCCCACTCTTGAAGTTGTTTTTTAAAAACAACACCCAGCTGTCTTAAATGGCATTCAACTACATGGTGCGGTTTTGTTTGTTTCTATAGCCCACACTAAGCCATACTGTGTCCTAAACCACACTGACAAGTTCGTGCCACCATAATCAAGTCAATTCAAGTAGATTTTATTGTCATTTCTAACATATACATAGTACATAGTAAGAATGTAACAACGTTCCTCCAGGACCATGGTGCAACACAAGAGCAGAACAGAACACAAGTGCAAAACAAGACAGGACAGAACAAGAGCAACAAGACCACTAAACGAGACAGGACAAGACAATGTATAGTGCAAATGGAGAGCTGGTTGAGAGAGGTTTTTATTTATGGAAAAGATTTGGGTGGCTGTTGACTTCCAGTGTTTGTTAGCCCTATTATCCTGATAGCTCCATGGCTCAACTAAATAAACAAAATTGGGTCTCCAAACATGTCTTGGCGGATCTGAGGTAAGTACAAAATTGCGTAATTCTTCGCAAAACCTGTCATTTAAAGAAAGTCAGGAACAGTAGTTTAGTTCCTCTGTGGTCTTTGTAGTGAGATTTGAGTCTGTATGCTGATAAAATAACAGCATGAAATCAGTGCAAGTGATACCACTGTGATCGAGTCACCTTTCAGAAATCTCACACTCAACACACACTCCTGCTGCAGTCCTTTGTCTGGGTCACTTAACTGTAACAAATTATAATACTGTCACAGTGCAGGCCGTAAAATAACTGGACGGTGACATTACCTCGTGAACTCACTGACCTACTCTGAAAGCTAGAACTAGCTGCAGTCCAGCACCCAGATAAATTGTTAGGTAGAAAATACATATAAGAAGTAACCCTCACTGGAAGGAAACCTGGTTAATTGGGTAAACCCCACCTACTGTTATCTTAGGCCACTGATATTTCAAGTACACACACACACAAAACCTCAATTTCACACATGATACATTATGTGTCATAATGTGACTCATAATACAAATGCAAACATGAGGTGCGTTCTGAGTGTTTTATCTGTGTTGCGGCACTGAAATCAAAACACTGTCCTTCCAGTCCATGGAGAGCAAGCTGCCAGCCACACATCCCACCTGTTTCGTCTTTGCTTTTTTTTTTTTAACTTGTGCAAAAACAAATACAGCAGCACACACTCCACAGCTGGGGACATGTTGTGACAATCAGAGTAATAGTGGATCTAAGCCTCGGGGATAATTTAAATTTAGACAAACCACAGTCATCTGTTAGTATTGTCAAAATTGTAATGATAGATGACCCCATTCAGGCATGAACATACAGCCATAATGTAGCTGTGTGTGTGTATATATA
>JBBJLR010000153.1:13774918-13789619 GCA_037577145.1 Brachypetersius gabonensis
CACACACACACACACACACACACACACACACACACACACACACACACACACACACACACACACACACACATACAGTACTGTGCAAAAGTCATTTCTTTATATTTTGCTTTGTCTCACCTTGTTGGTGCAACAATACTGTGTTATGCTTGTCAAACTGTCTTATGTCTTTGGCATATTGAATAGATTAAATTAAAGAAATGGGATGAAATGCTTTGCTGTGAAAGGCTGTAAAGTGGCTAAAAATAAAAGGAGTCTACATGAAGGTGTTCCAACCACTCGGCATTCAGCACCATCAGTATACTGATCACAGGCTGATCATCTGGAATCATCTGTATCTGTGTTTTCACTGCTACCTTGATCTTTTTGCTTTGCACGAATGATTCATGCGTAGGTATGGCTTAACAAACAAAAACATTTCTCTAAAACTGGAACTAGACTGAAAATGAGGGCCGTTGTAAGTCTTTCAGGATGCCTACAGAACCATTCCTCAAGACTGAGAAGAAAATCTGGCCCTTTTGGAAGCAAAATGTGAAGAAATGAAGCGTAGCTCAAGACTTTTGCACAATACTGTACATTTTATCCATAGTTTTCAAACCAATCAATGTGCTTTGTTGTACACTGTGTGCATCCTGACTTGACTTGACCACAAACCAGGTGCTTGGAAAACATTCAATGTACTCAATCAAAAATAATTGCTCAATTAAGAAAATAATCTTGTGATAAATCAATTTAGTTATTGCATTGCAATTTGAATAAACTTTTGTAGTTGATTAATCTGCAAAATAATTAATGGATAGAAAACCTGATTACTAATACAAATTGATGCATTATTAATTTACTTTTACTCACACCTGTAAGCATTACTCTGATATCAACATCTGACATAATACATCTGACATAATTCTGACAAACAGCCAAAGGCCTGAGGGAGCATTTCTCCACCTACAGCCCTCACCCTGTTTTCTCTCTGTCTCTTACTTTCCTTTGCATTGTCTGTTTTCTTTCTTTCAGTTTTTATTTTTTTTCTGTCTGTCTTAGAGGGTTTTTTCTCTCCTGTGTAGTTGGTTTTCTTGAGGGAATCCACAAGCTCTATTGCATGATCCCGTGATAATGAATAGACTACACTGGACATATGACATTTGAAAAAAAGTCACAATAAATGATGTCGCTCAAACTAAAGCCAACATTACAAACAACCTAATTAAACACTGAATTATTAGACACAAAGCTATTGTCAAGTGAGAAGGAATGTCTAGAGACCGACTGGGGTGGTTCCTGAAAATTCTATACATGCACCCCTAGTCTTTTGGATCATACAGAATATCACAATCATGCTATTTAGCAATATAACTCCTATATGGTATTTGACCATGTCAGCTACACTTTTCCTTCTGTTTATTTTTTATTTATGCCCTGTTATTACACCCTCTCATGAATTGAACGCCAGCTTAGAGCCTAATAGCTAATGGAATATTTTCAGTTTTGGCAATTAAAATATAAACTATATGTACAAAATGCTTTTCTTTACAGGGAGTAGGAAAAAAAATCCATGTCTACATTTTTCCTTCTGGGATGCTTTTGTCCAAACATAGACGCTGGCATACAGCATTGTCAACATATAGCCATCTGTGGTTGGATAGCAGTATTATTGTACAAGTTGGAAGCAGATGTGAGATATCCACACTGCTGTTGGTGGGATTGTATTGCTGTGCAGATGCTGAGATGCTTTCTGGTTGTTTAAACATTCTGCAGCTGACTCCTGTCGGGACCACCATCTTCACTGGCTTCTCCGGAAACAACGGAGCCACTGATATTGACGATGGACCAAATGGCCAGATTGAATACGTCATTCAGTACAATTCCAATGATCCGGTAACACAGCTGTTATTGTGAATATAACCATGATTTTATGTGTAATCAAATGACTGAATCTTCTGAATTTGTCTTTATAACCTTTTCTCTGTCTCTGTCTCTCTGTCTCTCAGTTGTCCAATAGGACTGTTCGGGTTGCTAATACACTGTCCGGTAACATCGTTCTTGCCGAGAGACTGAACTATGAAGAGAGGACACGCTATCTAATCATTGTCCAGGCCAATGTAAGACATTCGGTCAGAGTTTCAGCTTTCTCTCTAATGTTCTCATTTCCTTGCTAAATGTAGGCTTTTAGCCTGACCTCTAACCCCTGATCCCTGACACTGTGTCCAAACACTGCTGCAAGTTACTTCTCATATGCACTTGTGCCCACATGCATGCATTAGTTTTTGTATTTGTATTTCCGTGCCCACGCATTTATTTATTTATGGCCAGAAGATGCCATGGCTGTGCTGCCTTCAAAGCAAAAGCTACTGGGCAAAAATTTGGTTGCATCTATGTTTTTGTTAGTAAAGTGTAAATCGGGGTTGAAATCCAACCCGGGTGTCCACATAGTTTGCTTTATTTGCAGCTCATTTGCAGCTGTAAGCTGTTTAATATGTGTTGGAATAGTCTGGTTTAAGAGGAACTCTTTGCTAAAATCATGGAAACTCAACCTTTTTCTGCTTTTTGGATGCCTGCATTCCCTTCAAAAAATCCTTTGAAACATCCCCATCAGTTTCCTCTTTTTGATGCGCCTTTACCTGCATCTAAATACCCACATCCTAGAGCCCCTCATGCTGATAGGGCGGAGAACGGCTCATTCATTTCTGAAGCGCTCCTCAGTCTGCGCATGAGGCGCATACACAACAGCTTTGGCAATAAAGGGCCTTCATTGAGGCGAGCCCAAGCCTGCGAGAAAGAGAGTGAGGGGGATATGCCGGGCATGCTTTCACAAAGCCTTTCAGACAGCCCACATGACTGCTGTATCAGTGTGGCTAGGGCTCGAAAAAAGTTTCCCCTGAAGAGAGCACTGCAGTGATTTCAGCAGAGGAAGAGGATAATGATCTTACAGGCACTCAGGAGATTGTTGATGCATCTGTGTTATTTTGTCACACACACAAAAAAAGACCCAAGGAAATAACTACACCCTTCCCATCCTCTCACTTGAAGAGAGTTCTGGATTCATCAGTTTAGCCCCCAGTGTGACTTACGAAAGCTCCACACCAAGCTTTTGTTCTAGCTCTAATAAAGCATAGGATGTGTAAAGCCTCCACTGTACTGTGAGCTCAAGGACTGTATCTCTTTTTATTTTCTGTTGAAGCCGTGATGAAGCTTCCGCGGTGCTGACAGATCGTTTATGCAGCAGGAAGAAAGCAAGCTTTTCTATCTGCTCAAGCTCATTTCGTCTTGCGGCAAGAGCAAATTAACTTGGTTACACTTTACTGTGGCAGTGTTGAAAAGGCTACATGGCATCCACTTTATGCCAGCTGACATTAACCTATAGATATTAATTAAGCTTACTCCAACATGCGTCCACTGTCATTACTCTTTCTGAAGTAAAACTGACTCAAGTAGCCTGTTGACAACTGACGCATGTCTGAATTAACCTTAATATAAATGTAGATTTACGGGGGTTACTCTTTAATAATGTGTTACCTTTTATTTTTACTGAGTAGATGCAGCTCATCTACTTTAATTCTGTATCACCTTTTAATGTGATGTTATTTTACATTATTTACAATATTTAAACTAATGCTCTACCTGACATACACTGTATTTATTCACTAATAAGTATTCTGACATGTCTTCTGATTAATGAAATGAGCAATTGTTTCATAAACAAGTATTACCAGTTAAATATGATGCGTTGAACAGGCTGTGCATGAGCTTAGGGTCACCATGCCCAAAGCCAACCACTGTAAGGGTATAAAGCTCTCCCACATTGTACTGTGGGTGGAATGCTGCTGGATATCTAAGGAAACAAAGGCTGGACTTATCCCAGAGCCAAGTGCCTTCCTGCACTCCGGGCCTCTAAAGACATCCAAGTCAAGTATACAATAGAATGTTATAAAATAGAATGTTATAAGCAATAAAATCCTTATTAGTATCGCAAAAGCTGATAATTAATTTCACAATTAATATCACTGTTTAACACCACTGGTATTGACAGTATATTGCCGAGCGCTAGCTAGGCTCATATTTATTCCATAACGGAGCCTTACATTCCTTTTTACCTACACTCTCCTTTCTTTTAGAGCCCCAGTGGTGCTCATTGCTGATTGGCTCTGGCAGGATTTTACACCATGACTGCAGGCTACCCCCAGGCCCTCCATTCGCCGCTTAAAACGGGATACTTTTAACTGTATTTCCTGACTTAAATGTTTTACTCGAAATCCCCATTGTATTTTACCTTGGTTTGACCTCAGGCTGGTTTGGAATGCTTGAAACACATTCATATCCGATAATCTGATGAGGGGATTTCTAACTCATTTCACTCTTTTTCGCTACGCTGTTCTTATGAACACTGTTCTTATGAAGCATTTTTGCCGACCCAAAGCGTTTTTCTGCATAAGTGCTGGTCTTTCTCATGCAGGGATTATGAGCTTCTCTTGGCTAGTGTTGTGAATACCCCCCCCACTAATATGGTAGTAATTGTATGTTGGTAGAGCCGCAGACTACTCTCTTAAGCATAGATCTCTTCCAGTCCTATTTCTGTCTCTGCCCTCACCCAGAATTCATGTGTGTGTTTGCATTTGTGCTGGAATATCTGTGTGTATGTGTGTGATTCTGTCTGATTCAAGCTAAAAGCCTGAACATATACAGATGGAGAGAGTAATGGGTACTGGATTGCAATGGGATGTTTTTTGCAGCCAGAGGGAAAAAAAGGGGTCATCATGTCAGTTTGTAAAAAGATGCCTGAATAAAGCTTTCGGCTTTTCTTCTGTTTTATTTTGTCTGATGTATCCTGCCTACATTAACTGATGGTATAGGTAGTCCTCCAGAGCAAGCTGGGGTCAGGTGCCTTCTTCAGGGTCAGGATAACAAGGCCACAGTCTTGTCAGCTGTTTCTCAATCCATAACCTCTTCTGCTTCACCACTCATAGCCACGTTCACCGTGCTGCTCTGCTACGTCAGTATGCATTTTCCATTTTATGCAAGCTCACTTTACTGTTTCAGCACATTTTGTATTAACCCTCTGAGATGAGGGTGAAATACTTAAAAATGTAAAGGTGTAGCAAATTGCCTCAAAGTGCCAGAAAGGCCTCAGACCTCAGAGGATTAAGTCTTTAAACACAAAGCTGGTTTAAAGCAATGACTTGTCTCAATATTGCAACTTTCTTAATTTCCCAACTGTAGCTGATCAGTTTGATGTCTGAAGTTTCATTAGTTTTAAAGATACAAATCCAGTGTAACTAATAAATAATAGAAGAAAGTAAGCTGTATTTAGCATCCTGCATATTGCGGGACAAAGTTCTCACACGCTTTCTGATCAAATTGTCCTGAGACTCTAAGTATTTTCAAATAGATTTGCTTACATGATTCTGACACCATGTGGACAGAAGTGCAGAGAAGATGGTTTTAAGATGGTTCCTACCACTGTTTTAATCTGTCTGACAGACTACATAGTTCATATAAAAAAACTAATGCACGCAGTTTCCATAACCACATACGCAAGTTCAATAGTTGCTAGACTTCTGACCCCTCTAGAAATCTAAAAACAATAAAATCCTTTCCTTTTGAATTCTTTTCAAATTTTTGGTGCAAATTACCCAACAGGTTATCAAAAACCTATCAAACAATTTGAGTGAAAACTAGAATCTTTGAATGTTGATGTATTGATTATGTTTTAAATGACCTAGAAATAGTCAAACATCATTTTATCTCAAAATCCAACCTTTTATCTCAGATTTTCAGTGTGGTTTCTGATCACCGCTGTATAATTCAGATTCATGAACCTTTCAGAACTGGCGACTATGAGTTTTCTCCTCATTAGCTAAGCTACATACATTAGCTTCATAGTTCCAATACAAAACTAAAGACACAAACCTCAGGCACTGAACTTGTCTTGCCTGTGTTTGGGTTAAAGGGACATCTGTGTTCAGTTGCTGACCATACAGTCACTAATCTCTTTGGTAACTATGGTGACTTCTTTGCAGGACCGTGCGCCGTTTCCGGCCAGCCGTCGCACGGCCACAACCACGCTGACTCTCGACGTCTTAGATGGTGATGACCTGGGTCCCATGTTCCTGCCCTGCATTTTGGTCAATAACACCCGTGACTGCAGCCCTGTCACCTACCGTGTAGTCATCCCTGAACTGGCTGAGCCGGTGAGAGCCTTCACACTGCAGCACTGCTCACGCACTTCACATACTGGGAGCTCACTAGGGATGTGCTTGACTCTGCGTCAGAGTTAATAATGTACGGGTGTGTGTCTGGGGAATGGGTCAGTGATGGGAAGAAATAGTGAGGGCTCATGGATAAACCATGGATGTGCACTGCTTAACTTCACCTCACCCCTCAAACAACCCCCCACTCCTCCCACCCACTGTAGAGCCCACTCTTTGTCCCTGCTGTACTTTCTCTAAGAGGAGTGTATCTTGGTGACAAAAGACTAAAACCTGGGAGCCATTTTATTAGCATTAAATTAATGCACCAATACACTTGGAGAGTGTGCCACTTATTAATGGCATTTTGCTTGGCTTCAATATGAGTCAGTCTCTGTGTGTCTGTCTTGTGTCTAGGCTTGTATAGGTGACTTTATGTCTGTGCAGTAATCTATGAGAGCAGACGGCTGATCTTCTCTGTATTGCTGTATTTATGAAACATGAAAGTCGGAGATATTTGATGGAATAAGTCTGTTTGTAAATATGTATGCAAGCCAGGATTACCCAAGAGGTGCCTCTTGCCTTATTTAGTGAAATGTCACTCTCTCAGTTCCTCACTTTCTCTGCAGATCAGTGTAGCGCGCAGACTGCTCCACTGACCCTTTGCCTTTATCTTACACTTGGCTTAAGATGAGAGAGCCAGGGCAGGAAGAGAGTGCAAGAGGAGGAGAGAGGGATAGAGAGAGGGATTGAGATGAGAGAAAGGAGGTGGGCCTTGAGAAAGTTGCTCCAGATGGAGGCATAAAAATGGAGAGCAGACGCCGAGGGGGAAGACGAGGATGGCAGTGCAAGATTCTGGATGTCTTCGGACTTTAGATAAAAGATGGGCCCAGACTTCTGGCCATCGGAACATTCAGGCTGAAAACAGACAGAAACTGTAGTTTGGTCTTTTCCGGTGTAAAGTAAAATGCAGAATGACTGAAAAAGTTACAGTGTTTCTTTTTTATATTAAGTAGGCCAGCTATAAAGTGTCAGCATACAGGGATGCAGGAAAGTGTTTGAAGTTAGAGGTTTTACATTTTTCAGCAGAATATGTATGACATACATAATAATGGTCATGCATCACTGCATCCTTTTTTATTTTTAAAAGCAGAACATAGTGGTGTATGCACAATGTGATGAGAGACAACAACATACACATATAACTGATGCATCAAGCTGCTGATGCAGTAATGTCTTGTTCTGGTCCAACATTATGCAAATAAGCTGAGCTGCAACCAGTTAGACTGTTGATAAGAGGTACGCTATCAGTGCCTGCATTCACATGCAGAGATGACTCAAATATACATCAAGTGGGAGGTATAACAGATGAAAAATCAACTAATTAAACCCATTCAAAACAGGACATTAATACATTATTGTAATTTTACATTGAAATACATTATAAGGTTACTTTGTGGCACCCTCCTCTGCATCACTTCAAGCTGCTTGTTGTTTAGTGACACACTCCAGTGCAGCTAAAAGAGAGGGATGCCATATGGCCTGCTGTGATGAAATTGTTAAATTAAACATTTTGCAGATTACAAAAATACATAAATAAATCATACAAATAAATACCAACTTCATTCTGCAACAATCATACACAAGTCTTTACCATGCTCATATTGTCTTAGAATTCAGGGTTTTAAGAATGATTTTAATTAAACCATCTCAGCGCCTCCACCTTTTGCATTAGTGATAATATAATACCCAATAAAAAACCAAATAATGAGACAATGTTGCTTGCTGAAGGATCCAGAAAAGAAAAAAAGAAAAAAAAGCAGTATACTGTGGCTCCCAAGCAACATAACGATCAAAAGTTATTCTATGAGCAGTTTTAAAACTGGCCTCATTTATGAATTTGATGATGTGTATATGGAGTATTTCTCAGTGGCTTTGAACATGACTCAGCATTTATCGGATTGCAGAACTGGAACTATCCGTTTTACAAATCCAATAAGTGAGTGGTGGGAAAAAAAAACCTAAATATCTATTGCTGAGGAGTAAGTGTGAAGGGGATGAAAGTAAAGCTTCAGGTGAGGGGTCTCTGGAGCTGCTGCAGTCAGTGCAGGTGTGCTGTGTCTGCTGAAGACCCGAGCGCAGGTCTTCCAGCAAAGAACACAGAGGAAAGCCTAGAAAATAAGCACCCACTGTGCCTGTTGTTTGCTGAGGCTTTTCATAATTTATGATAAAAGGTTTACAGATGGCTAACTATGCAGATTTTGTGAGCCGCATCATTCCCAAAGGCTGTCTCTGTTTCTAGCTGAGCTGTAACCTGCTATTTGCTGCTCAGTGGTTGTACTTTCTTTCCACACGTCACTTTATTTAATGTTTTATGTGCACGACTGAACAGATTAGGATTGTGGAGGGAACCTGGAGTGCACCGCGTGGTGCTTGTGTGTGGAGATTTGTTATGTCTTATTGCAGTTGAATTCTTGGAGATGATGTTTTTGACACCTGCGATTCTGTTGTTTAGTGAAAGGGTGTTCTGCTTAGTGCACCAACGAGTTTTTCTGTTGGTGATTAAGGAACTACTTTAGGGAGTTTGGGATATAGTGTGTTTGAGACTATAGAACACTTTGATGTGACACTCAGGTGAGATTTCACTTTTATGCTCCTTTATTCACTTTGGCTTTTGCAGGCTCAGCACTAGTGTTAGCAACTTGAGTGAAATGCAAAACCCAAGTCGACACTAAACTCAAAATGACCCCTCAGGTGTATCTATAGAGAACAATGACAGATTCCATCTTTCTGTCTGTCCCTTCTTTTATTTCTGTATTTGTTTTTCTTTTCATTTTGCCAAGTAGAAGCTAGATTTCTAGTTCAAAGCATTTCTTTTAGTCTCTCTTTCTCTCTTTTTTACACCTACTTCACTGCCCCTTTCTCCCTGTGGGTAGTAATAGTTAAGCGTAATTAATGAGAGTGGATTCAGGTTTTATGAGCTGTGATACAAGCCTCCTCTCTTCTCCCAATTTCTAAAGAATGCTGGAGGGCAGAACAGTGGGTAGTTTTGAGCGTCCCAGGTGAGAATAGGTCTAATTTACAGCATCCCATTGTTAATAAGTTCTGATGGGCAATCATTTAGCATTTTTATTTACTTTTAGGGTTTTGGGTGAGCAAGGTTTTTCTCCAGCTCAGGATAAGAGCCGATCCCAATGGGAAGGTATCTTATTAGCAATTCTGTTCATTAATGCATGTTTGTGCGCATTTGTGTGTGTGTATGTACTCATGAATCATCTACTAAATACATTTACAGCATTTAGTAGATGCTCATATAGCTAATAAGGGGCAGGACTAACAGATTTCTGTCTCTTTGGAGTTGTTTTAGACCAGGACAGGTTAAATCTTCAGTATGGACCTTTCAAGTGAGGCAGATCTTTACAGCTAAAGCAAGGCAGTTTATTTATAGGGATTTTAAATAGTATAAGTGGGTTATATTTACTTACATACTTATTCTTTATATATACTGTACCAGTCAAAGGTTTGGACACTCCTTCTCATTCAGTGTTTTTTCTTAGTTTTTATTCTTTTCTACATTGTAGATTAATATTGAAAAATAACAAAGTGATGAAGGAACACATGGACTTACAGTATACAGAATATGGTTTGTAATAAAGTAATGATGGACTGTTGTTTTTTTACTTAGTTAAGTGGTTCTTGCCATAATGTGCAGTAGAACCGTAGTGGAATAGGATCACTAACTGTGGACCAACCTGAACATCACAGCTGATGACCCCAAACACATTAAGAAGACAAGAAATTCCACTAATGGACTCTTGACGAAGAACACCTGTTAATTAAATACCATTCCAGATTGAAACCTCATGAATCTGAAAAAATGCCAAGAGTGTGCAAAGCTGTCATCAGAGCAATAGTTGATGTTTTCAATATTAATCTACAATATAGTCAATATTAAAAACAAAGGAAACCGTTGAATGAGAAGGTGGGTCCAAACTTTTGACTGGTAGTGTACTTATAAATAATATGTAGTTTATTAATTCACCAGAAATAGCCTTCAGAAATGTATCGGTCACAAAAGCCAAGGAACTGCCCTGCCCATGCTCTGCCCATGCTCTGCCCATGCTCTGCCCATGCTCTGCCCATGCTCTGCCCATGGATGTATTTCTGACTGACTGTTGACAGTCTTACAGAAAGCAGGCTAAAACACCTTCCAACCCCAATGAAACTGTTCCTCATATCTCACTTCAGCGTTGGTTAAGAGTTGTTATGTAACTTTCCTGTTTAAAGTCCTTCACTCATAAGCTGTACTATGTTTTCGAAGAGAATCAAAATGAGTGCAGTTGGAAATTATGACATTTAACTGCCTGATAATGTTGGTTTGATTATGCACAATAAAAACAAACAAACAACATGAAAGCAATCAAACAACGACAATCAGGTTAAATCCATGAACAGGACCTTTCACTGTAATTAGTGATGCACCATAAGTGTATGCATGTGTATAAATGTGCTATACTTTTCATTCAACTGAATTGACTTGACTCTGTAAAGGTTTTCTGAGCCCTACAACAGTTCTTACAATCTGTGGGTAGAGTGTAGATAGATCAATTCTTTGGAACGTTCTCAAAATTCCCTTTTTAACTAACCATATTACCATTGATCTGACGTTACTCCACTGTTTTTGCAAAAATTCAGCATAATTGCATCATTAAGATGCAATGAGCGTGGTCTAATGGGCTTAGTGAATCAATCCCACTTTTCTTTACATTGGTGACGACAGAAACCTGAGATCTCAGTGTCTAAAATGTAAATGTAAGCAGTTTATTTACCATCTGAAACAACAGTGGACCTGAGTATTTGTGGGGTAAAACTGTGTTTTTTCTTTGGGTACAGTTATACCATGCATGTGCCCCTCCACCATGAATGGCTTTGAAAACACAAGCTTTTAGCCAAAACCTGATCTGTAAACTATTGTGCAATGATGTTTCCGACATCAGGCATTTGTATTCATAACCATTACATTTAATGGCTCACTCTGAGGGACGATTATGGAAGCTGAACATTTCAGATCATCTGGTTCATATCTCTACCTCTGCGAACAGTTCTGGCCTCTCCGTTTTTCTAGGATGTAGTATTTCATATCAAAACTGTATAATTGACGTATATTATTTTTATATTATTTTTAATTATGCAGAAAATCCAAAAGTTAAATTCCCCGTTTAGTTACCCCAGTATGTGTGTTTATTTTAGAACAAAGTGAATCCTCTAAATGTGACCCCATCCATCCGAGCAGTGGACCAGGACAGAAACATCCAGCCTCCTTCAGACCGGCCTGGCATCCTCTACTTCATTCTGGTTGGTACGTATCCTGATCACAGGTTCTGAGTACGTGTTATATTTGTTTTATTTGAATATTTTTGTTTTATTTGAATAGGAGAGTGGTCTGGGTCGGTATTTGCTCTTATTTGCTCTTTCTCCTGTCTTCAGGTCAGCCAGCAGCGTACTCAGAGTTCTTTTCTCTGAACAGGAGCACAGCGGAGCTGCGTCTGCTGAAGCCTGTCAGCAGAGACCTGTATCAGAGCTTTACTCTCGTCATTAAGGTCAGCACCACCGCACTAATCGCTCACCCACGCTCTGCCCTCACCACCTGGCCTTAATAGCCAGGACATTACTGCCTAATTGTTTAGAGACGTGTATGAGCCCTGGATATTAAGTAGTTTAATGATTTAACTACAGTTAATAGGTATAATGCAACCTCCTATTAACTGTCAATACCATACGATATACTTTAATTGCCTAAAGTCATATATTTGCGTTACAGAAAAACTAAGGGGCACTAGAAACTCCCTCCGTGAGAGAAATTGAATCAGATTGCGTTTCCACTAAACCTTGCCAATTAGACTCAAACCCGAGATAATTACAGCAAATTACATAAATGATAGCACTTTGTAGCAGAGTTGCATTTCGCCATTCAGAGTGGACTCACATTATGAATGATTGGGCTGACAGCATTCATAAACTGCTCCAAAACAATAAAAGAATGGAATGAAGGAAGCCAGAGAGCAATGAAGAGATTTATTTTTATTACGTTTATTAGGCTGCTGTTGTGTTAGTAGAAAGCCAAGAAATGCTAGAAGTGCATTCCTGTTGAATTGTAAAATGGATAGTTCTGTTAAATACTTACTACTTACTACTACTTACTTACTATTATTACATTATTAGTAAATAATATACACACATGCTTGATCTTTATGATGGTTATGTTGGCTGGCAACCATAGCTTAGTGTTAACCAGTAGCTTCTAATGAATGTTCTTATTAATAATGATAACAAATGTAATTATTTATTGACATTTCTGATATCATATATTCTTATTTTAGGAAAAGAAGTGCTGGAGGCTTTGAGTTGCAGGCATTTGCCTCTCTTAAGGGTTTAGGAGTAAAGGTTAGGTACTTTGAGCACTGAATTGCATAACGCCACTGGTTGATGGCTTTATTCTCAACTTCTGAAAGCTTATCACAAGTGCCCTTATGGACACAACTGAGAGCTTGCCTCATCATATCAGGACTTGCCAGCAAACACAGTCAGTGCAGAAATGCTTTGGTGCATAAGTATGTGTGGGCAGGGTTGTGTCTATATTTTTGTAGACGTTGAGCTCAGATCAATATTAGACCCTGCTATAAGATACTTAGAGGGAAATAAAAATGATCTTTCAGTGGTTGCCTGAGACAGGAATGGGGAAAAGCACTGTGCTCATAGGCACTCACACACACACACACAAACACACACACACACACACACACACACGCACACACACTCACGCACGCACACGCTCATACAGCACACTCATGCGAGTGTGAAACCGTTCACTGTGCATTTTTTAATTAAGTGAAATGCAGCCCCTGATTCAATTAAACAAGGAAAGAAAGAGAAGGAGAGAAAGGAAGAGAGAAGCATAAAGCAGATTATTGTTCCGCAAGCAGCCAGGATTATCCCATCATTTAGAAATGTTAAATACCTCTGTTTCCCACGTTAAATGGTCGTGTTTGCTCTTCATACGAATCTGTGTCATATATATTCCGAGTGTTCCGGTAAAGCTAAAGCAGACTGGAAACAAGGTTTTGTTTTCACTCAGTGCGTCAGAGGCATTTTGGAAACAGGCTCCAGAAAATAAAGTATTGAACAGTTGGAAATTATGCAATTCAGAGAAATGTGCCATGGCTTTGCAGTCTTCTGTCTAACACAAAATAGATATTTCTTAGCCATATATGCAGAGATGAGTCATTTGACGGCTGCATCAGGTAAATATTAACTCTTTCAGTTCTCTCACTGTTTATCCCTGTATCTTTCCTGTTTCTTTTCTTATGCTGTTTGAACAACACCTTTTTACATGACTGTATTTCACCTCTTTTTATCCATACAGTTAAACACTGAAGTTATAACGCTCCTTATAACCTCAGTGGCAGGGGATGAAATTGGTGAATAGAGGTAAATGGGATAATCATAAAACAATTTCAGAACAGGTTGTTTTGCATCTTCTTTCACATATAGGGAGTGAATGGAATTGTTTAAATCAGAGAGAATGTCTGTATCTAATGTGAAACTCTTCTTTTGGAGTAAATGAGGAAGATTTGATACCAGAGTACCAGAGCTTTCCAGATTGATTTGGATTTGGATTTGCATCAAAATTTTGATTGAATTGGACTGACTGAATGAATCTGATGTTGCTCTAAGTCTGGTGTCTCCTGATTATATGCTATGTGTAAATAAAGACTGAGCTAATCCTCAGGCAGCTTCGCAGAGCTGCCGCCCACGGTGCTGAAGTGGCCTCCAGCTGGGGCGGCCAGTGAGCCTGTGGTTTAATTCTGGGATGGCCAGCCTCTCTAACCCCACGGTCGCAGTGTATTTACCCTGTTTGTTTGTTTGCCTTGTTTATGTGGGTGTGTTTGTGAGCAGGCCGAACAGGATAATGGTCACCCTCTCCCTGCATTTGCTGACCTGCGGATAGATATTTTGGATGAAAACAACCAGGCCCCGTACTTCCAGCAGCCATCCTACCAGGGCTTCATCAGTGAATCAGCTGGTGTGGGTGCAACCATCTCGGGCAGAGCCAACCTCTCTACCCCACTGGCCATCGTCGCCCTCGACAATGACATTGAAGAGGTGGGGACATATCTGCACAAACATAATACCAGTCGCACAGTGTGTTTTGTTGTTTCGGTTTCGGGGCTAAAGGATTCCATTACTGCAGTCATTTATGTAACTGCGGTTGCAATCAGTGATTTTGAAAATGTTTGAATATGTTTATTGCAGCTTCAGCCAGGGGCTATACCAGTAGGTATCACACTGATGTGAACTTGTGTGCGGTGGTTTATTCTATTCTCTTTTTTATCTCTTGCTGTCTGTTTCTCGCTGTTTTTGTCTCTTCTTCTCTCTTTTTTATTTTGTACTCTCTCTCTCTCTCTCTCTCTCTCTCTCTCTCTCTCTCTCTCTCTCTCTCTCTCTCTCTCTCTCTCTCTCTC
>JBBJLR010000153.1:13789719-13800144 GCA_037577145.1 Brachypetersius gabonensis
CTTTCTGTTCATGGATGATAATGCTCCACCACATCATGGCAGAATTGTCACAGCTCGACTTCAGGAAGTTGGAGTGCTTCATATGGTATGACCATCAATGTCCCCTGACCTGAACCCCATAGAGCATGTCTGGGACCAGTTGAAGCAGAGACTGGATTATGGTACCCCACCCCCACGTGACCTGGCAGAACTGCGTGTAGCAGTGACAAGCTGTGATTGGGGCAAATGGTGGAAACATCCGCTACTGACATTGTCAACTTTTGTTATTTGGGGCTGTCCCTGTTATTGCCTAAATTTGTGGGGTAATAAATATTAAACTAATGAAAATGGTGTTTCTTCTCATACATTATTAGTAATATTAAAGGGAACTAATGTAAATAACAATAACAAATAACAATAATATAACTTATTGTGAGTAGTGTATATACACACACATATATATGCATTAATAAGCCTAGACACAGTTAACAGGATATATTGGAAACATGTGATGGCATATACTATTATTATAAATATTATAGTAGTATCGATAAGACTTGAGAGGCCAAGCAAACCTCTCCCTGAAATTAAGACCCAAATGAACAATTTTACTTAATCTTTTTTTTTTCTAATATGCATTTAACACCTCATATTACAGCTAATGGGCATCTGACATTCCACAGCAGGCACAGTTTATGATCATTTTGGTCATTTTAACAATAATAGTTTTAATAATGCATTGGGCATCAATGTGTAACAATGCATTAAAATGTTGTAATATTACCAAGCAAAAATGTGACAATATGCATTATGGACTTGTCACTATGCATCATGGAGAATAAGCATACTGTTTATTATGACATTTAATTTAACTGCATTGTTTATGGTGTTAAACCAGTGCCTATCATTAACCCAGTCTAAGCATATTCATGTCATACATCACTTAATAGTAATTTTGTGCCACAGCTGAATAGTCTTTTTTTTCATTTTTCATTCTAAATTCAGTATATCATGGTTGTTTTGAACTGTAAAGCCTGAATTATATATCAATCTGAATCAGGAGTTGACTATATTGGCTCTGTGGGTTGTCTGCAGCTTGGAAGAACCTATAGTTTTTGCATGTGGAACTTGATGAGCTTTAGAAGTCTAAGTTGTACTTTATATGGAATGAGGGCTTTATTGTGCATGTGTTCGGGTCCGAGCTTTCTGTTATCCCCCCTCACTGCCTGGTTTCGACACGTTTAGCTTGTTTTAGTGCAGGGCTGATGACCTGCTGTTCTCCCTGCTTGTGTTTTCCCTCTCGCTGCTGGATTAGACATGAAAGTGGAATCTGCTAGAGAAATGTCAGCTTTAATCTCTGGAAAAATCAAGCCCACTGGACCCTCCTGGAATCAGCTCAGGATCACGTGTTTGTGATCTGCATTCCACATTTGTGTTTTGGGGGGGGGTGGGGGTGGGAGGGCGGGGTTGCTTGTGTGTATGTATGTCCAAGCTGTCTTTTCATTTCATTGTTTTTTACAGCAACACAATCAGCTTAACGGTTATGACACGGATCAGCGGTGCTGGAGTCATGCAGTGTTCTAAGCACAAGTGGGACTCTGCGTAATTATGAGACTAGCAGCTAGAGGAGGGGTTCTCATATTAGGGAGACTTTAATTAATTAGCCTTAAGGTATGTTTACAGCCCCTGCTGACTCAGCTCGGGCATGGAATTAGCATTAGCACAGACTTTCCTTTTTTAAGATGATTTTAGAAAGAGTTACCAAGTTGTGCGTTTACTTTTAAGCAAGATTATTTAAAAGGGATATGGAACTTTCCTTTGTTCTCTTTAATTTATATTTGACCACGTTTTTTCATGTTTGAGGATTTAACCAAGATAGGCGCATTTCCTTCAAATCCCATTAATACTTTGGACGCAATCTCCATTTCAATAAAGCTGGCTACTGAGCAGCGCCAAGATTTCATTGTAGTGTCTCCCATTCTTGTGCCTTAAAGCATATTGTATTTTCGGAGAGTGAAGTGAAGTAGAAAGGCAATACATTTTCAGTATGAAGTGTAGACAGAAGTGTCAGCCTTTACTGATTGACACAATAACAAAAGAAAGCAGTTTTAGGAGTGTTAAAGGTCTAGGAAATCCTACAATAGAGCAGTTAAAGTCAAAATAGTAGAGAATTACAGAACACACTGGGTGCTTCCTCATATTGATGTTGACGTGCTGTGTATAGCGACTCTGATTTTGTGCTTATGTTTTGGATAAATCTGGCAACAATCTCCTCCCCAGAGAGCAGGTAGCACTAGCTCTGTGTTTAATAAGACTGCTGACAAAGTAAGCTTTGATATTGTCATACTCCCTCCCTCTACCTTTCCTTTTAAACAACATGGACACTCTTTTCCTCAAGTTTAAAGTTAGCAGCTTATGATCTGTCAATCAGTTTTAGCAAATCAATTTTGCTCAGTTTTCTGGGACATAATCAGCATAGAATAGTGGTTTTTTTTTTAACCCATTACTGCTCAGTGCCATCACATTTTCAAGATTAAAGACTTTTTGTCACTGAGACACATATACAAGTACGGTATTGTGAAATGGACCACTGAACCCACAACCTTCTGATCACAGAGCCATCTCCCAAACCACCAGGCCTCCTGTATATTCAACAAAAACCTTACAAGCATAAACAAGATCTTGGCTGTGTGCAATTTGTCAGCAGGCCTCAACAGGCTGCACTCTATGCTGCGATGAAAAGATAAAAAGTCAATGGAATATATCAGACCAAAAAAGGGACTCCAGCGAATCTCTGTGACAGCCATCATTGCCAAATGAAGAAACCGTGAATCTTCCCAGAAGTGTGGAGTGGGCCAAGAGCACATCTTATCTGGGAAAATCACAAAAGACCTCAGATGTGCATTTAAGGAACACTACTTGCCTCAGATAGCATTGTCTTCATAATACCACCATTAGAAAGACACAGGGCAAAACAACATCTGCTAGTCAGGAGGAACAAAAATGCTTGTCCCCTATTTCATCATCTGAATGCTTTACTGCTTCAGTGCATGGGCTACTTGCCAAAACTCATGGAATGTTGAATTCTGCTCTCTACCAGAAAATCAATGATCAGAAACTCAAGAGCAAGCCTATCCCTGAAGGGTTCAAAAGAAACAAAATGAAGGTGTTGGATAAAGTTCTGACTTGAACCCCACTGAGATGCAGTGGCAAGACCTGGGTGACTCCTTGTCTTATGTTTAGTATGAGAACTCCTTTTCTTATGTTTAGTATGAGAACTGCTAATCTGACAAACATATAGAAAGGAACATCAAGAGGATATATATCAGTCTGTTAAAAATAACATGGCACTTACATTTTCAGCATAGAAACAGGTAACTGACTAAATGTCAGATCATATATTTTCTCAAGTCTTTCCTGTTTCTTCTTGTTTAGATTATTTTTTGCAAATATTGTAAAGGCTGAGTGGACAGTAAGACTTTATTCAGATATAAAAGTGATACCAAAACAAAGCACATGTTTTTTTTTGTGACTCTCCTGCCACAGTCATCTTTCTCTGACTAGAGAACCCATTATAAAAGAGTCTATCCTCCTCCATGATATTCTGCAGCAGTCCGTTAACCAGTCCGGGTAGCAGTCGGCACATGGTTAGGGTTGAAATGCAGCTCTGCCACCAGGCTGGCTCACAGTCTTAGATTTACATTTATATTTATGGCATTTAGCAGACGCTTTTATCCAAAGCGACTTCCATTCCCTAACTACAGGGGACAGTCTGCCTGGAGCAAGTTGGGTTCAAGGGTCTTGCTCAGGAACCCAATGGTGGTATGGTGAAGGTAGGCTTGACCTCTTGACCTCTTGGCCTAGAGGCAAGTATCCTACCCACTAGGCCACCACCACTTTTTTGATAAATGCGGTTTTACAATCGTGCGGGTGCATTTTATCCATTTCAGTCTTTTCATAAACCTGAGAACAATGACATGGTACATATTGTTAATATGAGAAGGCCTTATTATGTCGTTATGCCTACCTTAAATGTACAGTTAACACAGTGTTTCAGTCTGCTTGAACTTATCAGTATGAAATGAACTTTTGAACTTCATCCTTGTCTGTTTCTTTTTCTCAGCTGACTGCTCAGGATGCAGATGAAGGTCTGAATGGTTTGATCACTTATGAAATCTTGGCTGGTGACCAGGGAGACTTTGTCATCAGTAATCGCACAGGCCGCATCACCATAGCCCCGAGGGTCACTCTCATCGTAGGCCGCTCCTACGCCCTCACCGTCAGAGCGGCAGACAACGCACCTGTGGTAGAAAGAAGGTGAGCCATTCATTGCCCTATCCTGTTTATTCTTCTTTTAAATAAAAAAGTATGCTTGTTTATTCCCTGCTTGAATCATTTATGTCTCCATCTAGTTGTTTATATTAATTGTTTATAAAGGCTCTACTGTTGTGGGGCAGCATAGTAAATGCTTTTCACGCTGTGCATTTTGTCACCACAGGAGTTCCATAACTACTGTTTATATTGAGGTTCTGCCTCCTAATAACCAGAGTCCTCCACGCTTTCCTCTGCAAACCTACAACCTGGAGATCAGCGAGGCCATGAGGATAGGAGCTATTCTCCTGAACCTGCAGGTCAGGCACTTCAAAAATACAATACAAAGATGCAATATCCTTCTTTTTGCTTTCAATACGAATATATGTTATTGCTGTTGTTGTTGTTGTTGTTGTCATCATAAAAGATTATGTATCATCACTGTCATATTAAAACCATGTATACCATCTTTATGGTATACTTTATTATTGTAATAAATATACAAATCAGTAGAATGGCCCAAAACTTCTTGGAAAAATCTTAAAATCATCTTGCTATAAAAAAATATATATATATTTTTGGTTATGCCAGGTTCTGTTATGACAGTGGTTATACACTTTTTACAGTTGAATAACTGTAATTGCTGAAAAAAAGTACATTTGGGAACTAGGCCCTCTCACACATAAAGCTGAAAGAATAAAGGGTATGAGGGCAGGATCTTATTAACTGGTATTCGGAAAGGTAGGTGGAATTGAATACTGGCTCATTTACAGATATAAAAAAGATACTATCCGTGTTTGCCTGACTCTATTTCTGTGTTTCTGTAGGCTACAGACCGTGAGCTAGATCCAATTACATACCGCATTCAGAGTGGCGATCCACAGCAGGTCTTCAACCTCTCTCAAACGTAAGTGTCCAGGTACTACAGTACATTTTCCTGGGGGTTGCACTATTGATTAGGTGAATATATTTTGGGTAGATAATGTAAATTCTGTTGCGATCTGTCCATACCCTTTCTTGAATTTGAGTTCCAAACGAGAAGCATATTTTAATGAGTTTCGTTTTATGATATTGCCTCTCTTTCACCTCTAGAAATGTCCGGCAGTGCGGGCACTGAACCACTTTGGTTGGGTTCAGAATTTGTACACATTCTCTGCCTGATTAAACTGTCCTTGTGTGCGCTCTGAAAAAAAGAGTCAAAAAAAAGAGAAAAAAAGAGAAAAAAATTTCAGCTCATTGTCCTCAGCCTGTGGTCCAATTATCTTAACAAGTGCTTCCCATGACATTGCTCTTATTATAAGACTGCCGGCATCTTCTTCAGGTGACACCAATTTGCATTTTCAAATGAAACCTTGACCTGTGTGGTGTTACTTAGTGTGTAACTAATGGGGAGCTAGTTTATGTTTTCCAGGGTTTGTTAAAAGCTACATCCAGCAATATTTCCAAGAAAGAGCTCGAGAACTTTACCCTAGAGAATTCATCATTGCCTGCTGCGTCTCAGTAAATGTGATGCGTTGTGTTGAATGCGTAAGGCTTCGGTTGATTCAGAATGCCCAGTCAACATCCTTGTGAATGACTCATTCATTTCAAAGGCCCATATCATGAAATACCATATTGGTATATGTTTTTCTGGAAATAGTATACAAACATTCTCCATTTCATTTGGTCCAGATATGAAAATCAGGCTCCAAAACAGTCTGTTTCAAATGCATGTCATATGGATGTGTTACTATGCCCATTCACAATTAAGTTGGACTGTTTTAGGTTGCTTTATGAATGAGAGCAACCAATTGGAACTGAGGTCATTTACATATTTTAGTCTTAAAGTCACAGTAACAGGAACAGCTGAACTGTAAGGGATCTGTAATGTCTTGCCTTGCTTGATTATAATTATATGATGGGGGGCGGGTAGTGATGGCCTAGTGGTAGGACACTAGGATGCTTGCCTCTGGACCAAGGACCAAGAGGTCATAGGTTCGAATCCTACCTTCAGCACACCACCACTGGGTCCCTGAGCAATATCCTTAATCCCAAGTTGCTCCATGGAGACTGCCCCCTGTAGGTAGAGAATGGAAGTCGCTTTGGATAAAAGCATCTGCTAAATGCCATAAATGTAAATGAAATGTAAATATGGTTATATATTACATAGGTTGCCATTTTTTAGTTTGATATTGGGTTGGCCTTAAAACAGATTCTTTGATTAAGAGTCAAAATAGTGGGTAGATTTCACTAATATTTAAGTTACCCATTGCACATTATCTTATCTTTAATGTTAACTGACATTATTATCAATGAATCAGCTGGCTAATGGCCACAATAAAATATATACTGGGAAGCTTTGAAGTTTAATATACAACCACCTTGTTAGTATCCTTTAAACAACAAAGTAAAGAGAAAATAGTAAATGGGTTTTCTGTTAGTTTGCCAGTCACTCAGGGTGGAACTTGAGCTTTTGAAAGGTATATTTGCCAGCTGATAATAATACTGTTTACTTTCATTTTATTTGAAAATGAGTGCAGGTGACAAACAGAGTACAGTATGTTCCTCTTGTGCGGCAAAAAAGTGAATTGCTTTGGTTGGCTTTCAGATTTAACACGGCTTTCATACTATTGGATTACAAGCTTCTAAGCTCGGTTGACTTTGTAATGAAACAGTTGTACCTGATTTATTAATTATAAACAATGCCAGTAAAATTAAATGTGCTTGATATGATCTAGAAAAGGACCGTTTCGGGAAAATAAAATGTCGTAATTCTGCGGTAACGGGCATAAGTACTGTAATGCGAGTATATATACAGTAATCCGCCAGTTTTATGCGGATCAGCAGTCAACTGCATTCATTTATTCATTTCTGTAACCGCTTATTCCTTGCTTGGGTCCTTACTAGGGCCAGTGGGTGTGATACTGAAAGAGGAGTAAGTGCTATAATGCTTGTATATGCAATTCATTACCCTCCACCTCTGCTTATTTCCACTGCGGTTCTCTGAAAGATGTTGAGATTAAATAAAGTGGTCTTGCTCAGGGCTGGTCTTTGGTAACATGGCACCAGTGCTCTCTGCCCATGAAGGCGGAGTGGGTGGTCTGTTAAACTCTCACAGCGGCTTCACCTTGCCAATTAGCCTGGCTCTGCTCTAGCTGCCATGCCGAAGTCACGCCTGATGGGCTGCTGGTTGGCTCAGCTGCAGCTGCAGTCTCCTTCTCCCCAGCTTCGCAGCCTTCAGGGAGAAAATGACAGCGAGGGAGAAAGTGGTGAATCCATTCTCGCTGGAGCTGTGGAGCAGTGCCAGAGAGGGCTGAAATGAAGGGTAGAGTGCCTTTTGCTTTGTAGCCTGGGCTAAAGCCCTGAATACAACATGGCCATGTCAGCTTCACCCACAGCTCTGCACCTCCTCTCTGTCTCTGCTCATCTCCACTGTTCCACTCATCTCTCCACACTCACTTTAACTCTCTGCTCCAAGCTGGAGACATGCAGCCGAGACACGTCAGATGAGCAGAAGGAAGATGAAAAGAGAAATAGAGAGAGAGAGACTCAGGAAGAAGGGAGATTTATAAGAAGCCTGGATTAAATATTAACCTAAAGAGCTCGGGTGTCCCTAGGATAAACACATAAATAAGAGGATATGTGTGTGTGTGTGTGGCTGTACTTGATGATGGCTGGACACCACAGTGAAATGTCTCAACCACTGAAAATTCTGCTTCAACCTCCACTACTCCCTTTTTCCACTCTTTTAGTTTTTTTCCCTCTCGAGCTGCTTTATTCTCCACATTCTTAGTCCAATATCATTTGCATTTGATAGCGGAGGGAGGAGGGGGTGATTCGTGGAGCAGGGAGCAGACCATTTTCGATTCTTCACCGTCGGAGAAACAAAAATAGTTAGAAGGGAACAAAACGTGCAGTTAAAAACTGAAATTATTGCTCCTCAATAGGTATAAACTCGTAGTGATTTCGGCAGGAGGAGTGAAATCGCGCTCACTGTTTTATTTTTATTATACGTTGCTGTTTCACGAGCTAGCAAGGACGCCTTCGATCTATCATGTAGAGGTCGACCGAGAGGATGTCTTTCTGGGGGAATAAAGTGGTACAGCTCAGTGTGCCAAGCATACAAACACATTCCCGCTCACTCCCTCACACTCACACAGCAAAGGAAAGCGGAGTACAGTTATCTCCTCTATCAGCCCTCCACCCCCATGTCTGGCAGCGGTGTTAACAAGATCCAGACAACATATAGCTTTCTGCAGTCTTCGTAAAACACACACACACAAACACGACAATTTGACATAAAAACTTTACATACATTATATTTATTTGTGAGTGTGATTCAAAGCTCACACCAACAACAGGCTTTATATGTAACACTAATGTACAGTTATGAAATATGACAGATATGAGATAAGACAATGAGTATAATGTGACACCCTGAGGTGCTGTATCAGTCCCTTAAGGTAACAATATGAAGGGAGGGAGGTATGTTTT
Organism: Brachypetersius gabonensis; assembly: GCA_037577145.1. Classification (NCBI taxonomy): domain Eukaryota; kingdom Metazoa; phylum Chordata; class Actinopteri; order Characiformes; family Alestidae; genus Brachypetersius; species Brachypetersius gabonensis. The sequence continues at coordinate 13,798,483 of JBBJLR010000153.1, forward strand.
GGTTTAGGACTCCAATGGCCTGAGGATAGAAGCTCCTGTTGAGTCTCTCTATTTTGACCATGACAGCATGGAACCTTCTGCCTGACTGCAGAGGTTGAAACAGTGCATTACTGGGGTGGAACGAGTCCTTTAGGATATGAGCTGCTTTGGACCTACGTCTCCTGGTGTAAATGTCCTGTAGGAAAGGGAGAACAGAGCTGTAGCAGCGTCCTGCAGCCTAGATCTTTCTCTTTTCAGTCCTGAACACAGCTATTCTCTTTTTGGCTTTTCAGTTCTGAACACAGCTATTCCCCTGCCAGGATGCAATGTTCTGTGTAAGGATGCTTTCCACAGTCCCTGAACAGAAAGTCCTGAGAATCACTGGAGAGACATTGTATGTCATCAGTTGTCGGAGATGGTTTAGCCTTTTTGGCCTAAACCTGAATATGTTCGGTCTATGTCAGGTCTGAGTGTGTGTATTCAAGATCAGCATGGTCACAAATGTTAGTGACATGGTCACTAAAAAATAGTCCAGCAAAGTGGTGTACAATTTTAAACTCTTAAAGTTGTAAGTTGAAGTAATTTGGTCAAATGTTTTATTCTATTTTTTGCTCATTTGTGGGCAAGGTGAATTCGTCAGCCACCGTCGATATGGTCCATTAATAGCCTGGGCCCAAGCTGGAAAGAGCAAACATCCGAAGTCCTTTTGTTGATTTTGAAGTCCTTCCTCATTATGGTGTCTTGTCATGACTCCTAACCCTTGATGTCCATTTGGCCGTAAGTGTCCTTGGAGAATGCTAATTAATAATGAGATCTTAATCAATAGTGTCATGGTGACAGCTCTCCCTCTCTGGCCATCACACTGTAGAGACAGACACAAACATCAAGCTCTTTTATCTCTCTGCAGGACACCACACTGGTCCTTTATGTGGTGCTGTCGGCCTAAAGCTACTAACTGCATCCTTATGGGCTCATTATTGGCTGCTGTGAGTGGATTTATGCAGGCTGAACACATTTGGTGCAGACGGGATCTGTCTCTATCCCCATCCTCCAGCCTGCATTAATATACATGAAGACATTAGATAGGCATATGATGCTGCACTTTTGTATGGGGATTTTGGGGAGCAGCTTTACGACCATGGGCCAAACCCAACACAGATACACTGAGGAAGCAGTGGCAAGGCTCCTTCTGCAGTTATTAGGCCATTGTATATTCTGTAGAGCAGTGCTGGCCATGCCAGTGTAGTCGGTGATTTACTTCATGAAAACCTTTGTGAAGATACTTTAGAGGCTATTCGTTGTCTTGCAGTGTGTTTGCCAATGATATTGTTTGCCAGTGATGTTGAGTCTTTTGTTTTTAATTACAAACCCAGAGAATTTACAGGTTTGACAATGTTTATTATTAATCATCAAGCTAAAAGCAGGGAATAAATGGATCCTGGGGCCTATTCTTCGTACGTGGCTAACTCAGTTAGCTGGATTTCATTGTTGTGTATTTGTCCTGATCTTGGATTGTTTCATTCTTCGAAGTGTATCTCGGACTTGCTGTCATAGCAACATGCCCGTATGAGTGACTCTCGTAACTGTTTTTTTGGAGAAAGTAAACAAAGGGAGGAAAGAACAGACCCTGCTCCCCGTAACTGTTTTATATTTGGACCCGCTCTGTGGCCGAGAGTAACGAGC
>JBBJLR010000153.1:13818560-13829719 GCA_037577145.1 Brachypetersius gabonensis
GCAACCAACAGGCTTGAGCTAACATTTCATTCACAAACTGACGCCATTCCAACAGATGAATTGAAGTTATCAACTTTGAATAACTTTATGTACTTAACAGATACAGTTTCTAGGTTTCTAGCGTTAAGTAAAACGCAACAGAAACACTCTAATAAGTTCAAATTAACAAACTATTTAGTTCATTTACCTCTTTCAACCATGGATGTATTCATTTACCTCTTTCAACCGGAGCATACTCTCTTATTTTGTTCCTGGCTTTTCTTTTGTATGTCTTTTTTAACTTGCTGCGCATTTTCATTTTGTTTCTGCTTTTTTAATTTGCAGCGCATTTTGATTTTCTTCCTGCTGTTTTTTTTGTATGTCTTTTTTAACTTGCAGCGCATTTTCATTTAGTTTCTGCTTTTTCTTTTGTTTGTTTCAACCACCATAAAAAGAAAAATGAGAAGCCTGGTGCAGCATGTAGCATGACTGCTCTGTGTCTTGTCCTCGTATTTTAGTGTTTTAAACTTTTCCCCACAAATTTTTAACGCTGTGCCCTCTCTAAACATGTGGGTAGAGAGAGTTATTTCAACATTTTCTTTTGTGTAAGAGTCTTTGCTGTTAATGCTAACTGCTAATGCTAACGGTTTTTAAACAATGAAGCTTTCTGATTCTGATTATTTATTATATTCTGATTCTGATTATACATTTTCTTTAGGGGTAATGCGTTGAACTGAGTTGAAAGTGAGTGTTCTGGGATCATATTTGGGGGCATATTTAGGGTTTACACTATAAAAAAGGCATTTTAGGCCAAAACACAACAAAGCGGTTTTTCACTTTACATGGGGGTTCTTGGAACGCAGCCCCTGCGAAGATCGGGTGATTACTGTTTATATAATGTATATGTGTGTTTGTGTTAAGTGATTAATTAATTAAGTAAGCAATCTATATCTATATAAAAAATAAAGTAATTAAGCTTTTAAGCTGTTATAACTCTGGCCTTTGTTATGTGGATGAAATACCAGTGCTGGAATTAAAATTCTAGCATGATGATCATGCAATGCTCAGGGCCAGGGACAATATTGGCTAATGTATGAAGGGGATCTTTTTTCTCATTACCCTAAAAGCATCACCCGTGGCTGTACATAGATTCCTGTCTTTGGCCATGATTGTGGTTGCAGTAGACATAGTGAGGGACATACTGACTGATACCCGGGTGTTGTAGTGGTAATGAGGAATAGCCCTCTACGTGCTCCAGTTGCCCCAGTGCAGTTTACAGACGTGGTAACGTACAAAGAAAAGATCGATCTGTAAAAATTAGTTTTAGCACTGCACTGTAAGTTACTCACAAATGCATACAGACCTTTTTGCAGAGGGGCTAACTGATGAGCTTCTAACAATGGCTGCCACTTGAAGGGAAATGGGAGCGAGTGTGTGAAGGGGAACGTGTGTTATTTCACCTGGGCCAAATAGCTGTACCAAATACCATTCATACCTCACTATTATTGCCCCCTATATTCCCATTCCAGGGGCCAGCATGATTTAGAATCATCTTTCCACTTTTCTTCCAGCATCTGCTGTATGCTATTTTCTCCTGTGTATTAGTTCTTTAAGAATGACAGCGGAGTGCAAGGAGCATCAGACATTCTACTGAAATATTGTTCTGAAACAATGAAAGCATGAAAGATAGCACTGAAGGACCGAAAGTATGAAAGATAGCACTGCCCATTAACTAGTTACTTCTCCTTTCATTGTCATATTACCTTAGGTTCAGATTGGTTAACACACTTAGATCTCTATTAAACATCAATACATTTGTTCTCTAGGACATTTCCGCAGTATAGAATTGATGATATAATGTGTTTTAGTTTCTGATCTTTATTATTGTGGATTTTTTTTTTCCAGGATATGAACGATTTTGCTCCAGTCTTCACTCAGGCTGTTTATAGGGGCATGGTGGCTCCTAATGCTGTGAAGGGAACAGTTATAACAACTGTTATGGCAACTGATCAAGACCCTCCTGTAAGTAAACTCTGTAGCACACTACAGCTCTGTAGCACATGGTAGCAAGTTTTAGCCATTTTTAGATGCACTTACTCATGTTTAACAGGTTGACGATTCGGATAGATGGGAGCTTTTAGCATTTAAGTGGCTTTTGTGAAAGAGAGGAAACTGGCTATGCAACACAATATCTCGTTCTTCTCATCAAACATCTAAAAACTACTAAGAAAATACTTAGTATGTTACACTCCATGCTCAGACAGAGTCTTATATCACCAGCAACATAATCTTATCTATAGACTTATATTGATCCTTACGCAAGGAAATGGAATCGTAGATGCTTATTTCATGTTTCAAATGTGATACATATATATTATACACATTTGCTTGACATAAGGTGAAGTTTCTAGGTGTGACTTAGTGAACTAAGTGATCTAAAATTTCTTAATGTGTTGATATGAGTTTTGCTTTTTTTATTGTGTATAAGGAGTAAAAGGCCCAACACTATGCTAAATTAATTCTGTGTAGGAACATGATTTTGAAAAAGTATTCATTAAATCAGAGTAATGATACAAAAAAAGCACCTGGAATATACTCTACCAGTCAAAAAACCTTCTCATTCAAGGTTTTTCTTTGTTTTTCTTATTTTCTACATTGTAGATTAATATTGAAAACAAAGCAAAATGATGAAAGAACATGTGGAATTATGCAGTAAATAGCAAGAATATGTTTTGTAATAAGGTAACGATGTAATAAGATAGGATCACTAACTATGTACCAGCTCTACCATAACAACTGATGATCCCAAACGGCAAGAAATTCCACTAATGAACTCTTGACGAAGAACACCTGTTAATTAAATACCAATCCAGGTTGAAACCTCATGAGAGTACAAAGCTGTCATCAGAGCTTTTTACTGTGTAGCCATTAATAAAAACAAATTTTATTAATTTTATTAAAGGTGTGTCTAAACTTTTGACTGGTAGTGTACATATCGAGGGACTGGAGCAAAAGGGGCGTAAGTGACATCTGAAAATGTAATTTACACCCCTTGTGCTCCAAACCCTTGATATACAAACGGCGCTTTGCAACATTACCTACATTTCCATGCAGATCAACACCAGTATCATTACAACTGCTAGTTAAGCCACCATCAGATTAATCGTTGTATTCTGACTATAGTCTTAGTCAACCTAATCTTAATACATGTTGACCTGTTAATAAATGTTGTCCAGACTAATACCAACTGAACCATGTAAGATAGTTTTGGATATTTGAACGGTTTGATCATTCCATTGTGTTTTCCATTGAGTTTTTGAGACTTTTTACTCCTCCTGCAATATCATACATTTAATCCAATTGCGTTGCTGCTGAGGATGAAGAGTAAAGCCAGAATAGCAGCTTGTCAGCTCCAGAAAGCCTGGCAGTGCATGTGTGAACCAAACCACATATATGTGCAAACTTGGTTGTTTTCTCATAGCTTGTGGTAACCCATGTAAACGAATTTGGCTCAGTCCAGTTTCGTAGACCTTCTAAAACTCTAGTTGAGTCAGTAGCAGAACTACTGCCACTGTGTGACTGTGGTGCATTTCAGTGTTCCTTTTTTGTGCATCAGTGATTGCCATGGTTTTAATACAGAGTTACATAATTTCATAACACTCCAAAAAGTACCACTTAGTGATTGTGAAGCATCAGTGAGACCCATTAATGGACAACCGATTTGTATCTACATCTCTAATTCTTTAATCCAATTAATCAGGCAGGCCATTAATGTGGTGTTAAGAGGGGTGATCGTGAGAGGGGTGAGAGAGTGTGAGATGAGCGCACCTGCCCCGTGCAGCCATGCTGTCGTCATTTGGCCCGATTCGCGAGTTTGCCCACAAGCATGTCTAATCAGTTTGCTGATACTGTGTCACTGCCTGTCTGCATCTTCATTTGACGGATGCGACAGAGCGCTTTTCCGTGCAGCTCATGGAGATAATCCTTTCTTTCTCAGCACCTGCAAGATGCCTCAATGAAATTACATGCTATGAGGGAAGGTTTTGACACTCGGTTGGCTGCAGAAGAGGAAGAAATTGCTATTAGGACTCAAGAATGCAGCCCTGCACTCTCTTGGTTTAGTGCCATATATGACTACACAAGGCCACTGCAGTAAAATAGCACACATACATGTGTTCTGGCAGAGGAGTTATGTACAAAATAGCTTCATTTGCTTGTATTGATTGTCAAGCATTTAGAGCGGTTTTTAAAATGCTTTCATTTCAAGCAAAATTTTTTTTGTCAGTTTACAATAACTATACAGTCAATAGCATTATTTTGTGTATACCAATCACACATGTTAATACCATACCCTATTCATTTACACCATAGATATAATAATATATCTAATATAATAAGAACTCATTAGCTCTTAGACCTTTCAGAATTTTAACAGCTAATTTATGCTTACCAATCACTTGTGGACATTTTTTGTACAAAAAAGTAATTACATTTTTTAATGTGATTTTAGACAGGTTTTCTAACCAGTTCATTTTTTGCCAGTTCCCACCCACTATATGTCCTAAAGTATCTAGGCATCTCTCCTAATAAGCAATTTCCTCTGGGACCAATAAAGTTTTCTGACTCAGATTATTAAAGAATTCAGCTAGTTTAATGTACCCACATTTTTTCATGTCTTACACAGTATCCACAGACAGGCATTTCCAATAGAATCAGATCTGAACCAGCCATCTTTAGCCTAAGGTAATCGTGCCCGCAGGCGTGGGTTATAAAGCACTCCAGCGGCCGGCCGTGGCGCAGTGGAACTGCATGTTCTCGAGTGATTGAGCGCCATCCAATATCTCTGGGATAAGCTGGACTAGAATGTGTGGTCCAAAGCTCACTAATGCCTGTGTGGTTGAATACAATGTAATCTTCACAACAATGTTCCAACATCTACTGTAAGCCTTCCCAGAGGAGCAGAGGATACCCTGGATTTTAGAGGAAACATTGGAAAAGCAAGTGTCTGCAGATTATTGGACTACAAACTTCGGTGTGTGTATTACCACATTGCATCATGCCAGCAGCTCTGGAAGGGTGAAGGCTAGCATTCTGGAGTTCGTACTCTGAGACAAACTGTCGTTAACGTAATGTCCTTCGACAGCACACATTAACTGAGAAATCTGTTATGTCAGCCGGCATTGGATTGATGGGAATAGAGGGAGGGCCATCCTGCCCACCCAAACAAAGCAAGGCCAATTAAGCTGTCTTGGATTTTTGGCCCGGGATTGATCATTGATCTCTCAGCGATAGGGCCTCACAAGTCTTCACTCAGGAGCTCAAATTCACAAAATACTGACTCATACTGCATGTGTTAACTATACCGAATGCCAAAATGGTCCAGAAGATAACTGTATATTCATGGTAAGCATGTGAGTGTTTCCATGTATAGTGTATGTTAGCTGTAAGAGAAGAGCCTGTAGGCAGTTAGACTCTATTGATTGTTGGCAAGCCTCCATTTGACTGCTGTTTCCTTGCTTAGATGCTGTGAGTCATCGAGGCAAGCAGGAGGCTGGATGGGTAGATATTTAGGAGTATGTTTGTTTATGTCTGGAGCTGTTTATGGCTATCAATGTCTGTCTGTGTATATATGTCAGTGTGTGTGTGTGTGTGTGCGTAATGGATGGTAGTAGCCCTGGGCGTTATTTGACCCTGAACTTCTTGCATTGCCGGGTGGGGTTCAGCATGTGGAGAAAGATGAAGTCTGCATTTGAATTTCTCTTGCATTCATAAACACTAATGAAGAACTAACATTTAAAAGCTTGGAAACAATGTTTTGAGCAATATGATGCCACATTTGTTGCAGTTCTGTGTTGTACTAATGCTGTACAATGGAATTAGTTTCACATAATGAGTAGGAAGGTGTAAAAATATTGAATCTGTCAGCAATGAAAACTGCTTAACATCAGGAATTACGTAATAATTAAATTAAGATTTCCTTATACATGAAAAGTGATCATCAGAAGCAGATTACTTTAGTCTTTAGTCGTCAGAAAGCCCAAACCTGATCCATACACCCAGCTCTGAGGCCACCTGCTTCCCAGCTTGACCTGTACTGCTAAATTTGAAACTGTGTGTGTCTGTGTGCAGAAGAGAGTTTAAAAAAAGAGATTAAAAATTACTCATTAGACTCATATCAAGTCAAGCAGTCAAGTCAAGTGGGTATTTGTCATTTCAACTATGTACACAGTTCACAGTGAAATGAAACCACGTTCCTCCAGGACCATAGTGAAACACCACAGCACTGTACAAGACTACACAAGTGTAGGCAGAACAGGACTAAAGAAAAAAAATGACAAGACAACATACAAACTCACAGTACAGGCAACAGGAGAAGTAAATGTATTCAAGCAGCAGAGTAGTTTAGTGTGAGAAAAAGAGAAAAGGTTTAGACTGTAAATAATTGTGCAAAAGTAGCATCAGTAGGAGCAACAGGATTAAACAATATATAGTATTTGCAGTGGCAGCTGGGGAGTACGTTTCCTTTGTTCATGTGGAACAGTTTAGTGTGTGGATCCAGCGTGTTTGGGAAAGGAAAGCAGTCATACACAATGATCCTGAAACCTGATGTTTTGTCGGGCTGTCAGTTTGCAGACCTGCAGTGTTAATTATAGTCATATTTATTAGTGCTGATTCCAGATTTCTTGAAATATTAAATAAACTATCTAAAAATACTCAAATTCTAAATACTTTAAATACTTTTCAATGTCTAGGTATTGCTAGTTTGTTATTACTGTGTATAAAATATCAAATAGCCAAACTTTTGTGACTCTAAGTGCAACCATGCAAAAAACACACAAATACAAAAAGTTATTCCTTTTGTATGAAATGGAAATTTCCGTTGTGATGAAGAGAGACGAAGCTTCATAGGGCAACAGCAGGTGTGTGTGAAGACCATGGGCTTGTGATGGATGTTGGTAGAGACTCAGCAGCTTGTCACCAGACCCCTGTCCCATCTCCCACTGTGTGTGTGTGAGCCATCACAGCTTCTGAGCCATGTGTGAGCGGTTTAGCTGTGGCAGAAAGCAGAGTCCAGCCAATTGGATAAGGCCCAGCAACAGTGCCCCTGTGCGTGCCTCACTGCAGGGCTTGGCACGGTCAGATGAATGTGCGTGTCTCTGTGTATCAAACTCGTAAACACACACAAGCTAACCTGCGCACGTCAGTCAATACCAGTACCACACTTAGTAGATAGTAGATACCACATCCACTGCCTTGCTGACACACACACACACCTTTATACACTAGATCTGAGATACCATGTTGACCTTACGTCAAGTGAAGTCAGGTTTATTGTCTTTTCAACCGTCTACACAAGTACACAGTGGATCAGAACATTACAGAACACAAGACTACACATGTGTGGAGCAAACCGGACTACAGAGAGTGCAAACAGAAAGTACAAGAGCAAACAATATAGTGGAAAGCACAGCGTACTGTACCAGAAGTAAACTGAAAATTAATCAAATCTTTTGTCACATACTTAACAATTATATGTGCAAAAATGAAAGGCTTACGGATATTTTATAAATATTGTGCAATGGTTAGATTATAGATATTTACAATATGGTTACAATTAGTCATGCATCAAAATGAAAATCCTTGGCTAAAAACCCAAGGAAACTAAAAAAAAAACCCCAAATCAAATAGTCTGAAAGTGATTATATTGTAAATTGAGATTTTAACAACACGCCTTGACACTTTAGACCCTATAACACTCTTGTGGATTCCTGAGAGTTTACGGACACTTACTTATCAGTGTTTCAAACGATGTGCATCATAAAATCGACAGAACATGTCAAGTACAAGTTCATCCAGTTATAAAAGATTGAATCCCACATCTCTAATTAAATTCAAAAACAAAGGATAGGAATCAGCATGGAGTTGTGAACTCAGGACTGAAGGCAAAACTGAAAATAGTTTTCCCAGTTACTATTTTGCAGGCCTCTCCATTTATTTAAAAGACTACAGTAAGAGAAATAAAATAGTTTATCCAGTGGGTAGCAGCTTTTATGTTTTTATGTCAGGAGGCCGATTTGGACTGCACTCGTTCACTAAGTTCACAGATGCAGAGTACACTGAGTAGATTTAATCCGTGATACAGGAGGACCCATGAATACAAGAGGCAAACTCCAAAAACATAGCAAAAAAATTTTTACTCTGTAAGTTCTTACTCTGACCTAAATCAGACCAAGGCCATTCTATGTAGAAATAATCCCAAAACCTGATGTTTTGTCAGGCTGTATTGCTCACTGGTAAGTTAGCAGACCTGTAGTGTATATTTATTGTAGTCATATTTATTGCTAGTAATTGCTAGTTTGTTATTACTGTGTAGACAATATCAAATGTCTGTGCAACCATGCAAAAAAAAAAAACAGTTTACAAATACAAGAGACAAACTCATAGAACATAGAAAAACATAGAAAAAATTGTCAAAACCAGTAAATGCAATAAGAAGCAGTGGAAGAGTCACCTAGATATCCAGAAAAGGGTCTGAAAAACACAAGAAACTGATACGGACAAGCGAACAGGGAACCACTTGGTATCTAGGCAGGGCTTAGTATACTTCACACTGAGAGAATGTCTCTATATATAGGCCGAGTACTCAGGTGATCCTGATCTTCTTATTATGGGGGTGGCTGTCCAGAGAGGATTCTCTGGTTCTCAGATCCAGCACTAGACCTAACAGAAATCCTCTCATTTGTCTGCTTCCATATTTGAGTATTCTTTTTAGCACTGTATTTCTCAGCCTCAAATGAAAAAAATGGAACATTTGATTAAAAAAATTAAATAAATTCTTAGCCATCTGTAATGAAATATGTGTCAAAGATCACTGTGATTGTTGTGTTTTCGTTCAGAATTCACCTCAGGAAATTACAGTCATCCACAGCCATTACAGTAAAATACAGAGCAGCTGGCAGGGACTGCGTAGGGTCAAAAGGATCATTCATGGTAAAGCCACAGTATTGCACAGCGTCTTGTAGTTATTGGTTTGATTATCTATTTTTTTTTTTTTATCTGAATGTTACACATTTAACAGTCTGACCATCATTTTAACAAAAAGCAAATAGATTTCTAAAGGCATGGAAAAATGCCTTTAATCAAAAACACACACAGGAACGCATATGAAATGCCTGACATTGGTCAAGATAATAGATAACACATAATAGAGATTTTTCGGAGGCAATCTCTCAATGGATCAGTTTAGTGTATAATAGTCTTTATAACTACGATGCGTTTTTTTTTTTTAATTTCCCACAAACTTGAATCGCTGACCTCATTCAAGTACCAAGATCATCATACCACTTGCGCTGTAAATCACCATGGAGACACTGTTCAACATGGACATTTTCTCTTGCATTCGAGCGGCGTTCATAATGTGGCCTAGTTTATGATATTTAAACCGGAGACCTGCCTCGGCAAAACGGCCTTGAAGTAAAGGTTGCTGTATGCTGCACCGCAGTGATATGACTGTGTTCGTGTAGGTCCCATTGAGACACGTCCAATTACAGTGTTGACTTCTGTTTCTTTTAACATTTTCAGTGAGTGGATGGGAAGGAGTGGATGGGATAATTGCGTGCGGGTTTGGGAAACAATACTAAAGGGCATGCGCTAATAAAAGCTCTGCTCTGCCTTTGTGTTGTCTTTGAACCCTGTGTCATGAGCGACACATTTTTTTATTTATTTTTTGTTTTACAACAATTAAAGGGAATTAATTATTGACCTTTTTTTCTACGAAGAAGACTCACTGTAATAGCACACAGCCCCGATTCAGCAGCCAGCCATATATCACCACAGTCCCTGAATAGAAGCAGAAGCCGGGCTACTAGTCAGCTGGGTGCTGGCAGATGCACTCAGGCAAAAAAAAAAAAAAACACTTGGAAATGTCAAACACTTAACGGCTTTTATCCCACGTTGAGAGTAAGAAATGTTGTTTAAAGCCTGAGATTTACTTGGTGGGTCCATTCTCTGTTCTATCCTGTGATCACGGAAATCAATATGTGAAATTGTTGGTTTGTTGATGACCTTGGAATACGTTCAGTGGTAATAAATGGGTAATGGAGCCCTGTAGATATATTATTTTAAGTGTTGGTGACATTACCTAAAAGAGTGTGAGCGGAGCTGCTTTTAATGTATAATGACTTTAAAACCACAAGGGATGCACCTCTCCCTTCATCCTGAATTGTCCTTTTATCTTACCATTTTAAACGTGTGTGTGTGTGTGTGTGTGTGTGTATGAGAGAGAGAGAGAGAGTGATTGTGTAAGTAAGGCTAAGGTTTTACAGTAACAGACTAAATGTGGTGTGGATAATTTGACTTGATTAAAATCAAGCGCGCTTGTAATCAGAGTTTCTGAAAAAGTTGATTTGCAAAGTATGCAAGGATTTGCAAATCATTTAAATCCATAATTAATTGAAAACAGAACAAAGACAACATAACAGATGTTGAAACTTAGAAACAGTATTGTTTTTGTTTTTTTAATATATTCTCATTTTGAAATGGGTGCCAGCAACATACTTCTAGAAAAGTTAGAAGCAGAATAACAAAAGACACTGGAAAAAGCCTTGAAATTCTAGATCAGCCAAGAATGGGATGACATTTCACTTTCAAAACTCCAGCAATTAGTCTCTTCAGAGTGTTGTTAAAAGAGGCGGTGATGCAACACAGTGGTAAACAAGCGCCTGTTCCAAGGTTTTTTTGAAACATGTTGCTAGTATCAAATTCAAAATGAACATATTTTCCACGAAAAAAAAGTCTCCAGTTTCAACATATTGCCTTTGTTCTTTTTTCAATTACAAATAGAGCTTACATTCCATTGGTCTAATGAAATTGGCATTAATGATAATATAGATTTGAAAGCACTTTTAACAATGTATATCATGAAAACAAGAAAATTCCATAAAGTGGCATTTTATAGATTTTGGAACCAACTCTTTTTAATAATGTCATTTATAATCAGTCCTAGATTACATTTTTATAAAGCAATTTACCCACTCTGATGCAAGGTTTACTATATATTAGATTAGATTCAACTTTATTGTCATTACACATGTACAAGTACAGGGCAACGAAATGCAGTTTAAGTCTAACCAGAAGTGCAATAAGCAGCAAGTGCAGGATAAAGGTAAATGTTATAAGTT
>JBBJLR010000153.1:13887656-13899509 GCA_037577145.1 Brachypetersius gabonensis
TATATATAGAGAGAGAGAGAGAGAGAGAGAGAGAGAGAGCTTGAGTTTCTTTGTTGAATTGGGCCAGGGGCTCTTGGAATGTTTCCTCTTTTGTTTAGTCAGTGTAATATAGGGTCAAGCAAATAGCACACACGCACATTTGGGTGAATATGTTTACTGCATTGGTAGCATGCAATCTCAGCCAGAACAGGATAACAACATGCCTGGGGACAAACTGAAGACAAAAGGCCCAATTTATTCAACCTAGATGTCATGATTTTACAGTAAGCCAAAACTTTTCAGTCAGCATCAGCAGTTTCTACATTCATGACTAAGAGAACTTTTTTTTCGTTTCTATAGAAACATTGCTAAACTAAGTAAAACTGTCATATTCCTGGCCTGGGTCAAAGTAATGTACACACCTTTTTCTTCCGCAACCTTATTTTCATGATTCCTCTTCAAGGTTTTTGCAGGTATCAGGATGTTTGAATTGAACCCTGAACAGTGAGAAAACCGAGCCCTTTTAGCGCTGCATTAGTTAACACTCTTCTTGTAACACCTACTGCCTTTTACAAAGATTATCCATCTGAGGCTGGCCTGTGTGTGTGTGCGTTCGCACTTGTGTGTGTGTGTGCATTCGCACTTGTGTGTGTATGTGCGTGTGCATGTAAATGTGCACAAAACATCAAGTGCCCATCACTTGCACAGTTCACGTAGATAAATCTTTTACCAACTTATCACACGCTTCTATTCATCTTGCTTAGACACTGAGTGAATGCAGGTCAGTACCATCATTAGTTCTTCATTCGTTTCTCTGTAGAACAATGTATTCCTCACTCTGAGCGCTTCAGGCGGATCTGTTTGAACATTCTGTGTGAAGAATTATGCCCAGTCTTAAAACAGTTAGGGTTATGAGCTTGAACATTTTCTTCCATTTGTGAAAAGAATGTGTTTGTTTTCAAACACTTTAAAGGCGAAAAATATACTGTCTTTGTTGGAAATTTGTGAAAGCCTCATTTTTTATTCTTTTAACTGAAGGCATTAAAACATTGCTTTTCATAAGTCGAGGTCAAGGTTTAGAATTAGACTTAGAAAAAGATTATTCCATATAAAGGGTGTAACATTTCACAAATTCATTATTCAGTGCAGTGCTCTGGTGTATTGACTGGATACTTTTTTAAAGTGGCTAAAATGAAGCTTACTTAAAGATAGAAAGGCTTCCACTTTCAGTTTGTCAGTGATGAATCATGACAATTATATGAAGACTTGTATTTTGTGGCCATTTTAGATTATACATGGATGTTTGATGGTGGAGAGGGAGATTCAATATTGTATAAAATATTTACGGATATTTTACCTGGCAGTAATATCAGTTTTTCCTTCCGTAAAAATCCTGGCAAAAGCTGTTTACCTTCAGCTGTCTCTTGTATTCACAGTCAGTGATGTATTTAGGGCCTCCAGAAGGACAATGCTGATTCAGGAGGGTTGGTGTCCAGGGTTGGCGGCTGGCCTGCTCAAACAGAACTGATTTAACTCATCTGTTAATTGTCAGATTTAGTGGGTTTGATTGAGTGAGAAAACTACCAAACTACTGAGTACCCTTGGGCCTGTGTGACATTTTCTTACACAACACTGATCCCACCCCCTGGAAATCAAGGATGACTGGTTCATGTTTCTGTCACCTTCTAGTTCTGTATGTGGGTAATATGACATTGTTATGCTTTTAATCCACTTTTAATCCAAATGTGAGGTAACTTTTTACGACTGTGGGAAGAAAAAATATGATTGTTGTTGTTTTTTTTTTAGGTGTTTCATGAATTTAAACTTTTTGTTTCTAGCGAAAGACAAACATGGTTCTTTTGAATAATACTAACTAAAAACCTACATTTTAAACATAAGTTTTAAACTTGCATTAAACTAAAAATTGCAAACTTTTTCTCATAATTTACACCTTTTCTGAGGGTTCTTAGGTTTGTCCTACAGTTGAATTAATATTATTAAACAACAAAATTTGAAACAAACGTCTCCGTCTAGCCACAAACCAAAATGTCAGCCCGAGCTAGCACAATATCTACAGGTTAGCATGTTATTTACACTACAATACATGTAAAAAAATAATATGTTTTATTGTTATATTCCTTGTATTTGCATATATACTGCATATAGGACAAACATTTGACCTCATGTTCAATTTTTGTATTAAAATACTGTATTATAAAACATTTGTGTGTGTGTGTGTGTGTGTGTGTGTGTGTGTGTGTGTGTGTGTGTGTGTGTGTGTGTGCGCGCGCATGTGTGTGTGTGTGCATGTGTATTCCTGTGTGTATAAAGTTATTTGAAACAAGGGGAGATAAACGGACGTCAGGGTGTTGCTTGGTGGTAAACTGATTTGTCAGCACCTCATACACTCTCACTCCAGGAGCACTCTGTGTGTAAATGCTTTCCAACACACTTTACCAACTCTATTTCCATAGCCTGCTCCTTTCTTGATACTCTGATAATGGCAAACAGTGAGAATTGAAATGCTGATTCACTCAGACAGCCTCTGTGGCTGAATAAGCACATACTATAAGAGCACAGTAAGTAATAAAAACAACAATAGAATCATTTAACTGGACAGCACAATACGAGGTCCTATTTTAATCTCTCTTTCTGTTTTTTTTGTTATTTTCTTTCCCCATCACATGCCAGGCGTGGATATGGCAGAGAGGTATGTTGTTCTTCTGTTTGTTAAATGGTGTGCAATGCTTTATTTGCTTTATGGACTGCTCATATTTATTCATGTAAGGTAGACAAGCTTCTTGTTCCTCATCACTCTAATCTGCCAATAGTGCCTGAGGGAGAATTAGAGCAGAATCTCAATGAGATGGAGGGAGAGATAAAAAATCCTGCCATTACCTCCATTTTTACACTCTGGTAGAGATATGAGGGCAATGTTTTTATTGAAAAGCCTTATCTAATCTTTGCCAAGTGGCAGCCTCCACGGCTTACATTATTTCTCCGAGATAGGTAAAGGGAAGGAGGCATATAAAGACATTATTGCAGTGGTGGAATAGGCTCTTATGCTCTGCATACTTCAGCCAGACTTGACCTTTTCCTCCTCGCTCAACTTTAACATTTGTGTTCTTCTAATGTCAACTTATTAAGCCAGTAGATTCTCCTCTCCACTGTGCTGTTCTTCATTTCCCTGCAGGAGCTTTTCCCTGACTTGCTCTCCCCTCTATCCCACTGTACCTCCTTGCTGTAGTCTTTAACCCACTTTGGTTAACCCACTGTTTTTGTTCCCCACATCCTTTAAACCATCTTAACCCTTAGAAGTCACGGTTATCTTCGGTGATAACGCAAGCCTGGTGTCGCCCCATGTTAATAATTTTTCTAATCAGTCAGACTCTTTAAAACCAACTGGGTTTGGGTAGGTTAGAGTTTAGGCTTCAGGTCAGGCTTAGTGAGGTTTGTAAGTGTCAAAATGAAGTTTGTGTTCACAGTGAGAAGAAGTGATACTTTGTTACTGTTTAATATTTGATAAAAAGCGATAGTTTTATTGAAAGAAATAACACTACTTACATTTTTGCCAGTGCTGTTCCATTTGTCTTTACAACAAATGGTCAAAAAGAAATCCTTCATACAGGTGTTTTATTAATCATTTAAATAATAAACAAACACAAAAATGACTGTAGCCTTCAAAGGGTTAATCCACTCACTCGTCTTTCACAGTGTTCTTCATGTTTATGGTCGTCTTTTGTCTTCTCACGCATCCTTTCTTGATCTGGTCATTTTTTTTTTCTTTTTCCCTCCCTTTATCCCTCTCTTTCTCTCTTGATCTGTCCTTTCTCTCATTCCCTGTGTCTTTCTGCTAGCAACAGCAGCTGCTGAGGCCGTCTTTGCTCAGGCCTGAGGTAGAGTCTTTATTTCTGTTCTTCTGCTAGTAAACTTTTGCTTCACTGTCCTCCTGCTGGTCATCCTCTTATTTGTATATAGCTGTTGTACATTGGGTAGGTAACACGTCTGTTGCTGCTGTATTCCTCATTGTGATTGAGCCACTCTGAAGTTCCTTCCTCTGTTTATTAGTTTAGGTTACATTTTCACATTGCATGCAGCGAATCATTATTATACAGTGTAGATTGTTATATAAGTAAAGGTATCATGTATCATATGTAAAAGGTACAACTAATAATTGATCGAAGAAACCTCTGCAAATTTGCGGAAACCGCTAATATCCTCCACATTTTTTGTTGTGCTTTTTTCATGCAAAATTATTAAGAAAAATATAGTTTAGTAATTTTGTAACAAATACTAACGTAAAGAAAGCAACTGTATACGAAAGAGAGTTTTGGGATGGTGAAATAGCCCTGCACTCAAGACGCAGTTCATTAATTCATTTCTCCTTGCTGCTGACTGGCAGATGCAGTCCAGCATTCACGCATCACAACAGTTTCCCGTGTGTATTAATGAATGTATTAATAGTTTAAAAAGAAATTAAAGTGTTTTGAGAGCATATTTGGGGCCATATTTAGGGTTTAGACTATAAAAACAGGCCTTTATAGGCATTTTTAACACAGATTTTTTTTCCAAATTTTCAAATTTGCGGATGCTCTTGCAATGTAACCTCCCCGAATGGTTGACTGTATGTACACAGCATTTATCACTTCTGTTCATCAGTGTTGTGGACACTTTTTATTTACATCACTCTGCAGTAGACTTAATTACGTAAGTCTTATATTTTATATGTGTTTGTTCTTATAAAAGTGATGAAACAGTAGTGTGTCATTATGTAGTATTCATATTAAACCCCTTTGTATCGTTTGTTTTTGTTCTTTTGCTCTTGGCTTAGGCGCTCTCCATGGAGTCGGGTATTGATCCTGGACAAGACTACTATGCACAAGACTACTATAACTATGACCAAGGGTGAGTTCAGTGCAAAGTTTCAGTGTAAATATGTGAAAGAATTGCTGTAAAGAAGTGTGCCTGTGTGTGTCTCTACTGTCTCATGTTTTTACTGTCTCTTGTGTGTTTGTGTGTTGTGAAAACTAGTGTACAGCAAGTATTCTTAGGAGGTTTGAAAATTACCTTTATTAAATAGGCTGCCTTATCCTTGTGCAGAAGCAAAATTATGAAAGGAGTAAATTTACTGCATGGCCTGTTCTTCAGAAACCCTCTAAGGAATTCCGTGCAGCTGTGTGATCATCAAAGCTGCTCACTAGAGATATTGGTTTAGCACAGGGACAGTAAAATTCTCATAATTTCATTTAGGCCACATATGGAAGTGTAGTCCATTAACTCATAATTCTGGTTCGGCTTGCTGTGCATTAAGCAAATGTAGCCTCTTGAGCGGCGCGCTCTGCATTACCAGCTGCTGCAAAGCCAAAGAGGGGCAGCAAGGGGCTATGGCCGTGACAGCACTGCCAACTAATTACCTACATTCTCACACAGTTGTTGATGTCTATTCTGTGACCATGAGGGAGAGAAATTATGGTTTGTAATGACCCAGCAGTCCCTGGGCTGCTTTGTGCTGAAATGAAAATGCGTGTTGCAGTTCACGGTTGAAGGTTGACTATAATTCAGGTAGACCATTTGTTTGAATTCTTGCAATATTGGCCACATTAGGAATACTGAAATTAGGACTGACATGGTCTGTTATCTGCCTACATCTATTCAATCTCGTGTTCATGCATCTGTGTGGCCATTTTGGATGCGTTTATCTTCAAAACAAAGTTTAACCAAGAGAATTAATGAGGTTCTCTAACATTCAGGTTTACACCCCCAAACATAGCCAGTCCATCAAGACTATGTGGTGTCCCAAGTTTATGTCTTTAGTAATGCTGGGCATCGATAATATTTTTTAACCGCGACTTGCATTGATTTCTGCGATTAATTGTGTAATACGCAAAAATAAATAATGAATTCAAAAGTAGTGTATTGCTACTTTTGCAATAACATTTCATTTACAAACACTTCAAACAAAAAAGGAGCTTTTTAACAGCAATGTTTCTATTATCAGCTGTAGTTCAAATATTTCTTATAAATCTCAACTTAAACATTAATGTAATAATATCAAATATAAAACCAAAGCTATTTGCTAAACCATAAACATGCAGGGCATTAACGTTTTGTCTAGTTTGTTATAGAAAAACAAGTTTCCCTAATAATCCAGAGCATTACAGCAGCTGTAAAGGGAGACCAACTCCATACTGAAGTCTATGAATCTGAATGCAGAGTCATTAAAGTCCCTGGAGGTGTAGCTTTGTCCATTTAGTATATATATAACTATATACAATATTTCCCTTTCGGACGACAGCCAAGATGTAGATGTGTGTGTATGTGTGAGAGGAGCACCAACAAGCACAAAAAAGCCAACATAAAAGTATGTAATAATAACGCATTAACATGCCCAGCCATTGTCTTTAGTAATAGAAGTAAGTAGCTGCCTAAGCTTTGTAAAATCTGAGAAAAGTACATGTTGATCTTGAACAACAAACTACATTTGAGCTGAGGTACAATTTTTTATTTTTTTATTTTTTTGCCGATTGACGTTTCCAACCCTGAAAGCTTCTCAGGGAATGGTTCAGTACATACAGGAAATTATAAGTTGTAGGAGCAGAGATTATGCATTATGCCCCGGATCCCTCTGTTCTTTTCCATCCCTGTTCTACCCATTTGTAATTTCTCATCCTTTATGTTTGCTCTGTTCTCTTCCTCCAAATGTGTTCAATTACACAGGCTTGAACAGGGCACCTGAGCCCATGATGATATCCATCCCTCAGAGAGAGAGAGAGAGAGAGAGAGAGAGAGAGAGAGAGAGAGAGAGAGAGACAGAGACTGACTTGGCTAACAATTTGAAAGCTGAGAACAGTTTTTCGAGAGCACACACCTCCAAAAGAGCATCACACGATGTACAAACACAGTAAAGGTGGCAGACCGAGCACGAGAGTGGGAGATGACTGAGCGTTCATCTAGCTGTGGTGCTTATACTAACCCATATGGTGAATAGAGTGGACTGGGCAGTATCACCATGAGAACAGATGCTGAGCAAATGTTGTGTGCTGAACTACATGTTTATGGTTTAGTGTCAGCCACTCCAGGGAGATATGGATACTTTGACAAGATGAAAGGCTTAAAGTACCATCAGCATCCCTCATCATTCCTCAGCTAAGCCAGGTGGATTCATTAGGATTTGAGCCTCCCTCGCTAGCAGGCATTTCATAACATGAGAGTCAACTCTGTTCCACACCGCACTTTATCCCCTTTTGGCTTCTCCTGTTACCTAGCCCTTCATAATTAGTCTCACGCATATGCTATATTCGTGCAATAAAGTGGCACAGATGGAATCTGATGGCCACCGAGGTGCTCTGAGACTAAGCTCTCATCACCATACCACAGATAGTACACTTTAACCTCAGTACCCTTGTACACAGGTGTTTTTTAAGTGTACATTATGATCTGAAGCGAGTTTTGGTGTGATGCAAAACTTTGAACATCAGTACAACCTCTCCTCTGAACTCTGCCCAGAAGTGCTTTTAAATAATGATGAAACATTTGAAATATTAATGATCCTTGCATATTTCCACTACGCATTCATACTGATTCTCCTATTTGGTACCAAGGATAATGAATATGCCAACAGGTGGAGAGAAACAAAGCCTAAGGAGGAAATACAGGAAATTCAATATTTCAGCATTTGTTTTGCTAATTCATTACAGAACTGTCATAAACTCTTTACTCAGTAAATAGGAGTACTCAGCTATCCATAAAATATAGATGTTTCTCATATTGTAGTTCTATGTTATTTGGATTAGTAGTTGGATTACTTTGGATACATGATTATGTGTTTTCAAACAAAAGCTAAATTGGTTTAGGCTAAAAATAAAAGCTGCACTTTTGGTGAATAATAGATCTGTAAAGCTTCCCCAGTGACCCAGACAAGCTGAGATCTATGGTTATTTAGAGAGCAGGAGCGTCTTTAATGGGTCTTAAGCTTTTAAGCCCTGGATCGGTGACTCTGTCTGTTGCCAGGGGTGACCTCACATAGGATGAAGGAGCACAAATGCAAAGGTAGTAACTATGTGACCTCAGATCTTTTCTGTGCATTCATTTCTTTGGTGTGTCCATCTGCAAACTTCTGAACTAGAGAGTTCATGAATGACTGTTTCTGAGAGACACGTACCCGAAGTCAGAACTCAAATAAAATACATTTCTTTTTCGTGTTTATAATTTTATCTCTGCTGTGTCTCCATACTGTGTCTTATTGAAGCCTGATGTTCCCTCCTGAAGGTATGATGGCTATCCTCCATATGGGAGCCGCAGGAGGTTGATATCTCCCGTATACGATGAATATGGAGAGGCCATCATGGAGGATGATGGCTACTACTACGGTCAATATGGCCCAGAGGTAACATTGCAGATTTTTATTACTAGTAAATCAAAGAAGTAAGATAATGGCCTAGTGCAAATTGAAACATCAATTTCGCAAAATTTTGCAAATTGATTTTTCATAGTCGGGTGTGCCTGGTGTTGAAAGTGAGGAAAGAGAAGACTTATACAGACCTTATTACATTACAGCTCTGCATCTCTGTTTACAAAGGGGCTTTAATATACCCTGCAAAAACTAATGCATTGAATTTACTTGATTCAAATATGCACATCATTTCCATGGGAATAAAATGTTTTATCTCTATTACGTCAAAACAGGTTTGTGTTGATAGACGTGTTGTAATATCGCCGACAGTACAAAGTCTCTTCTTAAAAATAATCCTTTACTGGAGGTATTGCTGTTGGCCTGTTCATCATGACATTTTGACACATTGGGCATCTATATATGTGTCTTTTTCAGCATAGATATAGTTTGACTGAAACGTTTATTTGAAAGGAAAATATCTCACTACAGGGTCGGGGCAGAGGGCGAGGGCGTGGGCGAGGGCGTGGTAGGCGTGTGGGATTCAGGGACATCCCACCAGAGGACGAGATTGAACCAGCAGAGCCAGAAGCTCCTCCTGAATTCGAAGGAGCAGCAGAGCCACAGGAGTCCACAGCTGCAAAGAAGCTGAAATCTGTCATGAAACTCAGCAAGCTGCTTGCTGCTGGGAAAAAAGTAGAACAGGTTCGCACCTCCCCTTGGAAGAAGGCCAAGATCTTCCCGGTGATGTTTGGGAAGGGCAAGAAGGACAAAGACTATGCCAAGCTGACATCTGCACGCCGTATTGGCAGTCAAGAGAGTCTGACAGGGGGACCAAGCCCGACTGGCTCTGTTGATGGCACTGGCTCAGCTAGAGCTCGACTAGGGAAAGTCCTGAAACGGATCAATATAACCAGAAAACTGCAAATCAGACGTAAGTCACAGAGCAGCATCAGCCGAAGCTCTGCCAGTGAGAAGGATGAGTCTGCCGCTGAATCTGAGAGGGAGGAACGAAAATCCAAGGTTTCCATCAGTGTCAGTGAGCCTGAAGCTAGCGGTTCCGAAGCTGAGAGCAGGAAGAAGGGTTCAGAAGAGGATGAATCATCAGAAAGGAGTAGCGTTGCAGCCTCCACTGATGATAAGGATTACCTAAAGGTGGATCTGGACAGAGATGATGCTAATGAAAGCACTGTTGACTCAGAGTCGGAACCAGAAGAACCAGAAGAATCTGATGAAGAAAGCAAATCAAAGTCAGGAACAGAGAAGTCTGGAACCGAGAAAGAGTCAGAGTCAGAGAAAGGATCAGGGACTGAAAAGGAGTCAGGCTCAGAAGAGGAGTCAGGCTCAGAGGAAGAGTCAGGGTCCGAAAAAGCCTCTGGAACAGAAAAAGAATCAGGAACTGAAAAATCAGGAACTGAGGAAGAATCCAGTGTTGAGAAGAGCTCAGCCACTGACAAAGATTCCGAAGAAGAATCCGAAGAAGATGAAGATAAAAGTGAGGAATCTAAAGAGTCTGGATCTGGATCAGAGGTGTCCTCTGCTCGCTCATCTATGAAATCCTCACGCACTGAAGCCAGTAAAGGATCTTCTGAGAGATCAAGCACTCGCAGCAGCGCTAGCGGCAGTGGGTCTGGTAGTGCTAGATCCAGTGGTAGTGCTTCAGAGAGTGCCAGTGGCTCTGAAGGCAGCTCTATGGGCTCCCAAGCATCATCAGCTCGGTCTTCCCTGAGGTCCTCACAGAAATCCATGTCTGGAAGTGTGGGCAGCAGTGACAGGGAATCAAGAAGCTCTGCACAGAGCGGGTCTGAGGAAGCGTCCGGTTCGGAGGATGCTGGATCAGATGCTGTTTCAATGAGTGGCAGCGAGAGAAGCTCCACCAGCTCCAGATCAGCAGGGGGGAGCCGCCGCTCTCGCAAGTCCATCATCACACGTTCCTCCCAGGACACCATAGATGAGGAGAGCGAGGAGGAGGAGGGATCGGATGAAGAGGGGGATGAGGACGAAGAGGAGGAGGCTACAGAAGACAGTAGAGACTCTTCAGGTGAGCTGAGTGACGGAGCAGTGTCACAAAGGTCAAGTGCTTCGACTTCTGGAAGTGGAGGATCTCCAGCCGCACGTGGAGGAACTCCATATGCCACTGAAAGCAGCGCTGAGAGTTCATTTGGAGGGCTCTCACCCATCACTGAGGTTGATGAAGATGCCTTAACATCTGGCAGTGGCTCGGGATCAGGGGCCACAGCAGCTTCAGATGCTGAATCAGAATCAGGAAGCTCTACAGCTTTCTAAGAAAGAAAAGAGAGCCATTTTCAAAAGTAAGACAGAATTTATTTAATGTTTCTGCTCTGAAGTGCGGTGATTTCCTTTTTCCTTTATCAACATCTCAGCTCTTTCCTGCATTTGGGTGTACTTTCGAGTTAACTACTTCATCTACAACTGCATGGGCATGAAGACAATGATGACACTTCAATCTCTGTCCTCTTCTGGTGTGCATTTATGAATTTTCTCTTTTCGAGAGGGACAGTCTCTTATCTCCACCTTTTTACTTTTGAACAAACTGGACATGCCATGAATGATTCAGAGGCTTTCTCCTTGCTTCTTCCTCCTCTTTAAACATATTTAATGTTCCTTTTTTGAAGGTCAATATTGTTTCTGCACTTTGAAATCTTGATCTTGCTTTCTTTATCTCTCTGATCTCTCTGATTCTCAGGCTGGCAGGAAGAAGCGGATCAAATTGGTTGTCGAGGGAGAGGAGGAGTCCACGACTACTGGAGAGGACAGCGGCTCAGACGTCCAGCGGAACCGCATGCCTCACGTCAACAGCCACAGCAACATCAATGGCTCAGTGTACCTGGCACAGAATGGTACCATCATCAGAACCCGGCGCTCACCTTACCTTAATAACTTAAAACTAGGCTCACCTGGGCGTCTAGGCAAGCAGTTTAAGAAACTGGAAAAACTAGGAGTTACGCATGAGGAGCATTTACCTTTAAATAGCACTTCAGATGGGCCTACTGTTGGATCCACAGTCATTCTTTCATCTGTGGCTGACAGCAACCTCAACACGAGGTCATCCAGCGCATCCTTAGGGTCAAGTATATTAGGCCCAGACAGAATCGAGCCAAAGTCCAATATTATTAAGGCTCATTTGGACCAAGACCAGGGGCGCTGTGGGCAGGAGTTGGAGTCATCTGTGGACAAAGAGGAGATCAGAGAGACTTTTGAGTCTCCGAGTGACCACACACTGTCAGATGAAGAGGAACTATGGATGGGCCCCTGGAACAACCTTCATATACCAATGACAAAACTCTGATGTCTTATTTTATCTTTGATTGTGTTTTCATTGTTTTGTTTTTGTTTTTTTGGAAGGTTTTTGTTCTGTTTTGAAAGTG
Organism: Brachypetersius gabonensis; assembly: GCA_037577145.1. Classification (NCBI taxonomy): domain Eukaryota; kingdom Metazoa; phylum Chordata; class Actinopteri; order Characiformes; family Alestidae; genus Brachypetersius; species Brachypetersius gabonensis. The sequence continues at coordinate 13,899,414 of JBBJLR010000153.1, forward strand.
CAAAAAATATACGTTTCCCCTGCTTCCTATTTATATGCACCAGGCACCAGTCACCAACCAAGGCCGACCAAGAATTGTGACCATCCTTTATTTTAT
>JBBJLR010000153.1:13912411-13948040 GCA_037577145.1 Brachypetersius gabonensis
GTGTGTGTGTGTGTGTGTGTGTGTGTGTGTGTGTGTGTGTGTGTGTGTGTGTGTGTGTGTGTGTGTGTGTGTCTATATGTGTGTGTGAGCTTCCATGCATGTGCATAGTACACTGCACATCTGAGGTTTGTGGGCAACCCCCCCATTAATCCTCTATTAAAGGATCTGTACAGTGATATTCAAAAGTCGCATTCTGTTGATTTGAAAAGTACACTTCTTCTACAATTAAGAAACTTCAATATGGCACTATTCTGATCATTTTACCCAGTTTCTACATGTTCATTTTTTTTCCCAGTGTGTTAACCTGAGCACATGGATAGTAAATGTGCAGTAAAATGTGCAGACATTAGTTCTCTATAGAAGATGTGTATTTTCTTGCACAGAAAATGAAGTTGATTTATTTTATTCACATGAAAACCTAAAGAGATAAAATGTACAAAAAAAATCTGTTCTGGTGCTTTTCTCACATACAAACCGTATGGGAATGCTTTTGATATTTGTGTGCATGATTGTGTGTATTTGTGTGTGTGTTTCCACACATGCATGCGTATGTGATTTGTGTGTGGTATCTCTCTGATTTAGGAGACTTTTGAGACGAGTGAGAGACCAAAAATAGAAAAGATGTACACATCAAAAGTGTGCTAGAGACATGGTCAGATCACACACATCGACAGCTCTGATTCTCATAATCTCCCTCTCATGTGGCTAACAGGGGAACAACCCCCAACTCCACATTGTTTCCATATAAAACCAATCAGCCCTAAGAAGGGAAGATCTGGGTAAAACTGAACTTCTCCTAAATCTGTTCCACATCCCTCAATTTCCCCTGGACTCAAAGCTGTGTTAGAGCCAAACCTGTACCTAAGTCACAAGACAACTCAGCGGTAGACACGGGCACCACACATCCATACAAACAAAATCCACTGATTTGATTGGAGCAAAATTGAGTGATTCTTTTAAAAATGCATAACAGGTGAAGGTGCTGATCTCTCTCTTGCTAACAGAGTAGTCCTTGTGAACGAAAATGTCCTTTCAGGACTACATGTAACACCGGTCAAAGCCATTATGTATTTTTTTCTGAAGAACATGAGTGTTGCTTGTTTAGACCCTGCAGAGTTTGCTGAGTAACTTGGCAAGCTAATATCTCTGAAAAAGATCAAATCCTAGCTTTGCAAATTGGCAGTAAGAAATATAACTGATATTCATTAAAATTCACACAATGCAGCAACATAAACTGTGAACAAGTGCATGAATATTAATTTGTGCACCACAGCAAAGGCATTCAACTGATTAGTGAGCTTCAGTAGGCCCACAGCTGAACTTGAGATTTTAATTGCTTTTAATAGTTTTAATTGTTCTGCAACTGGGTTTCACTGTGGAGACCTTGTCGTTTGGGATATTAGTGGGGTTTTTTTGCTTCAAATTAAGCACGTTTATGTGGCTGAAATAGTACTTCACTCAAGGTCCATTGTTCGATGTGTTTTTTTAATCCATGATAAATGATCTATCCAGTGTGACCTTACATGCATATACATACAATTCTTAATGTTCAGAATTTGTAACAGACTCTAAATGCAGAATTTTAGGTTGTGTTCTACAACACCTCATTAGGTTGATAGGAATTTCTCTGTAATGCCAACATTCTGTAAAGCTTGGAAAGAAAGTATGTGTTTGTGGGCGGAACATAGAAAGCACCGTTGAATTGAACTGGATTTATTTAATCACACATTTTCTGCATGTTGTGTGGAATGTGTCTTTAAACAAGAGCGTTAGTGAGGTTTAGAACATTGAGAGCAGTGGAGTGAGTGAAGGAATGCACTAGAGGCTGTTTAGGAAGGTCTGCACCGTGTTAATTGTGAATGATAGTGGCAGGCAGTTTGCCAATAGTAGTGACGATTCTGGCTGATTAGACAGATGTTCCCATGCCTCAGGCGGTTCTGCTCCGTCCTGATAAGGGAACTACAACCAGGTCACAAACTCCATTACCCAGCATTCTCATGACTGCTGACAATTAAGAATCCGTTTATGCCTTTAGTCAGGTCTCTTTGTAGTCGAAAAAGAGCGAGAGCAGGGGAGACATAGACATGTGATACACATTATCATTAACTCTGCTTGGTTTGTCCTGTGAAGAGTCTGCCTGCACACTCTGCCATTATCAGTCTGATGAAATGTCTTTTAACTTTACCAGCTTGCTCTCTTCACTTAAACACTCTTTCATTTTTTTTTTTTTTACTTTGAGGTTTTTACATTTCCCTTTCCTCTCATTTTTGCTGAATTGCCCAGATCATGCATTATTGCAGGCGTTCACACGCAGCGCTGTTGTCAGTGCATGATTAAAGTTCTAGGTTTCTGTAGCATGAACATGTGTTCAAAGAGAAGACGTGATCAAACAATTTACAGTGTGTGTCCGTATCCTCAGTGTGCTCTGGCGAGGCAAATCTTCAGGCAATCTATGTGTAATTTTATAACAATCAAAGAAAAAGACCAAAAAAAAAAACCTCAGGTCAGATTCCACCACTTTTGCGCTCCACCACTTCTGCAAAGCTAGCAGTAGCGCAACATACGCTAACTCAAATCATATGGAACTCGTACACTGTTGTCAGCACAATAAAAGAGAGATGGTCTAAGTGGCTGTACCAGATTTTATTTTAAAAGGTCCAAAGCAGAAAGTCATCAGAGTTCATGCCAATTTGAGTTAGTTGGACAAAGAGCAGGTTTTATGGTTAGCTGAGGAACGGACCACCAGCGAGAGACTGTAAATGGCGCAAGCACACTTCTCACACATACGCGCGCACATACACACACACACACATACAACAATGGAAAACGCATTAAATGTGTGAGAAAGTGAAGACCTACTCATTAGGCTCTGAGAGAAAGAGAGTTAAAGGAGTGAATTGTAAACGCTGAGCCGAGAAACCTATAGCAGTTGCCTTTGGGGACAGGTTTGGTTTTGATAAATTTTCCGCTGAGACAATAAAGTCTAGTCCTCAGGGTGCACTATCTATTCAAATTAAAACACAGTCTTGTTTAGGTTTCCCACATTATAATGTAAAATACAGGGATACAGAATTTCTCCCAGCGAAGCGGTGAAATAAATCACAGTGCTTTGCAGTAAAGTAATGTCATTTATTGTTTGTGCCACCTCAGCTTAATGAGATATAATTAGCCCCTCTGACAAGTGCTAATGTCACTCTCAATTATGTGTTAATTAGTTCAGAAGAAAACAATACTGTTGTTTGTGGTTCTGCTGTCTTGATTAAATGTGAACCACAGCGATGCTGATGTGGTGAGATAAACAAGAAAGACACGTGCATAAAACACGGACCTCTTCATCTATAACACTTAAAAGTTAATGTCATGAAAGGTTTTATGCAATCTGTAGATAAAGTTTCACAACCATTCACTCACCACTGCATGTATATAGAACATTAGCAGTCTAAAATAGCCAGATATGAATCCACAGTTTTGTGATGTTTTGAAGCCATGATATTTCTGTATGTCTGCCTATTCAGACTACAGTGGATTAACTCCATCCATTTGCTTTAAAGTTAGGAAGGAATCTGTCATACCAGATTGGTTTAAAATGTAGCTCAATACAGGGCGTTATGTTGGAGCAGGGATCATTTTATAGGCCTTATAATATAATAAAGAAAAAGGAGTGGAAAACTGTCTGCAAACATCATAAATTGATCCTCAAATGTAGGACATGGCCATGATTATAATTTTTTTATTATTAAAAATTGTAGTAGTAGTAGTTTTTGTTGTTGAAGTATTACTGTTGTCATTTTGTTTGTTTTTTTTATCACTATTACTATTATTATTGTAATTATTACTATTACTAGTAATAGTAGTATTAATACATCCTACGCCTGGCGGAGATCTTACAGAGGCGTGTTTAGGGCTCATCTCTCAGGTTGTAAAGCAGTAATTGTTTCCTTGGTATTGAAATCAATCCTATTCAACGATCAAGCAGGAAGAGGGGCAGGACAGGAAGCGTAAGTCTGTGGCCTCACTCGGAGTGTCTGTCTCTGCGTCGCCATGCCGACACACTGCCCCACAGGCTTGGGCGCTGACTGGAGCGTGTGTCACCTCACTGGGTCAAAAGGGCAGGATCTAAATGAAAACTTTAAATAACTGGCAGCCTCTGTCATTACAGCGTATTACTGGCCTGTGCTAGCGGGGCCTGAGCCACTGTAATAACTACATCTCAGTCATACAAGGATGTGCTACTGCTGCAGAGGAGACAGCCCAGGCCTTTAATACACACACTTTAATTATACCGCATCAAGAACGGGATCTCATCCACCAAAGTCTCCAACAGTGAATCACATTGTGTGTGTGCGCTGTGTGTGTTTGTGTATGTATGTATGTTTTTGCTGTATGTGTGTGTGTGTGTGTGTGTGTGTGTGTGTTATTTGTAGAAAGAAGTAGATGAGACAGAGAGAACGTATAGCTGTAAAGATCATGCATGAGAACAATTTGATGCACCTGTTAATAAACTGATTCACTCACTCTCTCTCTCTCTCTCTCTCTCTCTCTCTCATTTAGACTAGTATTATAGATCAAGGTGAAGTGACAGCAACAATTTGCCTGTTGAGTTTTTTTTTGTGGGCTCATGTTTTAACAGTATCTGTTACACTGGCTACTTTACAGCATCTGTCATCGGTTTAAAAAGTGCTTTGGGACTGGCTGCGATTATTTTAAGTGGATGTGGAGTTCATTTGAATTCCATTGTTTTGTGGGTTTGGCCGAATCATCGCTGTCATAATGTGTTTTGTTGAAAGGACAAGTTTTAGTAGATCTCATAATACAGAAGATTAAACTTCTGGAACTTTTAATCCTTCAGTGGAAACGGTCAGGAGCCCAGAATACTCCTTCATTTTATCGCCCAAAGTAACAGAAGCAGGAGGCACAAACACAGATGTTTAATGATTAACAGCCCAGTAAAAGAATGGCTCTCAAGACAGAGTCTCTGTCAGGCTTCAGAGGCTGTGCAGTATGTAAGCTGGTCGTAGTCTCTCTTCGGTATGCAGCAGAAGACCCTGAAACATCTGTCTCATCCACAGTGATATTCATCACCACTCACAGCAAACTGCCTGCCACTATCACTATTCACAATTAGCACAGTACTTTCCCAAACAGCCTGTGGAGATTTCTTCACTCCATCATTACTGTCTCTCATCCTCAGTCGTGCTGAAATCAACTAAACCATCCAGACACCCACCTGCACCTTAAGATTACAAATCGGTTGGTAAGGTCCAGAACTTACACAGCCAAGTGTTATGAGTCAGTCGGTCTCTCTCTCTCTTTCTCTCTCTCTATCCGACAGTGGACAGTGGCGTGGCCTGTTGATAGGGCAGCCGCAGGTCATGTTCAGTGCCCGTTGAAGGAAACTATTTGGCTAAATGGCTGCCATTCAGCATTGCTTCATATCCTCTGTGATAAGGCAGAGCACAAAAGGCTTCTTTTTTCCTGACTGGAGGCTTCAAACAGCTCCCATCCAGCTAACATCTTCCAGCATCCTCTTCACGATAAAAGAGACTGTAATGCCAGGAAGTGAACACATTCCTCAGGCTCAATTCACAGAGCAAGAGGCAAAAGTGTGTATTAGAATGTGTGTGTGTATGAGTGTGTGTGTGTGTGTGTGTGTCTGCATGTGTGTGTGTGTGTGTGTGTGTGTGTATGTGTGTGTCTGTGTGAGAGAGATTGTGTCTGTCTGTGTGTGTGTGTTTGTGTGTGTGTGCGCGTGGGTCTGTGTGTCTGCATATGTGTGTGCGTGTGAGTGTGTGTCTGTGTCTGTATGAGTCCGTATGTGTGTGTCTCTGAGTCTGAATGTGTATGTGTGTGTGTATGAGTGCGTTTTCAACAATGTCATGACTTGCATATAATCGAGAAAAAAAACCGTCCTCTTTTATGATAAAAATGAATAACGTGTAGACAAATATTAAGGTAAGCCTCAAATATTAAGGTAAGCCTCAAAAGTTCATGTGACCGGCCACGCTTGAAGTTGTTGGTTTGTCTGAGTTTATTTAGTGAGGCTGCCAGGAATGTTAGCTTACATGGCATCTGTGGAGCAGTATTCATATATCAACTAATTAATGATTTTAACAGTTGTGTTGGGGATATTGATTTTAGTTTGGTTAACCCAAAACAGTATTCATTTTACCAGAGGAAAGCGCAGTAGACTCAGGGCTCATATAGATGGTGTACCAGTCATTGACACATCCTGAGATGTTCTGTGATTTTCTAAAGTGCTTTTTACAATCTGTGACTGAAACGATAAAAAATGTTTCTCTTCAAAAACTAAGGCTTATCTCAGGGTAATATTTAAGATCAGACTATATAAAACAAGTGTGAATGTGTGTGCATTCACACAAAAAGACAAGGAAGAAAGGCATAAAAGAGAAAGAAAGAGAGACAGAGGTACAGAAGCAGACATTTTGAATGACAAAGTGAGAAGGGAGAGAATGAAAGCAAATTGGTTTATAGGCTTAGAGAAAATTTAATAACACATGCATACCCTCTTTATCTTCCCACAGCAGCGCGCTGGATACACAACTCTAATTTGATTTTTGGCCAAACATCAATAAAATCCTTAGTACGCAAAGATCCAAAACAACAGCGGAAAACACAATGCTGGGTTATGTGGGAATTTGGATCAGAAGTAGATTTGATTTATTGTTTTCCCGTTCTTACTCTTATTCAGCAAAATTTAGCAGTAAGCACATAATTATGTACAAGGCAAAACAAAAGGTGTATGATAAAAGACATCAGGGCAAGATGAAAGACGCGTACCCTGGGACTAGCGTCTGCTGTGTGTATGTGTGTGTGTGTGTGTGTGTGTGTGTGTGTGAGAAAGTATGTGTTTTTTGTATGTGTATATATCTATGAAATACATGAAATACTAATTTATTTATCATTACTAATGTGACGTTCCTAACATTTTATGATCTTCTTTAACAGTTCTAGTCAATCATTAGATGAGATGCATTTCATTGCAGTCATAAATAAGAGTCAGAACACGGTTCTCAGAAGAGGTGCGAGTCAGCCCTGTGTCAGCATGCTCTAAATGACCTACAAACACAGTAATTGGTGTGAAAGCAAGTGTGTGAGGTGGTGAGAAAGAGAAAGTGCAGGTCATATTTGATTTTTTTTTTTTTTAATGCTGATTCGAAGCCCAGACCTAAACATTGACTTAGCAGTTCTTAAAATGCCAGTTTTCACAACACACATTGTGGGAGAGCAGAGCAGTGAATTTTACGTGCAGCAACTAGATCGTAAATCACATGCAGAGCGAGACAAAGCTCAAGTGTTCGCCTTAGTGACTGTTTCAGAAACCACTTTGTGGCTTTCTTGGATAACTAACAACTAAGTGCTCAATAAAAAAAAAACTGCTGCCCTGCTATTTAGCCCTGGACAATCGAGTGGTGAAGTGAGGCAGCTGGAGCATGCTGGAGAGGACCCAGTCAGGAGAGCAGCAGGAATGCTCTCACTTTTCTGTGTAAACATGTTTGTGTAGATGGCTAACACCTGTAGTCCGATCTACAGCCAGAGATGCCATCATGACACACAGATGAACTGAAGGTCTCCCTCAAGTTACCATGTGCTATGTGTCCTATTTTGGGGTTACAATAATGTGTTTAATTGCTATTTTTGGAATGCGTTGGTAGACTTCCTGGCCCTTGGTTATGAAATTTATTTACATAGATTTGTCATTTACTTGTTATGAAATGCAATACCAGCAATTACGCCCCCTTCTTTTTTTAATAAATCCATTATTTCCAGTGATTACGCTGTAGTCTGCTTGCCAGGAGAATTAAGATGTCTGTCTGACAATGCAGAAAACTCTTTTGTCCATAACCCAAAGAAAATGAAGCATAACATGCTTTATATGTATGGTTCTTATTAAAATGGCAGGGATGCTTGCGGCCCACGAGTAAGTAGCAGAAAAACCACTTAGCTCAGAAAAATGTATCCAACATATATACCCAGACTGAGTTATTGGCAGCAGAGGTACCAGTAGTGGCATATTAGCAATTATCCTTGAACTACACGGCCATTGTCGGGTGGCCACACATCTGCGTTTCAGCCGCTGTAAGGTTAGGAATAATTGTGTCTCAATAGTTTAAATGTAACGGCTTGTTTTAGGGCTTGCTTTTTGGTTGATTTGTTTAAGCTTGGAGTGATTTCACATAGCTGCATTCTGCTGACAAGGCTTCCAAGCAGCTTTAAGTTCTAAGTCTGTCTGCTGTGAAAAATGTAAATACAAGTTTACATGTAAATTTGCTCTTAATGTGTTTCTGGCTCATTTACACTCTTTAATTGGTAAAAAGTGAAATGATTTATATTTAGGCTTATTTTGTAATTGTCTTAAACTATAATTGGTTGAAAACAATTTGTCTGTGACATAAGTGTCTCTAGGCTTGTTTGAGGCATGTTTAATGGTTTGCTTAAGTATGGTTGGTCTGATATCAAATGGACCTTATGTATTCTCACACTCCAGTATTCGGTTGGTACTCAAGGAGCTCACGCTGTGTATTCTGACCTTGTTCTCGTTCGCTCATGAATGGAGTGATGAGTGCTGATGCTCAAAGGAAGAGCAAAGAACAGAACCAATCTTTCTGGCGAGTGCTTCCATATGGACACTAGGAGGGGGCACATTCCAGTGGAAATGAAGGCAGTTCCTTTCATCACAGAGACATAATTGATAAATGATAAGGATGCCAGGAGAAGAACAAAGTGAAAGCCTGGAGATGGAGCGCAGAGGGATCCAAACGGAAGGACTGGAACATGTGGGCAGATGGACAGCACAAAAAAGAGATGGGTTCCAGAGATTTTGGGGTAATGGACTGAGAAAAAGAAGGGAGGAAAAGGGTGATGGAAGAAGAGGAGAGAAGACGGTGGCATGAAGAAGGGGGCATATGTAAATTAAAACATTATGCCAGAAGCTTCTCTTTAATCAGAGAATGCCATCAGCCCCTGAGGTCACTTCCTTTGAGGCTAGCTTCATGTTGTGCACTGATCACTGCTTTATCGGGAAGGAATGCAAATTACAGCAAAGATCTCCACTTGGTCTCACAATGACTCTGCTGTGGCATGATAATCACGGACAGCAGAATGCTGCGAATACTCTTCCTTAGGGGCACCACGTCAATGAGGAACAGCTGAATTAATGTAATTTGACCTAAATGGACTAAAATTCCAGTTATGGCACAAAAAAACTCACTAAACAAGGCTATTTAGCCATTGCTACAACTTTTATGAATGGAATTTTTAAATAAAATAACAAAATATCATCTATAGTTAAGCCATTTTCTTCTTTGATGATAATTTACATGGCAGTAGGTTCTTGGCTGTGGTCTCTGGTATATCAGAGTTTTTGCTTCTCCCCACAGAGCAGTATTCCTACCAATCCTGGACTACTTTACAGAGTGGAGCACATCACAAAACGTTCTCCGTCTTTTAAGCTAGCTGTATGCGATGTCCTTCAGAATGTACTGTGGCTACTGCCATTGCTTTAGGTGACTCTTCTGGGACAAAGTCAGAAACTGACTCCAACTGTTCACATACTAATTGCTAGCATGCTGTGACTTGTGTAGCTGAAGCTAACCAGATATGATTTATGTTCTAAAGTGTGAGGATTGGGAGCCACACGTTTTCCCACCCACACAGACAGAACACACGCAGGCCACACACCCCCCTCAACGCGAGGGGACATGAGAAACCTCAGCACGAGAGGACAAGCAGACAAGCAACCTCAGACTGACAAGACCTCCAAGCAGATTGAAATTCTAGGTCAATCAGGTTGAGCTATGTGGATGGTTTCAGTGTTTTTCAGATTTTAATTTGGTCTTGATGAGTTTGTGGTGACCTACAGTCTTAGCAATAATGGTTCTGGAATGGTTCTTGACTTGGATCTATGCTACTAAATTGGTGTACCTAAAAATATGTCTTGGCAAGGGAAATACTCATAAATCTGTTTGAAATAGTTCATCTAACCTTATTTTTAGACTTTTTTTTTACACTAAAGTAATTTTATCTAGTAAATGTATCCCATTTTACTGGCCCATGATTTTGCTTGTTCTGCACTCCCAATGGTTCAATAGGGAATGTTTTCTTCTGTGGCATCTCTCCAAAGAATCCTTTAAGACACATTTATTTATGTGTGTGGTGGGGTGAGCTCCATTCTGACATTTAATCCTGTTATTTTGTGTCATACAACACCCATCAACCTATCTCCCATGTTTTATTTCCCTATATATGGAATCATCCCCTATTGTTTTCCTAAATAGAGAGTGCCTCTTTCTCCATGATTGATTGCCCGAGTCTCCCTCTCTTTATCTGTCCTGGACTTAATCACTTCAAGCTGAGGAATGATAGCTGTTGACAGCAGGGTTTACTTTCTGTTAAATGCCTTCTTTGGAACTAAACATGAGTGTTTTATGAGCTCCTAGAAGCCTTTTGTCCTTTTTGTCTTTGGACTTGAAGCTAAGCCATTGGTGTTTGGGCCTAATTGTCCATGACAGTAGCTGCTAGCCCTGTGGCTCTGCCCTCCAGGAGCAGGTGAGAATAAGCAAACGTTGTAACAGTGTGATTGAGTCTGTGATGGCCTCGCTGTAGATTAACAGCTTTGATTTAACCCCACACCTCTGCCCAGCAGGGGAGAGCATAAGAAAGACAGACAAATGCCATCAGTTCCTTGCTGAGATCAAAGCCTCTCTTCCTTTGATTTTTTCCCTGCTGCTGCTCCTTGAATCAGACAGCGTCAGTCATCTTCCTCTGGATGAACTAAGAGGGCCGGTCAAGCAAGCTGAGCTGTTAAGGGTGTCATAAAAGACTGAGTTATCAAAGAGATGAGGAGATTGCAGTATTTTGTTTTCTAATTAAGATCTAAAAAAGGCCCCTTATGGCAATTTCAGAAGCTAGCTCTGTATGAAGCAGTTGCAAACTGTGGCTATTAGAACTAGGCTTTTATTTCACGCAATAAATCAAAAGAAATTATGAAGAAACACCTCAATAATAATGCTAATCCTCTGCGGAAACCGCCTTGGTGTTCATGTTGCAGAGAACCGCATGTGGACCTTTAACATGAGCCTAATTGTCAAGAAAGCCTAGTTGCATCTGTACTGAGGACCACATCCTCACCATTTTCTAAATAGGGACCATAGAGAGCAGCCTGAGCAGCTGTGTCAGGGTCTTTGGCATCAAGATCCAACAGTAAGATCACTGGAGTCTCTCTCCCCTCTGTCACGGACATGTACGCCACATCCGCGAAGCCACCACCATTTTGGATGACCCCGTTCACCCTTTCCAAACTCTCCTTCCTTCCTGCCAACTCGCAAAAAGTTCTATAGCATGCAGGCCTTCACTGCAAGGATGGGAAACGATTTCTTTCCCCTTCAGGTTCTTAAATCAAAACTAAATCAGAACTGTACATCACACACACACACACACACACACACACAAACACAAACACACATTCACTCCTCAACCGAACTGGTCCTTTCCCTAAACACACACTCACACATACACACTTGCCCTATAAACAGAAAATCACATGGGAACCTCCACGCCCTATAAAGAAACTCACATTATACCATTCTCTCTGTTTACATCTTTTTTTTATCCTGTTGCTGCTATTTTTATGAAAACGTTTGTACAGTAAATTACTCTGCTGCTAGAATACCTGACACAATTCTGTATTCTCTCTCAGTTGGTACTGTTCATGCTTTTGGTCAGCTTCACTGTATGCTGTCCTGTGGAGGAGGTTCTACTGAAATGTTCTCTTCAGGTTTGCTGAGATTCGAGTCGGCTGTAAAAATCCTCATAATCCTTAATTGTCTGGCAGAACACTCTTTTAGGTGGGTACTGTTTTAATTTGTAGTTCTCTTTACACTGGGTTAGGATTCTTCGGGTAGAGCTCAGCCATCCTACTCAGACAACCAATGCGCAGGATAGACTTTTCAGGCTTATCTTTTTCTAAGCTCTGTTTAGGCTTCTTTGGAAGCTCTATTTTCGGGCTCGTGTTTCGTTAAGCTCTAGCTGGAATTTCGGAAGTAGACCTCTATAAATGCCAATCAGGCAGCCCCCTTGAGCTGGGATTGAATTCAGGCTTCTTTGGAAACTCTGCTCAGGCATTAAACTATATTCAGGCATTAAGCTCTGCTTGGGCTTCTTTGGAAGCTCTACTTGGATTTTAGGCTCTATTTTTGGGTTTTTTGACTCTATGACTCTTTAGGTTAGGTGTGCACACTTGATTGCCGTTACTTTTTACTGAGAGTCTTTATTTAGAATCCCCAAAAAATCTGAGCTGGCCTGTCAGGAGACAAACAAGGCCCCGGTTTTGGGCCATAGGGCCAGCATTGGACCTTGATATTTTTTTGGACAAAATTTGTCACAGAATGTCACAGAAATCATAAGGCCTTCTTTCATTTTTTTATAGGGCCTTACATCCTTTTGAAATGAATAGAGTGGTCAATATTTTGAAGCTTGTGGATTGCTTTAGCACCAGATTAGAACTGATCCTATTCATATGATCAAATAAGGAAAAGTGAAGGCACAACGGATCAAAGACTAACAAAACATCTGTCATCATTTTTTTCATAAGCAGCATTTTGTCATCTGACTTTGGCCAGAAATACCACAGAGCTCATGAAAACATAACACAAAAAAGTACAAGATCAAGGCAATGAAATATGTGTTTCCTGTAGGGAATGCTGACATGCCTGCCATAACTGTCTGTCTGGCTTTTATTTTAGACAGAAAAAGAAAACTAAATGAAAATCTTATGAAATCAGGTGAATCAACGAGAGTCTGCCCACATCTAATTCCGACTTTTCCTGTCTGCACATCAAAGCAGGGGTTCATCCTTTGCCTCCTGCATGCTCTCGAGACACTGACTGTGGTTCCTATAGAGTGCACTGTAGATGCAGACCTGACTATGGAACTGTAAATTGCTGACTTTATTTTTAAACATAACCAAACCCTAACTACTACAGATGAGTGTTTTACATTAGGCACAGTCTTTAAAATAAAAATGCCTATATGGGTATTGGCTTGGACAGATGGCTCTAAGAATACCCTGAATTGGTACAGAACTTTTATTTTAATGTTCTTTACACTGACTGATCTACTTTCACGTTTACAGCATTTAGCAGACACTCTTATCCAGAGAAATATTCGTCAGTGTTTTAGATACATTAGGCTCTTTAGGCGACCAAATGTAGATAAAGTGAAATGGCCCCTTATTGTCATGCGTGAACACACAGCGTGAACAGTGTGAAATTATATCTCTGCATTTAACCCATTCACTCACCCAGCGCCAAGGGAGCAGTACTTTGCTCAAAGGTGCCACCGGCAGTCCTTATATTCAATCTCGCAACCTTCTGATCGCAGGGGCCACTGCCTGACCTTCAGACCACCGCCGCCCCATAAAGTTCCTCTATGACACAGCACCAAAGAACTAGCTGGCAACATTTTTTAAGTCTGTATTCATAGCTCATCTAAAGTATGCAGGCATACATAATATGAAGGGCTGACTCAAGGTAGTCACCTATATTTCCAATTTCAGGAACCTTTATTATAGTGTGTGTATTTAGACCACTGTCAAAGATAGCAAGCAATTTCATCACTCTTAAGAACATTCTGGATCGAGTTATAATGAATTTCCCTGATGTTCCAGTTACATGCACCTAAAATATTTTGCATACAAAACTTCTCTCTGCCTGTAAAAATCTGGATCTACCTCTGGGATGCAGGGGCTGGCGGGTGAGGTGCTGGGTGTAATTGGAATATGATGGTTAATCCTAGGCATTAAGAAAACATCTTTTAATCATGACAACCCTTTAATTAAATTACATACACACACTTACTCACACACACATTATTGCACACACTTACTCACACATATACCCACCCCACCCCCACCACACACACACACACACACACACAGAAAGTGATACCTGTAAAATTGTACTGCATTTTGTGGCTTCTCAAGCTGCAGTGAGCTATTTAACACTAACTGCCGTTGCGGCTGTTGGCCCAGCCAAAACAAATGAGAACGTGGACTAATGCAGAGCAGGCCCTCTCTCTGGCCTGCCAGGACCCCCTGCCCCCCAGGGCTGTTTATTTGTTCTGTTTAGTCTGGCAGCAGCTCCAGACGCAGCATATTGTGTTGTTATTTGGGTAAACAATGGGCAGATTGTTGAAGGGATTGAAAGTGCCCAGCTGTGCATTAAGTAGTGGAGCAAACACAGTAAGGAGCCAGAGCCCGGAGTCACCTGAGGAGAGCAGGTGGGAAAGCAATAGTCATGGACAGTAAGGCAAACTGTGGTGTAGGCTCAAAAAGCAAAACATCACTCTGTTGTTACGTTTTAATACGTTTTATTTTGTTGATGTTACCTCAGTACGTGAAACTGAGTGAGCTGTGTGTTTCCGTGAAATGTGTCGAGTTGATCCAATTTACTTGCAAAGTATTTGGTCAAAGCAAAAAATGCAACATCTTTCCAACTGGCTCCAGGCATCATCTGTTTGCAAATCGCTTTTCTTGTTTTACTCACTCTCTTTGTGTTTTCTTTCTCTTGGCATACTTTCCCTTGTGGGTGTATCTTTCTCATACTCCTTGGTTAACCACCTGACCATGTTTTTGTGGCTCCAAGAGTGTTACCCTGGCCCCTTCTGCTGAGTGTGTTTCAATTCAACTTAATAGGTCTATTCTCAATGAAAGCAGAAAAAGCAATGCAAATCATGGATCTACCCAGCTTAGTTACTACTACTCAGCTAAAGTAAAATATCCCCTTACAGTCGTGTGTGAACATAGTATAGTACATAGTGTGAACAATGTGAAGATATGCTCACTGAAACAGTACAGTTACATGCATTACACTTACACACATCTTTAAATAACATTAATGAGAATAAGAGTGTGTCTGTAGAGAGGACGGACTTCACGACAACCTAATGCTGGCAACCTACTAAATAAAATAGAACGTGTAAAACAAGAAAAGTGTATTATATTTACATTCATGCATTTGGCAGACACTTATCCAGAACATCTTACAAAGACTCTTGCTGGTGTTGCATGGTGTGCCTGCCCAGACAGAAACTGACTTCCAGTCTGCTGCATGATTAAACAATCCAGTATTATATATCTGTGAGCGACAAAAGTATGTGAAAAGTATGTCTGCTTTCAAAATCTGGTGTGAAAATCTTGTTTGGCAATTACTGCAACTACATGTTTTCAGTAATGGTTGGTCAGTCCTGCACATCAGCTTGGAAAAATTTTAGCCCATTTCTCCACACGGCTTTGGGATGTTGGTGGCTTTCTTCACATGGACTCCTCACTTGATGTCCTTTCACAACATTTCTATTGGTTTAAAGTCTGGACATTGTCTTTCCTCTTCTTCTTTAGGTACTATTTTGAGGAGCAACTCCATGGTCTACTTTAATGAACAGATGCCCTGATATTTTTCTTTAGCATTCATTTCTTTAGCATTGGATTTTGAAATCCTTGTTCCATCAATGAAGGCAAGTTGTCCTGGCCCAGATACAGCAAAACAGGCCATGATACTACCACCATCATATTTCACAAATAGGATAAGGTTATGATGCTGGGATGCAGTAGTTTTCTTTCTCTAAACATAATGCTGATTATTTATACCAAAACGTTCTATTTTCATCCACCACCAACATTTTTCCTATAGTCTTCTGGCTTGTGCACATGATCTTTAACAAACACAGGCAGCAATGTTCTTCTTGGAGAGCAGCAGCTTTCTTTTGTAGTGATCTTTGTTAAACCCTCCTGGGGAGGGTAACAATGGTCTTAAATTTCTTCCATTTGTACACAATCAGTCCAAACTCTTTAGTGATGGTTTTGTAATGATTTCCAGCTTGATGAGTATCAAGAATTATTTTTTCTAAAGTCCTCAGAAATCTCCCTTGTTTGTTCCATAATACACTACCACAAACATGTGAAGATCAAACATTCATAGATTCATTTTCTTTAAATTAAACATGGTGCCCTCTCCCACTTGATTGTCATACTGTTCGTTGAAAACACCTACTTTTACCTTCAAATTAACTGCAATCCAATTGCAGTTCTGGGCATTTATGTGATTTATGTGAATGTTAAATTGACACGTACCACCTACCTTTACATTGCAGACAAACTATAACCCTTCATGGCATCAGTATTCCTTAATTACAGTGGCCTCAGCAGGATGATGTGACCTGCCATACTGCAAAAACTGTTTAAGAATAGTTTGATGGAACCTGACAAATGTTAATAGCTTTCAGTTATATACGATATAGAGCTAATAATAATTACCCACACTTTGAGTTGTGCACCGCAGTTTAAGTTTGTCCAACCTTGCAGCAGTACAGTAACTATAAAGGAATGCTTGGAATGCATTTGTGTATGACTCATAGGCAGGTCAACATGCACCTAATTTTAAATCATTAAATTATAAACATTATGTGACTAAGTATAGTTTGTTTTTTCTCTGTGTTCCCACTGAGATGTTGTATGAGGCTAAGAATGTATGTCTCTGTATGTGTATGCTAGCGTCAGACAGTGGGAAACCCTATGAATACGTCAGACTGTCGGGACACCAGGAGGGATCAAAAGAGGTGGTCCCTGGGGAAAGGCTTGAGAAGCAGCTTGTGGTGCTGGGGCAGAAGGAGCCAGAGAGCGTCCTGCTTGTCTGATGGATGGCTGCCTGCCTCCTGGCTGCCACATGAGACGTTCAACATCACAGAGGCCCATAGACACACATACCGCCATGACGACAGCCCAGCGTTGTGGGGCGGCTGGGATGGGAAGGGGTGGGACAGTGGTTAATAACCACTTACGATAACCAGGCACTTCAAAGCCATCTCTTCCAGTTCACTCATAAAAATGTGGCTTTCTATTGGCCTGAAGGTCTTGGGTTCACGATATGTTTACAGTGCAGCTCTGAACACAGCCTTTAAGCTGGTTGTTTTGAAAGGTAAGGAGCAGTGCGGTGTGGCATTAAAGGCTAAATTATATAATTATGGATTCCAACAGGTGAGAAGAATTTCTCACCTGTTTGCACAACTGCCTTGCTTACCTTCTTCTGATTGTCATGGAGATAGTGACACAAAGATGAATGGAACACATTGTGTTAGAGGAGTGAAGGAAGCCATGCCAGGACTGCCTGAGTGACACCCTTCCTGGGTGCTGTATTTGGATAAGCAGCACACGGCTGATAGGACGCTGGGTGCCAGATGAGAGGCCCTTTGAAGTGAAGAATACTTAACTCCCACAGAGAACAAGATCTTGTTTCTTCTCTGAAAACAGGGAGTGTGCTTTGGGTTTGTTTGTCTGTTCAGACCAATCAGAACAGCAGGTTAGGCAGCCAGGCAAGTCAAACAACTAGTGCATTGTGTTAATGTCTAAAAACCTATTGAAATATGTAATGACAATGATTTGTTTTGTTCTAGTGTTGATCATTAAATTTATGTATTGTAAATGCCTCATTTAATGGTACCATAATTAAAATTGTTTTGAATTTGTGTTCTTTGGGAAGATGCCATAGATAAACCATCAATGGTGCCATTTATGAAACCTTTTGTTGGGTGCTTTCTAACATCTAGCTGTTGCAGCTGTGGCATATTATCATTTCACACAGGTTTTAGATGTTTTTTTCTGTACTTAAAACAGAAAACTTGTTTACTTAATGCAGAAGCAAATACCCACTGTTTTTCGTAATAAATGCCTTTTGTGTTTTTTGTTATTTCCTAAGACAAGAGAGGATCATTGAAATTACTATCCACGATTATCAGCCACATGCAGCAGATCCCTGTAGCAGAATCCAACCCTCAACTGAAAATTGCTCCAAAGGTGATTATTTAATGGCATTGCTCCAAAGGACCCTTTTGGCACCAACATAGAACTACTTCTCTGTTGATGGAGTAAAAAGGAATACTGCTATTTAAAACGAGTGGTTGCTGAGATGCACACAAAGTCATTCAGAGTGGTTTGATGAGAAACTAATTAAATAACAGTGGTCGTCATCAGTGTGACATCACCGATAATTATATTACACTTTCTTCTGGATAAAATGACCAATCAGTTTACACCAATGAACTTATGGTTTTATCTCATTGCTGTCAGAACAAGACCATGTATCTCTTAATGATACATTTACAGGAGAAGAATAACTACCTAATCTTTTAACATTGGAACTTGTCATTTGATTGGTTTTAGATTGGGTTTTTTTGGCCATTTATTATAGAATTTCTGCTCAATGTAAAGACATCTTGTGTTTAGGAATTATAAACAAACAAAAAAAAGACAAAAATGGTGATAAGAGATTTTGACCTGATAAGTGGTGATATGGAAAAGCAGTGGTAAATGTGAAAAAAGAAATTGCTCGGGATACTATTTTGCTTGACACCCTGCATATGCTCCAAGTAGATTTAAAAAATGAACGTAGGCATCGTATTTATACATTTCATTAACATTTCGTAAACATTTAGTGCAATATCTTTCTGTAATGCAGCGTTCACACATGAAACTCTTCAGACATCTGGTTCCTATCACCACTGCTGTAAACAATTCTGACTCAGTATGTTTCTATAACGCACTGCATTTCACATCAAACCACATGGGGAGTGATTCATTATATCGAAATTTAGAAATTTTGGTGTAATTCCCCGTTAAAACAGACTGGGCCTGTGACTCTTCTTTGCACATCAGCCCTTCAGCGCAGTTAGAGTCGAGCTGCTGTATTCGACAACAAATCCCAAAACCAACCCCCCTCCTTGCTGTCACCACAAACACACTTACACACATACACACATGCCTGTGGCCAGCAGAGGTCTGTGGTCAGGCCAGTAATGAGCAGTTCAGCGTAAACACAGTTTCCAGACTGTCCCAAACCCCAAAGCCCTCTGCCGCTAGCCTCGCACTGCTGCTGCTGTTACATCAGTCACAATACTCTGTTTGTAACTATGTGTGTGTGTGTGTGTGTTTGTGTGTGCGCGCGTGTGCGTGTGTGTGTGTGTGTGTCAGCAGTACCACACAGTATTATGGTCGTAAACTTTTTTACTCAAATGGAAAACTTAATATGATAATAATATAGCCAATTTTGAGAAAAACAGTTTTCTTGAGAGCGCCAGTTCTGCTAAAATACGGCATTAAAATACATTATGTTAATATATGTTGATCGTAAATCGGAATGAAAGACTTTGCTGTTGTCTATGACAGCCTGACGAGTCTCATTGGTGATCTGGTGTGTGTCTCCACTCATTTGGCTCATCACTTCTGCCATGTGTGTTTACTTAGCTGCCTCTCTGAGTACCCACTCTCTGCCCACACGTTCAAAACGAACGCATCACACACAGCTGTTTGCTGTGTGTTACCCCCTCAGCTTCAGGCAGCTTAGTGTCCACATCTGTCCAAGCTAATTAGCATCTGCCATTTACACCTGTGTAGCTGCCAAGCATGAGGGTTCAGTTCAAACGTGCACACATTGCACCTTATCCTGCATTTCTGTGCTTTATTGTGCCTTTCTGTGTCAAAGTGCGTGTATTGTGCATTTGGATTCAGTGTGTTTCTTTATGCAGGCACACATGTTATTTTTTATCCAATGTTAGGACCCGCGTATTTTCCATATGTTTTGTATATATGTTTTTATTAATATTAATGTGGAAAAAGTTTCACTCTTATACTATGGCCAAGGACACACTACAAACTAGTGCCAACTATACCAGACTGATGATTGCCTTCTGTCAGCTTCTGTCGGCACATACTTAATATGCCTGGGTGAAATGAACAGCTCTCTATAAGTGTAGCTGGCAGCAGTCTAACACAGTAAAATCGAAGGGATAAAAGTAAATAATATATTGTCTGACCTATAAGGTTCACATATCAATGTTTAGGTTGAACCTGTATGACAGAAAAGTAAATCACTAATAGCTTGTCACATGGTGGCTTAAAAAGTGAATGTACAGTAAACGTTGAAATAAAACGTGGTTAAATCATGTTCTTCATGTTACTAAAAGTAAAAATTCTATGAAATTACTATTTCATGCTGTAGTTTTTGATAATGTGTTAGAATTCTCTATTCATTCATAACAACATGTAATACTTAAAGACTGCTGCTGGTGCTGTGCTGACCGTAAGGCTATTCTTTGTGTGCTGTTTTTGTGTTCTTCTCTTTCTTGCTTTTGTTTTTCTCCTAGTTCACTCTCTCCTTTAGTCTCCTTTAGTCAATAAAAGACTGATAAAGAATGACTACAGCCAGCGACACAGGGCACACCGCATTGCCTGTAGGTGACAGCCAGCCAGCAATGATCACTATTGGCCTCAAACCATCTGACCGCGGACAGTCAGTCTGGTGCATCCCAGGCTTATTCAACTTTATCCTCAGAAACTAATAATAAATGTGTTTTGCTCATTGTTTTAAAAAATTAAAATTATAAACAGCACCTTGTGGCTAGGGCCACTTTGTTGGACATTGTGAGTTACTCCAATTCATCCAATTTTTTTCCTTTATGAAATCAGGGCATTTTGGTCTTAAAAATATATGAATACAAGTACATACGCACACACACTTGAGTTGGCCAGCTATGGTGAAATGAAAGAGAATGCTTTTCATTGGTTTTGTTTGGACACGTCTCTGAGTACTTTGCTGGTTTGGCTGTGATTTGAGGTGTGTAGTTGTGCTTCATGAGAAAGTCTACAGGGAAATGTGCTCAGCAGCACAGGCCCCATACAAATGCTGAAAGTGGACGCCTGATCATAATTTGCGTGTGTGTGTGTGTGTGTGTGTGTGTGTGTGTGTGTGTGTGTGTGTGTGCGTCGCTGAGACGCTCGTCTCCTCCTCTAGTCTGTGCGCACACAGTTAAAATAGTCCATTTTAGCGAGCCCTCGAATCTGTGACGCCCGACATCATTAAACACAGATCTGCATGTCTGTAATTTTAAGCCACAGTCTGTCACCAGACAGAGAGAGGGGGAGGGGGGACAGAGGGAGAGAGAGAGAGAGAGAGAGAGAGAGAGAGAGAGAGAGAGAGAGAGAGAGAGAGAGAGAGAGAGAGAGAGAGACTTACAGTGTGAGTATGAGGGTATGGAAAACTCTACTCTGATTTTTTTCAACCTCTTTTGTCCCTTGCCCAACAAAACATCTTGGCTTGGCATTTTGCTCAGATGCAGTGGTGCAGTACAGTAAAGATGAGCTATATTTATTTATTTTTTTGATATGCGAGTTGCAGACTGTTCCTCGCCATGCTTTCAGGAGCTTTTGGCAGCTGGCTACAACATGAACACTAGCTGATAAGATTGATAGACTGTACAGAATCAAATGCGGCCGCGCACTGCGCCGAATGTTTACTAAGAGCCCGGTTCCAGCTCTGAAGTTGAAAAGAAAACCTTGAATTTCACGCCAACTGGGAAAGGCAGACATTTTGGTTCCTAGGTAGGCCAACATTAAACGAGACATGGTAAGGCAATAATTAGGTAATTATTCTTCTGATCCGAGCCCTGTTGCATACAGTCATTGCTGGCACTGTTATTTGCCTTTCCGGCTCAAAACTTAGCGTAAACTCTTTAAGCACCACTCCTGGGCGCTCTCCCCGCTGAACATGCTACCTGCGTGTCAGCAACGGGGTATGATAAAGTAATTAGAGGATAAGATATCTCTATGATTAACCTGCAATCCAGGCCTGGCTGCAGGACTAATTAGAAGTTAGCCAGATACACCAAAGGCTGGGGAAGAGAAGGCCTTTGCAGCTGAAACCCTGTTACTTCCTCTGGACTCTTTTTATTTGCTATCCTCCTGTTAGCTTTGTAGTTTCCTGCTGTTTTGCCCGGTTTGGGCTTTCATGTGGTTTCTTTTTTTTTTTTTTTTTTTTTTTTTTCTTGCTTTTTCTTTTTCTTCAGACAGCGACACGGCTGCAGGCGAATTACATATCATCATCAGAGCGCTCAACCTGTTTATCTGCCATCATAACTTCCTCCACGGGTCAAAAGGCATGTGGCTCTCAGAGTAATAGCAGTGTGGGAGCATGTGATTAGCAATTTGAGGTATTTCTCTTATTTGAGCGCTGAAATCTGTGTATTATGAGCCATTTACACATTCAACCCACTGGTGTGTTTGGCAATCTTGTGTAGTATTTATAGTACATGGTGGGATGTAAGTACTATTTACCAGTGCAAGGTGTGACACTTAATGCTGAAGGCAGACCAGACACTTTGTATCAGTACCGCAAGGCCATAACAGCTTGGGAATGTTGATGGATAGACTGACAAATCCTTTTGGTACTAAATAGAAAATGCTAAAAACTCTATAATGTCCAATCTATTAAATGTACATACAGGACTTTAAGGAAATGATTGGCACATGGTCTCGTGGGGAGCACATTTGACCTTGAAATGAGAGCATCTGTGGACAATCCTGAGAAATTTTGGACTAAATGCGGTTTTGAATGTTGAATGGGAGCAAACTAGGTGTGAATTGTATTTTGTACAGTTTAAACTACGCATATGTCTACTCTGATATTACTTCTGAAGTCCACAAGAAATTAGTAGAGGTATCAATACGACTGCAGAGACTCCTGTGCGTAACATGACGTCGGCTTTCAAGTCGATAATATTTTGCCGTGGCCCAAATATCATGAAACTCTCGTCACTCCAAGCCCTTACAATAGAAGATGATGGTCTTCTCGTCTGATGGATGGAAATAAACGTTACCACTTGCAAAGGAAGCAGTTGGTTTCTAGCTTGTTTTGTTTTCATTTGTATTCTGAATATTAAAAGAACATGGACTAAAGGAATATGGGTTCAGGTTTTAAAGGGAACGCACCCTTGTTTGCAGATTTTGTCCTTGAACTTGTAATCTGACCCCAAGATCACATCAGGCTTGAGGCTATTTGGCAGGGTGATCATTTGAAAACACTACTGAACCTGGAGCAGGTTGAGTTCATAACATCTATGCACTACACCAGGACCAGGAATGAGAGCTACTTTACTGCACTCGCAATAACATGGTGCCAAAAAGGGTTCTTCACAGCGATGCCGTAGAAGAACCAATGAGAGATTCTTTAAATAACTGTTTATGTAAACGAGATGTTTTGAAGTTTAAAGATCCCGAATATAATGTAAAGGCTCTATACCAAGCAAAGGTTCTTCCTAGAACCGTACCCCTAATCTGAGAATGATTTAAGGACCTTTATTCTAACATTTGTATCTTATGATAGATGAGCTGTTCCCCTAATTAATGCCTCTGCCTTAATAGTGAGCGACATCCAGACTGTTTCTAAACACGCTACAGCGTCCTTGATGAGGACATTCATTTTTTCCTCATTATAAACACATTTCCCCTTTTGCCACTGGTGATAGCAAAATGTGCGTATGTGAAACAAATCCAAAACAAAAAACAAAGAAAGCTTGGGAAAAAGATAACTTGTGAATGGATAGACGGATCAAACTATAATATTTTAATAAAAGAAATATTTTAACAGTTTAGTTTGAAATAAAAATAGAGTATTTGTGTCACGTTGTAAATAACAATATAAATCATATCATTTGCACATTTACAGTATTAGCATAGAGTCATGCAGCACCTGATCTTACAATACTACTTTTACAGAATCAATAAGCTCAGTTAAGTGCCACTTCCAAATAAGTATTTACAATACAGTAATTTACTGCAAGAAGAGTTAACAGCTCCCTTATAAAGGGAAGCAACACTCTGCCTTTTTTGATGACCCTGAAGAAGGAAAAAAAAACCCAAAAAAACAATTCTGTCTTCAGTGGCAAAGTCTCCGATTAGAACTTCCACATGGTGTGCCTTTTTCTGCATCCGTTTGGGAAATATGATCAATCCTTTTAATGGAGCATCCTTCCGGGGAGTCAGATTTCCAATATCCCTTCAGTGTGTGGCTGAGTCCATGCATGCACATGCATAATGCATCATGTGTGTGTAGGCGTTAGTGTGTGTGTGAGTGGAGAGTGAGTTGTCCTCAGAGGGTCGTTGCTGGCTCAGCGTTGCTGGCATGTGTGAAGGTTTCTAGCGGCTCTGCTGTTGGTGTTACTGTGCTGCTCCTGCTGGCCCTCTGCTGCTCCCGCTCTGTCTCTCTGGGCTCGGCACACCAGGCCCTGACCGCAGTCGCAGCGCTGGAAGATCTCCAGGCCGTGGGTGCCTTTACGGCGGTGCCGCGTGCACACCTGACCCTCAGTCAGCACCGGCTTACAGATCCGAGACCAGAAGTGCCGAGCACAGCACAAACCCTCACCACAGTCTGATGACCTCAAGCACGCCTCTCCCTCACCACCTGAGAGAGAGAGAGAGAGAGAGAGAGAGAGATTTGAATGATAATCATGATGCTGAATTGTGTGATCAAAGCATTTTGGTAATATTTGTAGATCTAGTGGAGATTGACCAAGAGGTTTAGATGAAGAAACTGGTAAGAAAAGAATTCTACAAGAGAAAAGAGAGGAGAGAGGTGTGAAGTGACAGGAGCATGACTGCACCTTTCAGCATTTGCTGTGTTTTTGAGACGCTGGTTCTCCTGGGCTGCTCCGGCAGCAGCGTGAAGTTCTGAACTCGTGTTGGAGGTGCGGTCACAGCTGGGAGGTCAATATTGCTGACCTGCTGCTGTGTATCAGCAGCACTGACCAGAACAGTGGAGTTTCCTTCCACTGCCTGACACACACCTGGGAGAGGAGCACACACACACACACACACACACACACACACACACACACACACACACACACACACTGTCAGAGACAGTCCTGAACTAAACTAGGGCACAAACCGAACAGACTGTTTACTCTTGAAAGATGAAGTGTTTAGACAAAATATGTAGAAGATGAAGAGCAGACATGAACAGAACAGATGAGAGGAGGATGAGAAGAGTCCAGAGGAGAAGACATATGAACATGGGAAAGAGAACAAGTGGAAATGACACAGAAACAATGCAGAAATAGACAAGAAAGTCCCTTGAAGGGAAATGTTGAGAAGAGAAAAAAGAAGAATTGAAAAGAGATTGAAAAGAGAATAGATAGAGGATGTAGAAAAGAGGAGAGATAGCGAGATGTAGAAGAGAAGGAGAAGAAGGAGAGAACAGAAGAGATGAGAAGAGATGAGATGAGATGTAAAACACAGGATAATGAGATGAAGAAGAGAAGGAGAAGAGAGGAGTTGTAGAAGAGGCGAGAAGGAATGGGATTTAGACAAAGACAAGAAGAGATGTAGAAGAAATGAAGAAGAGAGGAAAATATATGACATTTCGGAAAGAAGAGATAACGGACAATACAAGAAGACATTAAAGAGAATCATTTGAGAAGAGAGGATTCAGAAGAGTTGCAAAAGAAAATAAAAGATGCAGGAAAAGGACAACAGAAAGAGAAAGGGGAGAAGAACACGATGCAGAGGAAAATCATGTGTGCAGAAAGGAGAAGAGATGTGGAAGAGGGCTGTGAGTGTGTGCAGGTTGAAGTGCGTGCCCCCTCACCGTTCACACACATGCTCGCGCTGCAGCACATGGCGTGGCGCGCGCAGCGCTTCCTCCGCTTGCGGCAGGGCATGCACACACTGCGCGCGGCGTTACAGAACTCAGCGGCGCTGCACTCAGAGTCCACAGCGCAGCCCAGCGGCTGGAGGAGACACAACAACATCAGACTCTCAGTTCTTACACTGGGATCCAGCATCACAGACCACTAGTGACCACCAGTACACATCACAGCATACAGGCCAGCGTCTACCTGAGCCTCAGCAATGAAGCAAGTCCCATTCAGTTTTCCACTACATTGACTTTTATTACTGTAACAGCATGTTTACAACAGTTCCTTAATTCCTACATCGGAGCATCAGAGCATCATCCTAAACGTGAATACGAGGAATGGTTCCAAAGTTTTTGGAACTTTTTCTATTTTGCCATTAGCATGCTCAGTGCAAGATTATAGAAAAAATACAAATAGATAATAAACAATAGAGCAACACAATTACAAGATTGTAAGAAATTGTATTGCACTATTGTTACTTGTCGTTTTTTTAATTGTCTATTAACTTACTTCCCCGTTGCACTGGACATGTTAATAACAAAATGTATGGAATTAAAGGATAAAATGTCTAATTCCACCGTGAATGAATAAATAACGGTGGAAAGTGTTTCCCTGTGAAATAAATGGTAAAGCGTGATTTATTTTTTTTTGTATAGTACCTGAGTGACGTCAGTGTCCTCCTCACGCGCGCCGCTGGGTCTCGCGCTGACGGTGTGTGTGTGAGTGTGTGTGGGAACGGAGGCGCCGCTTGCAGGGTGTTTGATGGAGTTCCGCACAGCTGCTGCCGCACCGGGAGCCAGTCTGCTGGAGGCGCCGCACACAGCCGCACACAGAGCGGCCAGCACGGCCAGAGACAGGAGCCTGACCATCCTGACAGAGAGAGAGAGAGAGGGGAAGAGAGAGAGAGAGAGAGTAGGGAGGATGTTCTTCTGAGTTGTCGAGGTCTCGCGGGGGGGGGGGACGCTGCTGGAGTCCTGAAGCGTATGCGTGTGGAGAGGCAGAGAGGCATGAGCTTTATACACATGGACCTGCACTCACCCGCCCCTCACGGTGGAGGGGGTGGATAAAGCGTTCAGGCCCTAAACGACGGGACAGGGACACACACACGCACTCCCTCTCTCCCTCTCTGTCTCTTTCTTTCTGTGACATTCTGTTTCTGCTCTGCCCCCCATCTCTCTATATCTCTCTCTCTCTCTCTCTCTCTCTCTCTCTCTCTCTCTCTCTCTCTCCCCTCTTTATCTCTTTATCCCTCTCTCTCCTTGTTTCTGCTCTTTGTCTCTTTCATACTCTATCATTCTGTTTCTTCGCACCCTATCTCTCTCTGTATCTCCTTTTCTTCATCTCTTTATCTCTTATTCCCGTTTCTCTGTGTCTTTTTTTTCTTTCTATTTCTGCTCTCTCTCTCTCTGTTTCTTCTCTGTTTGTCTCTCTTCCTTTGTCTCGTTCTGTTTCCCCTCTCTCTCCTGCAGTAGCTTGTTCTTTCTCTTTCGCAATCTCGAGTCTGGGCTCTTTCTCAAAAGCAGGATTTAAAGGATACCATTAAGGTGCGTGTTACTTGTGACTCCTCTCTGTAAGACTGACCTGTGTTTCTCTAACACTGCTCTGTTTATTATGGGCTCTTTGCAGTGGGTGGAGAGACCATAGACGGATGGACGGCTCAGAATTGACCATCTGAAATGCAAATTTGTCCTTTGGCCTCCAATGTCTGCATAAACTGTCCATTATGTCCTAAGAGCTTTGGAAGTGGCCTAGTGTTAAAATGACAAGGGCTTTAAGAGATGAGCGCAGATCGGATATCCACCTTTCTAAGGTGTGAACTGTTCGGGTCATTACAGACTGTGGGATGCACAGAAATATTCACTTTCTGTAGAGAAGGCAGCCCACAGCAACGCTTTAAACTTTTACTGCTAGTGTGATAATCTGGCGCCCTCTGTCGGTTCTGAGTAGTAAGTGTAGCGCTGAAGACAGTAACCCGTTGGTTGCCGCTCACTTTGTTGCTTTCCTTAAATTCCAGTTTTCATCACTGGTCAATATCTGATTCCAGAACCGCTCGAAATTGCATATTTTGTGCATAAAGAAACCTACTCAACGTAGAACTAAAAGGCACCTCCCCCCAAAAAAAACCCCCTTTTTACTACTGTATAGTAAGAGGGGGTGGGGGGTCGCTTCATTCAATACAAGGAGTGATGTGGCACGCCTAAAAGAAATTTGTTTTTATTTCAGATTTATAAAGTTAATAACAGGCACCCTGCAAGTGGATCTGCAGTACAAGGACATCAGAGTACAATCATATAAAATAAATATCTTGGCAAATAAAAAAAAAACAAACAAAAATCACGCCACCCAATGACAAAGGGAAAGCAATGCAGCCTCAACCAACAAAGGCAGACCGAGTCTAAATCAAGATTACATCCGAAACTACGTGAAGAAAAGCCAGCCATTAGATTATTAAACCAAGGAATTAACCCATTCATATAGAACAACCAAAGAAAAGGTTCTGATTGGTATAAAGTGATGAGGTTGTGTATGATTGGATGCATGTCTAAAACCCATTTTAACCATTTCCATCCTTTTTTCACTCCACATGTAATTTTGTAAATATGTGGTCTCACTTTTTTCGACTAATTAAATCATCTTCAGATTTGTGCTCAGGAAAGCATTTCAAACAGCATTTCAAATGTCAGCTATGGACATTAATGGGTTAACGGTTCCTGCAACATGTTGGGGTGAAGTGACTTCTGTATGTTTAGATGTGATCAACTGATATGATTAATACATACTGCAACAAATCTGCAGTAGGAGTATCTTCTCTCAATGGGTCTGGATAATTTTCAAGTAGATCTCAGATTTTTTCTTGCCAAACCCTGGCAGTCAAGGCAACTAAAGTAACCAAAAAAGTCCCACGACGAACTAGTGTATCAGTTGCCACCTCCTCTTTGCTCAGCCGGAATAAAAGTGGCTTTTGCACCAACATGTGTGTAGAATAGCAACCAGGGCGTCCGGTAAATCTCAAGGTCCTGCTTCAGTAAAAGAAGTATGGGGGGAAGGGAGTTGGAAGAGGTTACAGAGAAGCAAGGGCACCTCAGTGCAGTCGCATAAGACAAATGCTACATGGACTATGGTGTTTCGTGCTGCATACCGCAGCACAGTACATTTTCAAGAAAAGTGCTGGACACACTCCTACAATGAAACACTATTACTTGTTTTAAACTGCCCTGCTGATCCAGCCGCATAAGTATACACGCCTTGAAGACACGTAGTTATATGGTGTTTCACAGTGTGTAGCTGTGCAAAGAATTTTTTTTGATTTACACTTAAAAACCAGAGATATAATATTATAAAATAGTGGGGAAATGAATTGAGGGCATCAATTTGAGGCTTTGACATGCAGCACATAAATGGTCAATATCTATGCCATTGATTTAAGGCACTATTTCCGTTCATGGTCTGATAGTCAGTATTTCATTGGAGTCTGATAATATGTTGTTTGAACCTATTCGCCAACAAAAAAGTAATTCAGCTGTAGTTATTTAACCACACTGTTAGACAGACTTAAATACGAGGCCATTAAAAGCTTAAATAATCTCAACTGAACTGACCCTTTAAAAAGCAGACTGCCCAGTCACAGTGTTTAAACATAAATGGTTCTAATTTGATTGAATTCAGCAGGGGCCTTGGGCTTAATATATGAATGGTGTCATTGATCTGAGGCACATTAGGAGTTTCTGATAAACCAAACATCTGCACAAGCCCTGGGCTGGCCACATCACCAACCAAAATGGCCCTCTGCCATCGTATCATATAGAAATGTAAAGAGAGAGGAAGAAGGTGCTTATGCAGTGTCTGCCTGGGGCACTTCTGTTTTTTACCTAGCTGTTATAAATGCAACACATTTGTGCTTTTTGAGGATAATCAGCTAATGTGCATGTTTGTCTTGGGTAATATATTACTATGTACACGTTCTGCAGTGCCTCATTAACTGTAACAATAACATTCAGGCCTGTGTACATCCCCTGAATTCCGTCTTCGAGATACAGTGTCTATCCAAATCTGTGTAGCATTCTTTACTGAGTAGTCTGTATCAGGTTCAGAAGGTAGAGAGTTCGCAGCCAGTCGGGGACAAAAAGCACTTGAATGAGGTCACAACCTGCTGCAACATAGCTCCAATATAATATGATAAGAGGGGCTTGAGGCGAGTACACACATACACCTGGGTAACTGCACCCTTTGTACACACACACACACACACACACACACACACACACACACACACACACACAATGAATTATTTTCCTCCGCTGTGGGGACTTTGTGTAGCGGAGCGCCGAAAGCTCCGATCAGTTTATAGCTTCAGTCCAGAGGAACTTTAATTTCTCTATTGCAACAGTCAAGGCTAACCAAAACACAAGTTTCTTTTTTTCTTCTACTCCATCATCCCAAGCAGTCTCATCTCTTTCTCTTGCTTAAAGCGGTCCTTAATGCAGCCTGTCCAAAAGAAGCAGCTCTGTTCCAGACAACAGTGGAGCAGGTCTTTTGTTTGGTATGTGGTAAAAGTGAGCCAGTATGTGGGGTAGCTTTAGAAGTCTGTGTCCCAGCCAGAATTGTCATCTGGAGGAGGGTCTTCACTGTCCTCGGGAAAGGTGTCAAAGTTACTTGTGTCTGTGGCTGATGTTACCTATGGAAAAAATCACCCATGAGAAGAACAAAATTCATCATATAAAACAAATTACACCCTAAAACACCTTACATGTAAATAAAACAAATATATTAAAACAAAAATGCATCAACATGTAAACCAAAATATTTAGTCATTATTACATCTATGTTGACTATATGCTTCTTATACGAAAGGTTGTCTTTTATTTTCAATTATTCGACTTTTGTTGTATAAACAGATTTTTTTGCTTAGGAATTGTTGATTAAGTCACATTTGCTGGTATACTCAGCTATCCAATAAGTAATTAAATACACAGGTTCTGTGCAGGATTATTGACATCTTTCCTCAAGAGCAGCAAAAAGCCATGACAGAACAATCATCATTCCAACTTTATCTCATACTAAAACTATGAGAAAATGTTACATTCATTCGAAGCAAGTGTTTCCAAAGAAATATTCTCTCAAGTTCTAGTACTGAGTGCAGAACCTGACAGCCAAGTGACTAATACTGAGACAATGATCCAAATTAATCCTCCAAATCCACCCCAAAATGCTAGACCACAGTACTAAGTTTTAGACATTGCCAACTACATTCCGTGACCTAAATGCCAACTCTGTGGGATGAGCTGAAGAGGAAAGTCTACAAGTGAGTGATCCAAGGGATATGGCCGCAATCTGCATGAAATACTCTTAAATCCCTTATGTGTCCTGCCATCTGATTTTAATGAACAGTTTGGGAGAGGACTCTAGCTTCGGCAAGGTAGGGTGCAGAAAAAAAAGTTTGAGATGCACTGCCTTTAATGGAAAAATGAAATAGCATTAAATATGTTTAAATATGTTTGACTTTAAATCCAGTTTGATTTAAAATAAATCTTTCCTGGTATTGATTTTTGATTTTTATTTCTGCCTAATGTCTGTCTGAATTTTTATGCACAATGTCGGACAAATAGCTTTTACGTTGAACAAATAGTACAAATTTGCAATTGGTCCATCTCACATTAGTGTGCACTTACATTGGGGATGATGGGTGGCGCCAGCGTTCCCTTTCGTAAGCCCTCCCAGTTAAAGCCTTCAAACCATCTGCACGGAGCACAGTGCATGAGCAAAGAAGGTTCTGAATATTCAAGGCAAACCAATTCCGACAAACTAAATACACCTTTTAAAACCAAAACCACACTCACTTGTGCTTTTGAATATCCTTGACACCGTTTTTCAAGTTTCCTAGTCGTTCTGATGGAGTATCCCTATAAAGCAAATCAAACATTCCTGTCAGAAAGAGTTATTATAACCAGCAGAACCATTATCTGCACTTTCACTCTGGCATACCTGCATAGTTTTTTAATGAGATTGGCAGCATTTTTTGTAATTTTCTTTGGAAATTCAATCATATCAATGCCTCTAAGGATAATGTTGTAGGTCTTCATTGGGTCAGGGCCTGAAAAAGGAGGACTGAAACACAGAGATTAGAAATTACTTACTTCATTTAATTACTTCATTGTGGAAGTAGCTGCTGCATACAAATGACATATTTCAGTCTGTTTTTAGTGTCCATTCAACTCATTCCACATACCTGCCAGTCAGCAGCTCATACATGAGGATGCCCAGGGACCAGTAGTCTGCCGAGATATCATGACCTTTGTTAAGAATGATTTCTGGGGCTACATACTCTGGTGTACCACAGAATGTCCACGTCTTCTTTCCAAATCCAATCTTCTTAGCAAAGCCAAAGTCCACCTAAAACAGATTCAGCACACTTTGCACAGATGTTCTAGCACTCATGTTTTTCCTGTTTAATGTATGTGCAACAACATGCCTTTAAATTAAATCAGCAGGCTTCATACCGTGGGGCTTGAAAGTTGGAATTCTTTGGAATTGTTTTTGATTTTTACATATATCTGACCAAAAATTTTCAAAAAGAACCCAATTAAACAAATGGGACAATACTTATTGGACACATATTTATTGAGGAAAATCCAATATTACATACAAATCTTTAAGTGGAAAAAGTATGTAAACCCTCTGCCTTCAGTCTCTCACATGACCTATTTTCTGCAATAAATGTGCCTAAATGTTTCTGTTTCTGATTATTTTTGCCAAAAGAGGATAGCTTCAACTCTGGAAACTGGTGGGCTTCCTCACACAAACTGCTCACTTCAGGTTAAGGTCAGGACTTTGACTTGGAAATTACAAAACATTACATTTATTCTTCTATAACCATTCCTTGGTGGAACAGCTTGTGTGCTTAGGGCCGTGGTCTTTATGGATGATCTTCTTTCTCATGAAATTCACTTCACAAACAGATGTCGTGACTTTTTCCTTTAGAAATCAGTTGTATTAATTCAAAATCTTTGTTTCATCAATGACGGAAAACCATCCTGGCAAAGATGCAGCAAAGCTGGGCCAAGAGCATTGGCTTTCTCTTCGCAGCCATGACATGCACACAATTATTATTCAGCGTGTTCCTGACGTTAGACTCTGGAACATTAACGGTAGCCAGTGTGAGAAAGGCTGTTAATTGCTTAGACATTAGTCTCAGTTACTTTGTGACATCACAAACTATCACATGCCTTGCTCTAGGAGTGATTTTCATTGGTCGACGCCTCCTGGGGAGGGTAACAATAGTCTTAAATTTCCTCCAGTTGTACACAGCCTGTCTGACTTTGGAATGATAAGAGTGCAAAAGTTTTTATAGATGATTTTGTAACCTTTTCCAGCTTGATCAGCATCAATTATTTTTCTGGGCTCCTTAGAAATCTCATCTGTTCATGCCATTTTACACTTCTACAAACATGTGTTGTGAAGATCAAACTATGACAGATGTATTATTTAACAAATTGGAGCAGTGGTTAGGGAGTTGCCACGGATTTGACTTCCAGGACTGTTAGTGGTACTACTGAGGTACCCTTGAGCAAGGTACTGTTCCCACACACTACTCCCCGGGTGCCCCCATTGATGGCAGCCCACTGAATGAGTTAAATGCAGAGTAAGAATTTCACACCGTATGCTGTTGTGTGTTTACGCATATAAAGAGGCACTATAAAGAGCCACTTTACTATTAGAGGCCGCTCGCACCTGACTGTCATGCAATTTATTGAAACCACCTGACTCAAATTTCTAATATTTTTGCCACAGATATAAATGTTATAATTTTCTCTTCATAAATGAATGAGTATTCTTTTTTTGTCTTACTTGTTTAATCAGGTCAGCTTTGTATTAAAATCTGTCAATATTTATGCCAAAACATAAAACATTCTAAAAGGTTCACCAACTTCCAAGCACCACCATAGACAGACAGAACAGTTTACCAGTTTGGCATAGCCCCTGTGGTCCAATATCAGGTTCTCTGGTTTGAGGTCTCTGTAAATTATGCCTTTGGAATGCAGGTAGGCGAAAGCCTCCACCACACATGCAGTGTAGAATCGAGTAGTGGAATCATCAAATGAGCCCCTGCATTAAGCCAGGAACAAAAGCAGTCTAAGAATTGAATCCAGGGAGGTTTACCTGAGTAGCTGTCAGGTTAAATGCAGGTTAAGTGAACAAACAGAAACTTAAGAGGCAAAATGTGTCTTGTCATGTGTGTAGTGCTGACCTGTCTCTGAGGATAGTCCACAGCTCTCCTCCTAGACATGCCTCCATCAGCATATACAGGTACTTACTGTCCTTAAATGTCCTGTACAGTCTGAGAAAATATAAAGAAAACTTTTAGTACCAACGGGCAGAAAGAAGTCAAAAACTACTAAATGGAGTTAAAAATACAATCAAAACAACCAAAATGTGCAATAAACAAACAGATAACGCTACATAAAACAGCAGGCAGGTGTTGAATACTTAATATTTACTGTGACAGATTAAATTATTTGGTTTGTGGTCAGGATGAAGAACAAAAGAATTAAATGTTTTATTTTACTGCTAAATTACCAAATTCTTAACCTCACACTTAGACAGTGTAACACATGTGTCACCATCAGTTTTACATATAAACTGTGCACTGTGGGATTTCTGAAATTTTATAAATAGTATAGCTCATCAGTGTGTTAGTACTGCTGAGTACCTAACAATGAAGTCTGAGTGAGCTTCCTGCATGATAAGTTTCTCTGAGCGGATGTGCTCCTGTTGTCTGGTGTCCACAATGTGCCGCTTTTTCAGGATCTTCATGGCAAATGTTTTATATTCGTCACTCTTTAGCTGCACCTGGTGGTACAAATCAGGGAAAAAAGTTTGAGCTGTCATCAAACATCAGTGCCGTGTTCACACCTGGCATTAACAAGCGTCTTTAAATGATCGGATCACTGGACAGCGCTAAAACAGGTGTGAATGCACATGAGGTGCATTGAGATGTAATCGCTCAGACCACATTCCGAGGTGTTCTGGGCTGCACATGTTTATTTATTTTGTTAGTTTTGATTTCCTGATTTTAATTTAATAATCTTTTAAGAGAAATGCATTGCTGCCCTCCTGGTTAAAAACAACACATTTGGTCTTTGCAAGAAGAGTATATGTACTTATTTGCATATACGGAAGTGGCCAATCACAAGATGTGTATGTACATGGATTCTAATGCCAGGTGTAAACTGATGTACTTAGAGCTGTCCGTCTGTGTTCGGATCACCCAAGATACATGTTAATGGCAGGTGTGAACAGGGACTCTCCAATTCTTCCCCCAAACCCTGTCATTGTGCACCAATCATGCACAAATAGAAAATAAACCAACAAATAAAAGCTTCTGTTCAATACTGTCTCTCACAGATTTATAGATTTATAGATAAAGAATGATCATACCAGTTCCACACGTCCAAATCCTCCAACTCCAAGAGTGTCTATGATGTTGAAGTCCGACAGGTGTAAATTGAAGAAGAACGCGTTCTCTGCCTCGTACCTGCATGTCAGCAAGTGGAGATATGGAAAGTGTTTAGAGGAATGTAAACTGAAGGTTAGTGCCTCTGGAGAAAAAAAGGAAACATTTTCCTTCAGTTTATCCATAAACCAAACTCTCATTTTTCCTCTCTTCAATCCAAAACGTATACGTACTCCTTGGTAAGCTTTGGTAAAGTTTGACAAATTATATGCTCTCCCTCCACTTTATTCCATTGAGCTATCAGCTCTAGTGTTACATCCACTATGTATCCGAGGAGTATTTTTACACACTTGCAGCTCTTCCAGTTAATACTGCCCTACACTTTGGGCTGAGAGCTATAAAAACACATCCACACTACAAATGCTTGGTATTGTATTTCAGCTTCAGCCTTCACAAGAGAAACTTTATATTAGTATGGTGCTGCTTCTTTGTATGTGTGCTTTACTGAGATCAGTTGTTAATTTTTATATGTGAGTAGTAAGGAATAAGTACAGAGAAACACTGGTGCTAATCAGAATCAGAATCAGAATCAGAATCGCGTTTATTGGCCAAGTATGTGAGTGAACACATACAAGGAATTTGATT